>CM070637.1:44362245-44862245 GCA_036346255.1 Ampelocalamus luodianensis
GAAATCAAATGAGTTGTAGAGCCTTCTTTATCATATTTATTCATGTGCTGTGTAGCTGTGTTCTTGACTGGTTATAATTAATTTGCTACATTAGAACTAAAGCATGACATGGCTGAAAACTTTGACTAGATTGATTATTTTTATCACTTTGTGATGTCCATCGAAAAGGATGAGCTTGTTTGTGATTCTTATTTTAAATCTTGGATTTGAAGCAAGTATGTCTCTCATTACAATCCTATTATGCTCACTCAATTTGGCATGTTATAATAAAAAAAAAGTTGAATTTTTTTTTTGAAAAGATGTATGCTTCAAGCATGCCATACATGTCTATGTATTCAAAAGAAAAAAATGCACACAAAAGTACTCCAACGAAAAGAAGTATGCTTCAAGCATGCCACTCTTGAAAAGAAGTATCTTTGTAAGCATGCCACATGCAAAGAAGAATTGAAAGTGGAGCAATAGGTTGTTACATAAGACTGATAGCTCATCTAGATTTAAAGTTTGCCTCATCATTAGGCTTTAACTTTTCATGATGATATCTCTTTGTGGTGTTTATAATCTGCTTAGTCATTGTTGAGATGCTGTCATAAATTTAAATCGCTTAATCATTCTAAAAGACTTGTCTTGACTTTGCTATATGGTATATGATTTTATATGATCCAGATAGCTCTACTAAAAAAGATGGCTTGGTTAATTTACTAAATCAGTGCGAAGTGACTTGGATAATCTACAAAGCTTCTTGATTCTTACTCTCCTTGCTCCTTTTTGGAATTATTCTTTCTTTGAAGTTCTTGATGATTACATTGCCAAAGGGGGAGAAAAATAAGAGAAATTTGCTTCGCTTCCCTTGTGTTGAGGGGGAGTTTTTCAGCTCCTTGTGTTAAGGGGGAGCTTTTCTGGCTTTTTGGCTTTTGGCCAGTTCTTCACTTATATCTGCTTTGAAGCTTCGTATTTTCCTATTACTCATTATGCAATCTTGAAATATTGTCAATGTATTCATCAAGGGGAGATTGTTAGACCATGTGGCGTAACTAGAATATTTTAGTGATGAATAATTGACAATGTTGGGTATCGATGTTATTTGAGGCGTGTGCGTGTGTGGACTTATGTCGGTCAAGTTGAAAAGAACTTGTGCGGAAAAGATGTGTTTTGGTCTTTGCATGTGCGGTGGTAACTCTGAGGCGATCGTGGTCTACTACGGTGACCGGAGATGACTTGGTGCAAAGTCATGGTCCAAGGGTCAAGGGCGCTGGAGAGACTGGTCGGACTCGAGTTGGAGCGCGTGGAGGTCAAAGCCGATAATGTGTGGTGGAGCTACGGATGTGCAAATCCGAGGCTACGATACATGATAATCTGATGTAAAAACCCACGTATTGGGCCATAGGACTTTAGTGGGCCATATGTGAGTAAATAGGTGTAAAAGCTGAAAGTCATTAGGGCTATATATATACATATGCCCGCAGGCCTTGAGGAGGGACGGGTATTAGGGTTTTATTTTTGCATCTTGCGGCCGCCGAGGCTTTGGCGTTTGGGGAAGCGTGAGGGTTCTCGCGGCTGCAGAGGTAAAGAGGGATGGCGGCGATCGTTATGTGCTAGGTCGCCATGATTGATCTGCTTTGGTGCTTGTATAGTTGCTGCTCATTGTCCGCTGCAGTGTAGGGAGATTGGCCGGCTATGTTTTAGTGATTGATGTTTTCTGTTGGGTCATGATGCAATAAAAGTGTGCAGTTTTATTGGTTGTGGTAATCAAGAAAGAGTTGGTGCTTTTGCTTTACGTGAGCTGCTTTTTGCATTGAGTTTATCTAGAAATTTGTGCTGCTGTTCATTGCTTTTATGGTGCAAGAATCTATCCATGCTATTACTTCTACATGTGCATCTAGAGCAGTGCTTTGTCATTCGATTAGGAGCAACCAAGATCCGCCGTGGTCTTTGGCGAAGAAAAGGATGCACACTGCGTGCGCATCATGAAGAGCATCGTGGTATACTAGGTTGCAAGAGCTCGTGGCGCTGTGGAAGCTGTTAGCTAGTCTCTTGGTGGAGCTACGACAAGGAGCACGTGAGCGGCACAAGCGGCAGCAGAAGTAGTGCACTTTGGCCGACGGCAAAGAAACACCGCAGGATACACACGCATCGCAGAGGCGCAACGTGATTCTGCGTGCGGCTCAGGCAAAGGCGACGAAGGGTACGAAAAATCTTTCACAATCATTCACCCCCCTCTGATTGTCATTCGCGATCCTACAAGCGATGGTGGCCGGTAGGCCATGAAGACGGACGATGTTGGTGAAGAAAGCCCATGCCACAGAAGTTGCAGTATGTGGGTGCGGCAAGGGAATAAAGTGGGCATACTTTGAGAAACAGTCGACAACCGTTAGTATGATTGTCTTGCCATTGACACAAGGAAGCCCTTCGATGAAATCCATTGTGATGTCCTCCCAGACTTGCATTGGAACAAGCAAGGGTTGGAGAAGGCCTGCCGGATGCAAATTGGTCGTCTTGTTGCACTGACATGTGGTGTAGGCGCGAACAAAATCCTCGACGGCCCGGCGTATGCCGACCATATAGAAGTCCCTGCGGACGCGATGCAAGGTCTTCTAGATCCCCTCGTGGCCATCATCATGAGCTACCGCAATGATGGCCGGCAATGATGGAGAGGATGGCCAGACGAATACCTTGCGGTTGTACGTGATGAGTCCATAGGTTTAGGTCAATCGAATCCGCATCCGCTGCGGTTTTGTGGTGCAAGTCGTCGAAGATATGAAATTGGGTGCCTGTGATGGCCAACAAAACACCTGGATCGGCATCCCATCGCAAGAGAGTGTTCGCGATGGTATTTAGCTTTCCCGGATGGAATTCCATCATGAAGTCATAGCCGAAGAGTTTGCTAACCCAGCGATGTTGAGGAATAGTAGGCAGACGCTGGTCTAGGAGGTATTTAAGACTATAATGGTCGGTGCAGACAACGAACGAACGCCCCAGAGGTAAGGGCGCCAATGATGAATAACATAGACTAGGCCAATGAACTCACGCTCGTAGCCCGCTAGCTTGGCGTGACGCAGCATGATGGGCTTGCTAAAGAAGGCCAATGGGCCGCTGCCTTGATGCGATACAGACCCAAAGCCAGAGTCGAAAGCGTCACATTCGATGGTGAAGGCGGCCGTGAAGTCAAGAAGTTGTAGGACCCGTGCTGTAGTGAGAGCCGTCTTGAGGGCGTCAAAGGCGTGATCGGCGGCTTCGTTCCATGCGAACCACTCTTTTTTTAGTAGAGCAGTAAGCGGTGAAGCGATGGCACCGAAATTTTTGATGAATTTACGGTAGTAGTCGGCAAGCCCCAGGAAACCGCAGAAGGCACGTACGGTGCGCGGCTTGGGCCAATCCATCACTGCTTGAATCTTGTCATTGTCCATGGCCATATCTGCCGCGACACGTCATGCCCAAGATAGGCCACTGAAACGACACCGAACAAGCACTTGGAGCGCTTGAGGATGAGGCGATGCTGTCAGAGGAGTTGGAAGATGGCGCGTACATGGCGAAGGTGCTCCACCCATGTTCCATTGTAAATCAAAATGTCATCAAAGAAAACCAGAACAAAACGCCGAAGGACGGGCCGTAGTACTGCATTCATGAGGGCTTGGAACGTGGTTGGGGCGTTGGTCAAGCCGAATGGCATAACTATGAACTCAAACAACACCTCATGCGTACGGAACGCCATTTTCTTGATGTCGGGTTCATGCATCCGGACTTGGTGATAGCCCGAACACAAATCCAACTTCATGAAGAAGCGAGCTCCCTTGAGTTCGTCAACCACGGGGATGGGGAATTTGTCCTTCACTATCTTGTCGTTGAGGGCGTGATAGTCGCCACAGAATCGCCACGTGCCATCGTGCTTATTGACGAGGAGAACAAGCGACGAGTATTCAGATGTACTGCGTCTGATGAGGCCTTGGCACAGCATGTTTGCGCACTGCCGTTCCAATTCGTGTGGTCGGGTAGCGATAGGGCTGGACAATCACCAGCGGTGTCCCAGATAGTAGATGAATCCGATGATCGTAGTCGTGTGGCGACGGCAGGCCCACCGGCTCAGTGAGTAAGTTGTCAAACTCGGAGAGGAGGTCGGCTAGGAGACCCTGCGTCTTGCACGTGTGCGTGCGGGCCATGGTGGGCTGCCCTACCATGGCGGTTGGTTCGCCAAAAGGACATGGTGAGTCGATCAAAATCCTAGAGGGTGGGTCCAAGTGTATGAAGCCATTGCACACCAAGAACCACATCGAACTCGCCGAGGGTGATCGTGTAGCAGTCCAAGCGAAAATTTTCCCAAGCGATCTGTACCACCATATTGCGACATACTCCCACGCTGTTAGGTGGTCGCTGCTGGCCACGGCGACGCTCATGCCCGAGCGGTGTTGCAGCTGCAGTCCCGTTCGCTGTACGGCTTCGTCGGTGATGAAGTTGAGCCGAGCCGGAATCAACCAATGCTACCAGCTTATGGTTCTCGATGTGCACCTCCAATTGCATGGTTTTGCCGGTGTCAATGTCGTTTAAGGTGTGCAAATATATTTTTGGTTCATCTTCCTCTGCTTCTGACTCGTGGCCGCCACCGTCCTCTGGAAAGTCGAGGACCAATTGGGCCGATGCCGGTGTTGGCTCCCTACCCGTGCTTGCCATGATCTTGGCGGGAGTCGGCCGCTAGGGCTGTAGCCTCCGACATCTCGGCCATCGAATCCACCTGTTGCCTTTGCTTGTACGCACGTGCCAAGCTCATGGCCATCTCCAAGGTGGAGGGGTTCTGAAGCTCGACGTCGATACACAACGGATTTAGGAGGCCGACGGTGAAAAACTGTGTCTATTGCCATTCAGTCATAGCCTCGCAACTGCAGAGGAGGGCGAGGAATTGTTCTTGGTAAGCCTCCACCGTGCTGTTTCTTTGTAGTTGTGCGAGCTCGCCTAAAGGGTTGTTTCGGATGGGGGGACCGAAATGCAGATTGACGCGCTCGACAAAGCGCGGCCACGTCAGAATGTCGTGGTCTCGCTCGAGTCGAAAATACCACTGTTGGGCTCCTCCTACTAGGTGGTACGATGCGAGCTAGACTTTTTCCTCCTCCATCGTGCGTTGTCCCTGGAAGAATTGCTCACGGCGATTCAACCAGGGCAGTGGGTATTCTTTCCCATCGAAGGTCGGGAATTCCAGGCAGTGGAACCGCGGTGGTCGGTGATCATCTCCATGCTCCGTGGTGGGTTCGGCCACTCTGTCGCCGAGGCTTCCTTCGATGGCGAGCTTCCTAGTGCCTGAATCGCCAGCTCCTTCCAGCCGAGATATGGCCAAGTTGTGTGCGACTGTATGATTTTTTAGATAACCAATGTCTCCCCTCATGGCCGGCAGTTGCTCAAGTTGAGCATCGATCTGCTTTAGGTGCTTGGCGATCTCGTCGAATGATTGTGTCGGCCATCGGAAGCGTCACAGTTGGCTCTAACACCAAATTGTCACGACCCGAATTGGTCAAAGAAGAAAGATTGCAAGAAATATAAATGCGAGGGCAACGGACGAGGAACCACATGCCTGCGCTTCGGTGGTGTCGTGATGTTGGCGCACCAGGAGCACAGGGTGCGGCAGTTTGGGTAAAACCCTTTTGATATATTTCTTGCTTAACCAAATGCTGAATTCGGCAGGCTATTAAGTAGCCGCCCCTAACACCGCATTTCTAAAATTATCTCGTATTCAAATAGCTAATCTAATCTCTTATTTAAATAACTAATCTTATCTCTAATCTAAACAAGATATCTGATCTTTGAACTAATGAGGGGATAAGGAAATTAAGAGATATCCTATTCGGCTGCTGCCGAATTGGATGGAGCCGTGGTGTGCGACAATTGGGGCTGATCCTGCCAGCGGCGTCGCTGATAATAGTGTCCCCACATGACAGGATTATTCCCCTTATCAAGCTAGGAATTTAACTTTCCTCTTCAACAATGTATTTTCTTCATAAACAATGTAATGCATTTTTCTTTTGCCGATAGGATTTCAGTAGCTAACAACTAATTTTGACGTCCATCCAAAATGGGGGATCAGGAAATATTTCCTTCTACTTACAACTAGTCCTTCGCATTGATTATCGAAACAGACTGTTTCATTTAATGCCTCCGCAACACCGCGGCCATCATCATGGACTAGCCTCCTACACAAGGAGTAACAAGGATTTAACCACGCAGAGGTAGACAAAAAGGAAATACTCGTACTAGAGTATGAAAGAAGCAACAAAATACTGTACAATTGTGCTGCTTGACGATTTACCTGTGTAGCATTAGCTCTATTTGTCCATCCTGTATGCTGGAACCTCCGACGGATCTGTCTACCAGTATAGACAATTCTTTGCTGCCATCTTCCACGTAAATGCCAAGATTAACCTGAAAATAAATACAGAATCATCAACCTGTGTATAAATCAGCTCGAACACTAACTTGCAACTTCAGCAAGGACTGCTGGGCTTTGATCAACGTTGTTTGGGATATATCTTTGGACATTACAAGTATGTGGCAACAAGCAACATTATTAGAAGAGATAAGAAGAGGCTTTTTCAAGGAACTAATCACTCTTGGATGCTGGCATATTTGGTTGCAAAGGAATCGATATATCTTTGATCGGGTGCCCCCAAATAAGTTTAGATGGAGGAGGTCCATTCTTATTGATATAGATTTGCTGAGAGCTAGAAGCTCACAGGATAATAGTTTCCCGCAATAGGCTGGTGCACTTCGATCTTCCACTCCGAGCGATAATCCCGAATCTGCAAAAAAAAAAAAGAGAGTACCTTATAGAGTAACGTAAAGTTTGACCTAATCGTACACCATTACATCATGTATTTTCTGTTGCAGTCATCCTCTATGCCATTCTTTAGTTCCTTTCCCCTTTCAAAACTTGCACAGGAATCACTAACACAGTTATTTCTGAACTATTTTTATGTTCATGATAGATTTATGGGAAGGACAATAAATATGCTTTGCTGGAAAAGGGGTAAAGTGCTAGTGCATAATACCCTTTTGATGAAATCACGTCCACAGGAATCGGTATAAAATGTATTGTTTGTTGCCATGTTTGTAACAATTTCAGTGGCTACTTCTTTTCCATTTCCATCGTCTACTGGTATTGGTCCAACCTATGCATAATTATTCAGTAAGATGTTAGAGAGAAGAAAAGATATTATCATGCAAAATGTGAAGTCCTCAAATAAACCATTTTTAGCAATGCAAGGTGCATCTTATTGACAGAGCACTCACTATGAATTCAGTTTCCACATAGTCCTTTCCCTTGTAAACTCTGGTGATCTGTGCACAGTAAAGAAAAACTAGAATCAACTATCAAAAATAATTACTAGTTGATTAACAAGGATTGAAAGAACAGAATAAACTCCTTTTTTTTAAATACTATTCATCTCTCATTTCTTTCACATATACCAATTCACCAAAAGCCATCTATATAAGTACTTCTCTGATCAAATGATAGTTGAATCTTACATATTATTCAACAGATGTTGACTGAATAATAGCAAGTGTATGAGTCCAAATTGTGTTGTTAATTGAGAAGGAATAGCCTTACAAGATAAGAGATCATTCTGACTGTTGCTGCAGCGAAAGAAATGTGGGCTAAAAATTCATGGAAAACCTTAGGATGTGGAGCATAGGGAAAACAAATAAAAGGTATATGAGTGTGATTCAAACAAGCGTAGGAATAACCTGATATATCCATGAATTAATCTGCTGATGCACTTCATCCAATATGGGCCCACGCAGAATTGTGAGAGGAACCTTGAAGTGGGCAACATAAATTCAAGACTGATTATGTATCTCTTAACTGATGCTGCAATGTATCTGTTATTATAGAGAAAATTTGATTCCTTTTTCATACCTGACCATCAGTCTTGATAGGAACTGTGCCATTAGGGCGAAATATGTATGCTCCAGAAGCCTTTGGTCCAGGAAAAACAAATAAATGTCAATACTAGTAATTGCTAACTCTAGGTTAAAATGGATTACTTATAGAATCTGTAGCGCACCTGAGGATCACTTCCATTTCCATCCTGTCCTATGTAATACTTGTACTTCTGCTCAAAATTTGCTTCGACCTTGAAATGTGTTAATGGTGTTTGAGTACGGATGATTTTAGATCACAAGCAAAATTCAAAGCAAGAATCAAAATTTAATACTAAGCAATGCACATATGAGCTGCTAGAGAAGATAACCGTGGGTAATCTTATGAGTATGCAACTTTATTTCTTTAAGATGAAAGCAAAGGTAAGATATAAAAATGGTTCCAGATTGAACATAATGATTAGCCTTTGGCACATTACCAGAGTCTTACTATCGGAGTATAGAGATAATGCTCCAGCTGCATCATATTGAAGTTTCAAATGCCCTTGCCCAACTTGCAGATTACTATTTTTACTTCCTTGAGACGAGTATAGAGTGGACATCGAAGAGACAGCTGCTGGATATATATATATATATATATATATATATATATATATATATATATATATATATATTGCATAAGAAAATTTGTCGAACTTTTCAGTAATCCTTTCTAAAGTTGGTGCATATCAAGAAGAAAGACATGGATTTACCTGATTTCTTCCCGCTTGAGACAAAATAAGTATTGAAGCCAAGGGGTGGTACAGAAACAGGAAAAGCAAGCCAAAACTTGGGCTTTGCAGCAGGCGATGTGCCTAAGTAAGCCTTGACATGGTTGTCCCGTATGTACAATGAGGCATTAGCTATAGGCAGAAGTTGCGATTCAATTTCTCTCCCCTCAGAATCATGAACAACAATTGAGTCACTGATAACCTGTTGATTCCATAAATTGGCACATTTAGTTTCATTCTGAAGTGAAGCAATTTCATGGTAGTGACACCATGCATTACACAGATCTTACACCATGCATTACACAGATCTTATGCATTAGTAGAAAAAAAACACTGATGGATGTATGATTGACAAATTAAAAACCAACAAAAATTCTTGTTTTCCAGGGAATAAAGATTGCATACTGGTATGCGAAGGACATCCTCTCGTTTCCACCCAAGGGGGTTGTACACAAGAACAACCTGTAACAGAAAAGTTGAAAACAAAATGATGGATGCTATATGGTTTCTTTCTAAAAAAGTATCATGCATTAATTGAAAACCTATACAGGTTTTATCTTAAAAAAAGTGATGCATGAGTTGAGAACAGAACTAACCAAGCTTTTGCCTTGAGAAAAGTCAATCTCAGAAGGGGGGCAATATGTAATGTTTAAGAGAGGACACTGCAAAAGGAGATATATAGTAAAAACTAAGTCATTTCTAAATTACAAGGGAAATTGAGAAAGCTGTTCATATCCATTATTGTTTCTGTTTGTTAAGGTATGCACCATTGCAGTTCATCGTAGCAGTTCATCGTAAGCTAACACTAATCAAATTTATTTCACAAATCAATATAAAGGGAAGGGAGCTGCCTCCAACCGATGCCCAAGTGGAAAGTGGATCTACTTCTTACACACACTAAAGGAAAAAGCTGCTAACCAACCTGTCCGAAATTTGTTGTTGGGGACGAACAACGTGATTTTGAGCCTGACTCACTCAAGCAAGCAAGAGAAGTCGAAACCAGCACCTCAGCCTGTAAAAGAATTAAACCAGCTGAAGCGATCAAATCCCAAAAGAAAGCATCAAATACAAATTAGAGCAATTCTCTTGGGAAGCTCACTTGTGTATAACCAATTGATAATCTCTTTGCATAATCATTTGCAACATGTTGCTTCTCTGTCCCTGTCACAGCATCGTGGTGCTGAACAAGAGCTAGAGCATCAGCTAAACTATCTGTTGTGAGACCTGAGTTGCTTCTCCCTTTGAAGAATTCCAGCTGCCTAGCTGCCTGAAAAGTGAAAACAAATTGACCTTTAAGCATATGAACTCTACCAAGTAACCAACAAAATATATTATATTGATGCTGGACATCTGAAGGCCAGCATAATGAAAAAGGACAGTAAAACAACCAAGTAATATCCACCCATCACGCGGGCATATCGTTTTAAGGCAGGTCTGCTTGTGAAGTAACCTGTCCAGTATGCATTTGGCTTATCTGCGTATCTGGTGGAACAAATACAATCATATGCATGTGAAAGGAAAAAAAGCAAAGTTAATCGTACCAAATATGAATATAAAATAAAACATACGGGAAGAAATCATTGGTCTTCAGAGGCCATGGCTCATTTGCAGCATATTTTGCATCAGTGTAAATGGAAGGTGTGGAATACAATGCATTGACACGGCCATCCTGAGGTATGATCCAACGGAACAGGCATGGTGAGTTCTAACATTGGCAACAGCATTACTAGGGTATTTAGATAAAACTTCAGCACTATTTACTTATTTGCCAGTTTAAAATTCTGAAAAGAAATGAAGTTGCATCAATAACAAGAGAACTTCAGCATTTATCTCATGTCTGAGTATCTGACTAAATGACACATGAAAAAAAAACGAATGCATCTCATGATACGTAGTGTGAGAAGATCGAAACATTTCAAATGTATTTCATGAACCATAACTGAAAAATCATCATGACAAGCTCAAGTGATATGCATTAAGTAACGACATACTTCATGATGGTGCTAAAAAAATAAACAAACAAATCGTCAACTTTGTAACATCCATGCTCATCCTTAACCTTGTTCACATAGTGAATTAATTTGTCCATCTGTCTGAACCAACTTTCTGCATATTGATATTTGAAGTCTGTTCCCATTGTAAACATGACATGGTTTGTCCTTGTGATATTTGCCTACAGAAAAGAAAGAAACAAATATGACTTAGGATGAACAGCTGTACTGCTGAATGGAACAATAACTTTTTAAGTATGAAATGTTCTGGTCCAAACAATAATGGAGTATGAAATGCAGATAGGTCAAAGTTGTTAGAGATATACATGTATAGTGTGTTATTCCCCATTGTTATAAGGGGTTCTTTGCATATTCACCACATGTACTTGTGTATATATACTGGCCCATTGGCCCCCATATTGAATACAAGCACTATTCATAATATGGTATCAGAGCAAACCTAGGGTTTGCCGTCGCTCCGCTTGTCGCCGCCGCCGCTGACGTCGTCGGGTCTGGAGGTCGTCGCCTTGACGTCATCTTGACGTCTCCCGAACGGAGGAGCCGCCTCCGTCTCGGCTTGAGTCGGCCGGTGCCGCTCGTCCCGCCGCGTCGCCGCCGCTCGTCATCTCCCGATCGAGACTCCGCCCGACGCACCCGACGCGTCTTCCCCCGACGCACCCGACGTGTCTCCGCCCACCCAGGCTGCCGCCGCCGCCGCCGCTGCTGCCGGGGGAACCCTAGTTCCCCCGTGCGCGCGTTTGTAGGCAGGCCGGGCCGAGTGGGCTCGGGGCTCGGTGGTTTTTTTAGCCACTCGGCTGTTTTTCAGCCGGTATTAAAAAAAAAAGAGAGAGAATTTTTTTTTTGTTCTAACCGCCGCGCCGTCCAGCGCCGCCTGTTAGACTTCGTTGTCTTGGTCGCCGCGCCGTCCAGCGCCGCCTACCAATGGGCACTGTTTCCCTCCCTCGCTGTCTGGTGCTCTTCGATGGTGTTAATTACACCGACTTCATGTCTCACATGCGTATCCACATGCGTGGTCTTCGTCTCTGGGGCGTCCTCTCTGGCGATGTCACCTGTCCGCCTTGCCTTACTACTCCGACGGAGCCTACGCCTGTTGCACTACCCCCGACAGCTGACAAGGCTGCTGCTGAGGCCGCTCGCCTTGCTGATGATGAGGCTGCCTCTGCCTACCAGGAGGCTCTAGATTTCTACAAGGATCGCCTGACTGCCTACACTCAGTGGTACGACGACGATGCTCGGGCTGCTGCTGTTCTCATCGCCAGTATCCAGCCTCAATTCTCTTCTGAGGTTGTGGGACTCTCTACTGCTTTTCAGATGTGAACTCACCTTCGTCAGCGCTACGAGCCCTCTGGTGATGCTCTCTACCTGTCCGTGGTTCGCCAGGAGCACTCTCTTCAACAGGGTGATGCTACAGATTGGACGCTTTTACGCTCGAGCTCTGTTTGCTTGGCGCCACCGACTCCTTCGCCGCCGCTGGATGTCGCTCCCGTCCTCGTTGCTGGCTGTCCGTCTTGACACAGAGTTTGGTGGATCTACGAGTTCCTTACTCGCCGTCCCGAGTTCGAGCAGCGGCGTGCTCAGCTCCTGCACGCCACCCTCGCGTCACTCTCCGGAGGCTCTTCATCGAGATACGTGCGGAGAGACTACGCCGAGTGGTGCTGGCTCGATACCACTCCTCCGTGCTCGCCGCCGCCCACTGCTACACCGACGGCTCACGCGCCAAGACTGCCGCCTCCTCCGTGGCCGCCACGGTGGTGGTGGCGCCCTCCATCCGGCGGTGGTCGTCCTCACCGCTCCTACCGCAATAAGGTCGGCCACATTGAGTCCCGATGCTATAAGAAGCGGCGGCATCTTGCTCGCCGTTCTTCTACTAGCACCGCACCGGTGCTTCTACATCGACGCCGCATCGACTTCTTGATGGTTTCTTTCACCGAGCAGAGATAGCCGGACTTCGACGCCGCTGCCGCCGAGTTCTCCTCGGCGAGTTCTGCGCAGCTCGCTCATCGACTCTTCTTGCACCGAGAGACCACCTCCTCCACGATCAGTACCTCCGTGGATTCTTGATTCGGAGCATCTTTTCACATGACTCTGATTCTTCCACTCTGTCTTTCCTTACACCTCTTGATTCTCTCGTCGGTGTTCTTACTGCGATGGTACATCTCTTCTGTCTCAGTCGAGGACCTCTTAGCAACTCCTCTTTCATGTTCCTTCATTGCTTATGTTCCTCGCCTTACCATGCAGCTTCTTTCTACTGGGCAGATTACTAATCTTGGTTGTCGGGTCATTCTCAACTCTGACTCTTGTTGTGTTCAGGACCGCCACACGGGAGCTCTGGTTGGTTCTGGCCCTCGGCGCCTTGACTCACAGCGTCTTTGGGAGCTTGACTGGCTTCACCTTCCTTCCGTTGCTACCGTTGCCACCAGTCTCTCAGCTTCTGTCACCTCGCCTACCAACTCTTTCCAGCAGTGGCATCACCGTCTTGGTCATTTGTGTGGATCTCGTCTGTCGTCTTTGGTTCGTCGTGGTCTTTCGGGTCCATCTCGGAGATGTGTCTTTAGATTGTCAAGGTCGTAAGTTAGGTAAGCAGATTGACTTCCTTATCCTCATAGTGAGTCGTCTCGGCGTCCTTTTGATCTTGTTCATTCGGATGTTTGGGGTCCTAAAGCTCCTTCGTTTGAAGGGGTCATCGATATTATATCATTTTATAGATGATTTTTCTCGCCACACTTGGATATACTTCATGTCTTCTCGAGTGAGGTCTTGTCTATCTATAAACAATTTGCCACTATGGTCCATACACGTTCTCCACCCTATTCGTGTCTTTCGGCCGACTCGTGGCGAGTACTCTCTCGTTACTGCGTAGCTTCCCATCGAGCGGCGGTACTCTCGCTCGCTTCTCCGTCCGGTGCTCATGCTCGAATGGTGTTGCCGAGCGCAAGCATCGTCATCTCCTTGAGACGGCTCGCAATCGATGATTGCCGCTCTATTCCACCTCACTTTTGGGCCAAGGTCGTTTCCACCGCCACCTATCTCGTTAACATCCACCTCTTCGCTCTTGTGGTGCGATCCTGTTGAGCGCCTTTGTGGTCTTCTTCCGACTACTCGCCTTCGCTCGCTTTGGTGCGTTTGCTATGTTCTCTCGCCCCGAGAACGTACCAAACCGATCGCTCATCCGTTGAGTGTGTCTTTCGGGATACTGATCGCAGAGCACAAGGGATATCGGTGCCGAGATCCCGTTGGTCGACGGATGCGATTTCGGGATGTGACTTTCGACGAGTCTCGTCCCTTCTACCCACGCCCTACCTCTCCTTCGGCCGGCTTCCTCTGTGGAGTCTCTGTCCTTTTTGACCTTTCCAGATACACCTATATCTGTCTTGCCCTCCACCCATCCCACTGAGTCTCCACATATTCCTCCTGTGGCCTCTCCGCCGTTGTCGCCGCCTGCTTCGTCTCCTGCGGCTCCTCCAGCTCCTCCCACTACACTCGTCTACACTCGTCGACCTCGTATTGAGGATCTTCCAGCTGAGCCATCTTCTCCTGATGTTCTATCTTCTCCTGATGATCCATCTTCCCCTGATGGGTTATCTTCTCCTCCCTACGCTCTCCGCGATCGTCGATCGATTCGCCTCCCGCCTGCTTTGGTTTTTCTGGTGCAGCTACTCTTGAGCCTGTCTCCTATCGTGATGCTGTTACTTATCCTGAGTGGCAGTATGCTATGGCCGAGGAGATTGCTGCCCTAGAGCGTACTGGTACTTGGGATCTTGTTCCTTTTCCATCTCACTCGCTCCATCACGTGTAAGTGGGTCTATAAGATTAAGACTCGCCTCGATGGCTCTCTTGAGCGCTATAAGGCGCGTCTTGTTGCTCGTGGCTTCCAGCAGAGCATGGTCGTGACTACGACGAGACTTTTGCTCTCGTGGCTCACATGACCACTGTCTGCACTCTTCTTGCGGTGTCGTCTGTTCGCCACTGGTCTGTTTCTCAACTTGATGTCAAGAATGCCTTTCTTAATGGCGAGTTGTGTGAGGAGGTCTACATGCTTCCGCCACCTGGGTATTCTGTTCCTGAGGGTATGGTCTGTCGTCTTCGTCGTTCTCTCTATGGCCTTAAGCAAGCCCCTCGTGCTTGGTTTGAGCGCTTTTCCTCTGTGGTCACTGCTGCTGGCTTTTCAGCTAGTGATCATGATCCTGCGCTCTTTGTCCACACTTCGTCTCGTGGTCGGACTCTTCTTCTTCTGTATGTTGATGACATGATCATTACCGGAGATGATTCTGAGTACATTGCCTTTGTCAAGGCTCGTCTTAGTGAGCAGTTTCTTATGTCGGATCTTGGTCCTCTTCGTTACTTCCTTGGGATTGAGGTTACTTCCACTCCAGATGGTTTCTTTATGTCCCAAGAGAAGTATATTCAGGATCTTCTTGATCGCGCCTCTCTCACTGATCAGCGTACTGTTGAGACTCCCATGGAGCTCAATGT
The DNA here is from genome assembly GCA_036346255.1 of Ampelocalamus luodianensis. NCBI lineage: Eukaryota > Viridiplantae > Streptophyta > Magnoliopsida > Poales > Poaceae > Ampelocalamus > Ampelocalamus luodianensis. Next base: position 44,377,358 of record CM070637.1, read on the forward strand.
TCACCTCCGACTCTCTGATGGCGAGCCTCTTTCTGATCCGACTCGCTATCGTCATCTTGTTGGGAGTCTTGTCTATCTTGCTGTTACTCGTCCAGATATCACTTATCCGCCCACATTCTCGAGTCGGTTCAGATCTGCTCCCACTCAGGTCCACTACAGCCACCTTCTTCGAGTTCTGCGATACCTTCGTGGGACCATCTCTCGCCGTCTTTTCTTTCCACATTCCAGCTCGTTCTGACTTCAGCTTATTCAGATGCTACTTGGGCGGCCGATCCTCCGATCGCGGTCTATCTCGCGCATCGTGTTTTTCTTAGTGGTTCTCTCATTGCACGGAAGACGAAGAAAGCATCGCAGATGTCCCGCTCGAGTGCAGAGGTGAGTTGCGAGCTATGGCTCTCTTGACACAGAGATTACTTGGCTACGGTGGTTACTTGAGGATTTTGGTGTTTCGTCACTACACCGACTCTCTCTTGTCCGATAGTACAGTGCTATCGATTGCTCGTGACCACGTGAAGCATGAGCTTACCAAGCATATTGGTGTTGATGCTTCCTTCATGCGGTCTTGTGTGCATGATCGGTGATTGATCTTCGTGATGTGACTTGAGCTTGGATAGCGGATTTCTTCACGAAGGCCTGCACTCGCAAGACAACACGGTTTCTATCTCTCCAAACTCAGTGTTGTTGATCCACCTTGAGTTTGAGAGGGGGTGTTAGAGATATACATGTATAGTGTGTTATTCCCCATTGTTATAAGGGGTTCTTTGCATATTCACTACATGTACTTGTGTATATATACTGGCCCATTGGCCCCATATTGAATACAAGCACTATTCATAACAAAAGTAACATAGAACACTGTACATCGGCATGAAAAAAGTGTGCACATATTGGGACCCTAATGTACCTGTGCTAGAGCTGCAGCAACAAAATCATTCACTCGTTGTTCAACATTATAATCGAAAAGAAGGGGATCATCCTGCATAGAGGAAAGCAATGAAGAAATGGTTCGTGCCTGGTGTTGAATGATATGTAATAACTGAAGTTCTCATTAATTTACCTGGACGACAGGGGAATCAGCATTAACTTCAAAATAAAACCCACCAGGAGGTGGTTCATAGTTTTTTGGGAAGATGCCAGCAAATATCTGAAAGAAAATGTACACATTTCCAACATTACATAGGAAATATGGTTTGCCGAAATTTAAGAACATCAAATTGAGGTGTAACATTTACTGTGGAAAAGAAAACGTCACTTACATCAGCTGATGAGCCCAAGGTCTTGGATCCCCTCCATACAACTTCAAGTTCTTTTGTTCCCTTTCGCATTTCACGGTCTTGGTAATCAATGCGGGAAAAATAAAAGGCATCAAATCCTACCTGAAAGATAACAATATGTTTACTGACCATCTCTTTTCTGGTAATGCTGATACGTTTGTCAGAACACTGCAGGCACGACTGTAAATTGAATTAAAAGATTGAGTTGTGTAAATTCAATAGTTCTGTTGGGTGCTCGCGTGTTCTCTAAAAAAAATAGTTCTGTTGGGTGGTCCAGAAGTGTTGTCTATCACATCATTCTTGAGGGCAGTAGCAATCAAATGATAATTAGATCTTGGAATTCTTGTTACACATGCTCTATGTAAGTACATATATTAATAGTATTATATCTAAGCTTTTAGGTACTTTTGTGTTAAGGAAATTCGTAACTAGCTATGATGAGTGGTGTTATCATCTACAGTGCAAAATTCATCTTATCATGAAATGGGAAGTATGGGAAAGTAGAGGTGCACCATATAGGAATTTTGACTTAATTTCTTCCTGTAAAAGCATTAAAATCACATGAAATCTGAAAGCAAGACATAAATGGATACAATGAATTACTTCTGCACCAAGGAGGTAAGCCTGAACCGCAGAGTGCCCAAATGGATCAATCTGCCAACCAATCCTTGGAATCTGACCGAACTCCTCCTTGATGAACTTGTGCCCAAGTGTAGTCTGGTCTATCATGTCGATGTAGTGTACAGCCGCCTCATCATGCATGCACATGCCCCCATTTCTTCAGCATCACAAGCAGCAATATGTCATCCACTATAGAAGAGAGACATGACTGCCAATGCAACCTACAAAGTGACAACTTTGGAACACGAAAGAGCATACATTAATTCCAACCGTCCAGAGCTGATGAGCCCCTTCACCGTATCCTTAATCATTTCGTTCTGCTGCCTCCACCATCTCTGCAAGAACGCCTGCAGCCATACACAAACGACTGCTGAAGAAAAATCACATCATCGAACCAAAAAAGAACCCACATTATAACTCCGTCCATTTGGATGTAGAATTACTGGTCTAATTTTCAATTATTGGAATTAACAGCAAGGAACAGAGTGTCAGCCTCGCCGGCTGCTAATTCACACGAATGGCTGGAACTCGAGGAAGAAGATGAACACGCGAGACGATTTTTTGGTGTTGCTCTATTGCCACAGCTTTTCTCATTTTTCTTCCTCATTTTATTCTCATAAGTAAAGGAGTAACTGAAGGCCGCTACCCCGTAACGTGCGGCATTAAAGTGCATGAATGCTATTCAGCCATGCAAAGAAACCGATGCAATGAATGTTACAAGAAAACAATAAACAAAAAAACAGCTCAAGGGATTATTCAACAAACACCCCCTAATCCTTGATGCGCTTTCTTGATCTCGACGATGCTGATCCTTGTGCGCAGCTCCTGGAACTTGACGCGGTCCAGCACCTTCGTCAGAATGTTAGCTAGCTACTCTTCGGTCTTGATGTACTCCACAGCTAGTCTTCCTTCACACCATATTTTGCCAAGACAAAAAATGGCTAGATGTGGCCCAGCCGAAGCAAGTACAGTCGATTCCATGACTTCTTTGCCCTGGCGAGCAACTTTCTCTCTTGATGATAAATGCTCAGAATGCCAGTTTGGCACTTGAACGACACTAGGGCATGGACGCTGATTTCCACATGAGATCCATCGCCAAATCTCACTAACCCCCGAACCGACATGTCCAGGTCGAAAAACATCTCACAGCACCCGGTCATGTGATTGGATGCGCTTGTATCGAGGTACCAGATGAGACATCTCCCCTCTAATAGCTTCCCACTGTGGTTCTCGACAATTGTGTACATGAGGTCACGGTTGTGCGCGAAGTGCGCGCATGGCCTCGACGGCCACCTAGACCTCCTCCACGGGTAATGTGGCCATAGACCGCCGGACATCGCGAACGTCTCCTGGCACCGAACGAGCAGCGCCGCGCCTGCCTCGGCTGCCTCGCCGCCGAGGAACGCCGTGCACGACCGCAGCCCCGCCGCGGCGTGCCCATAGTCCGTGGCCACCTCCTGGAAGAAGTAGTCCTCCGCACGTAGCTCCAACCAGTCCGCGGTCGCCCACGCCGACGCGAGGTTCGCTGGCGACAGTGCCACGTCAGCACCGTAGCAGGACGCGACGGCGTCGACGAACACGTCGGCCGTGAGGCCCGCTGGTAGGTCCACGGCGATGTCGTTGCACTCCGACAGCTGCCGCTTCAAGTAGTTGCTCTGCGACGTGATCGGGTCCGTGTGCAAAGGGAAGCAATGTTCTTGGATACGAACGATCACATCCGGCTTGCACGATCCGTTTGCCCGCGATCATTCTTGCACCGCGTTCCTGAGCGCTGGCGGCAGGGACGACAACTGCATCGCCGACGTGGCCGACGAGGACGGCATAGTGGGTGAATTAAAGCACTCCTCCCCCCTCTTCCTCCTCCTTCAGCATGACGACGTCCACGGCATGCTCGCATGCCATAGCCATTAGGAGAGCCGGCTCATCGTCCTATTGGGCGTTGGTGAGATACGCCCGTTCTTTCTTCGACTCATCCCACTCGGACGCGAAATGGCCAAACTCCCAACAATTGAAGCACTGGATCTTTGACTTGTCGAACTTTCCACGGTGCTTCTTTTTGTCGTCGTCTTGGCCACAGCCACTGCCACCGCCGCGCCTGCCATTCTTCTTTGTGCCGCTGCCGGAGCCCTCGCCACTCCTCTTCTCTTCGGCGGCTTTGGCCTCCCACTCGGCGCGCGTGAGCAGCAGGTGCTCTTCTTCTTCCTTGTTGCACCGCCGCCCCTTCAAGCTCTCCTCGTACGCCCTCAGGCGTCCGATGGCCTCCATCACCGACATATACATTGCCCCATTGCTCAATAGTGCCAACAATGGGTAGGAATTTGTCGGGGACGGAGCGTAGGAGCTTCTCCACGACGGCGCTATCCTCCACCTTGGTTCCGAGAGCACACATCTCGTTGACCATAGTGGTGAGCTTCAAGACAAACTCAATGATTGTCTTCGAGTCCCCCATGTAGATACGCTCAAACTCCCTCTTGAGAGTTTGAACGCGCGTCTTTTTGACACGGTCTTCGCCGACGTGCATCTCCTTGAGAGTGTCCCAAACCTCCTTTGTCGTCTCCTTCTCGGATATAGCCATTACAATGGCCTCCATCACAGCGTAGACTATGGTGGCGAGAGCCATCTGGTCTTTCTTCTCATCAATCAATTCTTCGCCCACCACTGTCGCCCATACTCTTTGCGCTTGCATGATGATCTTTATCTTCACCGTCCACACCCCGTAATTGCTCTCCGTGAGCATGTGGTATTGGAGGGTCACAACTCCCTCCCTCACCGGCGCCCACGCCATCTCCCTCGATGTTGCACCGTTGTGGGTGATGCCGCTTCCTAGTGACCTCTCCGGCGACTTGTCCCATGTCATAATCTTGGACAATCACAACCTAAGCTCTGATACTAATTGTCAGCCTCGCCGATTGCTAATTCATGCGAATGGCTGGAACTCGAGGAAGAAGATGATGAACACACGAGACGATTTTTTGGTGCTGCTCTATTGCCACAGCTTTTCTCATTTTTCTTCCTCATTTTATTCTCATAAGTAAAAGAGTAACTGAAAGTCTGAAAGCCACTACCTCACGACCCTGTAACGTGCAGCATTAAAGTGCATGAATGCTATTCAGCCATGCAAAGAAACCGATGCAACGAATGTTACAAGAAAACAATAAACACAAAAACAGCTCAAAGGATTATTCAACACAGAGTTCCTATACTACTTTGGCAACGAAATGGCTGTAGAAACAACAAAATGATTACAGGTGATTGTACATTGCTTCCTGCCCCCACCCAATTCCCACACCTCCAAGCTTCTCAAATTGCAATTTCTGACGCTCGCATAGATGAAAATTTCCTTACCACCTCGACGTAGACGAACTTGCGGTTCTCGTCCTTGAGCAGCGCCAGCACAAGCGAATCCAGGACGTTCTGCACGCACGCACCCTGCGACAAAAAAACACCCAAATTTCGTTAAGAAATATCCAAAGTTGACGAAAACTAGAAAAGCAATTTGAAACTTCGGTGTTTTTTTTTTGCCAAGAAACATGACATGAAACCATTCCGAAGCTAGCCCCAAATCAACGCTGAAAATTCTATAAAAAGAGGAAAATCTCGGAAAATTCAGGGGCAACTCCAATTTCCAGCAGCTCAAACCTGGATGGAGTTGTTGGATCCGACGTAGTACTGGTCGACGGTCTTGAGCCAGCCGACGTCGTCGTGGGTGTGGGGTACCACGTGCACGTTGAGCTTCCTCCACCACCCCGCCGACGTGTTGTAGGGGACGTACACCCCTCGCCGCCGCGGCCGGGCCGAGCAAGACGACGGCGGCAGCGAGGAGGAGGGCGAGGCGGACGGGGCCCATGGCGGGCGCTTCCGGAAGCTTCTAAAAGGGTTGGAGGCGACGGGGAGGGGAGGAGAGGGGTGGCGGCGGTGGCCGTCGGTTAGTGTGGCTGCAAGTGCGAGACCAGCGAAGTCCTAGTAGCTAAGAGCAGCGGGAGTGGCGGTGTGATGGCGCGCGGAGTGCGGGGCGGGTAGTTGCGCGCTCGCTGTGTGCCACGTCAGCTTCTGCGGGGGCGCGCGCTTGCATTATTGCATATTCGTTAGAGTAAATTTCAGTTTGGTCCTCTCATCTTCTCTCAAATTTCAACGCTGTATCTATGCAATTCGGCATTGTTTCCATCTTTTTTTTGAAGGTTACATTGTTTTCCATCGGATGCCATATCCCTCTCCTTAAAGTAGATTGCATGAGCTTGTCCAGGGGCATCATTGTTGTGTTAGCGAGTGAGCTGACAATGACATATTAAGTTTTTGTGTTACGTCGGCACAGGTAGGGGTGCAAACGGAGCGGATAATTCCCGACCGACCGACCGACCGAATAAATGTGGGCAAAATCTGGGTGTTTTTTTTCGGATATCCGCTTTTTCCACCGGATTCGGATCCGGGTTCGGTTATTTTCGCCCGGATTCGGATTCGGTCTCGAACGGAATGTGGTTGTTGTATCTGGAGCTATCCGAGAGTAAATTCGGATATATCCGTAAAAGTGTCCGAGCGTCGAACCGCAAGCACCAACAACCAACAGGCAACAGCCCAAACGCGCCACCATCCTCCAATCGACCAATCCATCAGCAGACCCACGCACGCAGGCGCCCAAATTGCAATCCCACCACCAGCCCCCCTAACCCTAACCTTCGCGATCGCGCCGCCGCCGTTCCTCCTCTCGACCACCACCGCGCCTCCCTTCCCGTCCGGTCCCTCCTCGCAGCCGCCGCCGCCTCCCCTCCCTCCCTCGGTCCCTCCCCTTCTTGCAGTCTGGTCTAGGTGCGATCTTGCGCTCTTGGTTCTCCCTCCCTCGGTCCCTCCCCTTCCTGTGAATTGTTTGCTGTCTTTTGGTGGATTTTTGAGCTTCTTCTTGGTTGGTTATGAACTTATGATGTGAGTTCCGTCGCTGCTTGGATCTTTCTCTCATTTGGCTAATCGAATCGTTGTATTCTTCGCTCGATTCGAAGCGCCTTTTTTTGTGGGAGAAGCTGGGCGGCCGCCCGAGGTCCGGCTCCGACGGACCCCCCCCCCAGGCGCCGGCGGTCCCTTCCTTTGCCGCTACTCCTTCCGGCCTTCCCGCTTCCCAGCTTGGCGGCTTGACGCAGAAAGCACATTGCAGTCTGCAGAAGCCCAGAACTCAACTCGTAAACATATGCCCAGGTTCAGATTTGGTGCTATACTGCTATTGCAATCAATCTTCCATTCTTCCCTGTGCTCATTAGGTCTCATATTTTGCTGACCTGATTGATGCATCATTTTTTTCATGTAATCCCTTAGTTAGGGGAGGCAATCAAATACATGGGGACAATCCAGAATTATTATGTCAATCAAATACATGGGGACAATCCAGAATTATTCTGTTAAATGATTCGTGAATGTGAATTGTATGTTCCCTTCTCCCTATCGTTGGGAAAAATCTTGACCTGTTGGTACCAAGTAGGAGATTTGATCCGTGTGCAGCAAACACATGTTCAGACCCAGAACACAAACATGTTCATAATCATGTCTATAAAATATTCTTAGTCTTTTAAGTCTCTCATAATTTATAGCAGTAAGGTCTAATATTTCACCTTGTTGTATTAATCGTAGAGCTTTTTTCAACTTCAGCAGATGTGGAGTGATGTTGCTTCAAGATAGATCTAATTACTAATTAGGTTACACTGGCCTAACCATTTTAGAGTAAACTAGCCACCATTCATAATCATGTGCTAACACCAAATGCTCTGTTCATTTTCAAAAGGGAATGGATGAATGGTGGAGGTAGTGGGTAGGGCAAGAAGGATTGGGGCTTTGGATGAAACAGTTTAGCCCATGGTAGCAAGGTCTAAAGTTGACTTGAGGGATTAATTTACCTTTCTTGGTACTAACTTGTATGGAGAGTTAGTTTGTTAGATACCTGATATCTCCAAATGATCATATCTGCTCTTATTAACCAACAAAAATACAAAATGCAGTGTTCAAATTTTATGCTGTGAGAGTGCTATCCTTAGAAAAGTGTGAGTTTAGTCTTCAGTCAATCAGTTTATAAATGCTAGATTTCACTTTAGCAGATGCAATACATCACCGCTTTTGTGATATGAGCTAATTCAGCATTCTATTTAAAATTCTGCAGCAACTTTTCCTCAGTGTGCAGATGATGGGCTGCTTCACTGCTTCACTGACCTGAGAACTGAGATCCAAAGAAGAAAAGCCCTCTTGTAACTTGTTGCTTGCATTCTGGTAGGGCTAGATTGTAATGGTGCAGATTAATCGTATATAGATATTATAGTTGTATATTGTATTATCAATTATAGACATTAAAGTTGTATAACAAAGACAATTATATCGTAATATTTGACTGTGTTGTAATATTTGGCTGTGTTGTTACGCAGGTAATTATGCAGTTTATTGTAACATCACAGAGCATGTTAACATATTATCAACAAAAACAATCTCAACTTCACGTTTAGATAATAGGGAGCATCAATGACATGCTGGGCTCACATGTCATTGCCCTCCTATGAAGATGATTAAATTTTGTTTTGGTTCGTTTCAGTCACATTTTTTCTTCTGGCATTCGGATCTTATCTCCAAGGACAAATTAGCCCAAGGACTTCTGGAAGAATGAACTGAAGGATTTTTCTAACAAAAGTGGAGCTGAAGGGTATGAAGTTGATGAGTGACCCCTTTATAAAAATTAGTAGTGGTCTGCAGATTGATCAATCTGTCAAAAAAAATGCATGTTTCATGTCTAGTCATAAAAAAAGGATTTGTGATCGTTGTTCACTTCATCACTTGTAGACTTACTATATTACATCTCATTTGTTGGCTTTGTTCCTATTTGTAGGGTATTGATTATTGAGAATTTAAGATGACTACTGCAAGTGGAAGTGCGAGCATATGTGCTAGCACAGGAGCATCCCCTGCTGCTGCTACCTGCTAGCTTGGTACCGCCACTCGGTGCCACCGAACATCGGTGCATTGGTGGCGTGTGAGACAACCACAACCACTGGAGGTGTAGGACATGTTGAAGTAGATGAAGAGACTTGCACAGAGAAGTTGAGCTCTTGTGAAGAAGCGAGAAGAAGTGTACCTCCAAGGTTTGGGAGTACTACTCTAAGTACTCGGTGACCAGTCCGGACAAAAGATGGTGGGAGGAGAAACAAGTTTGGGCAAAATGCAAGAAATGTCATCAAAAGCTCATTTGAGACCTCAGGGGAACGAAGGCATTGTGGAATCATGTGGGATTTAAGCATGCCGTAAAGCAAGGCCAACAACAGCTACAATTTCTGAATGATGAAGGTGGAGAAAATAGTTCAGTTCAGACTTATAGGTATGATGCTGAAGCTAGCTTGAAGAAGTTCTATTTGGCATTAGTTATGCATGAATATCCCTTTGTTATGGTTGAGCACGAGTACTTCGTTGATTTCATCAAGTCTCTACGTCCTGGTTTTTCGTTCAAAAGTCGCACAACCACTAGGAAAGAGATATTAGAAATATTTGGAGATGAAAAGAAGAAGTTATATGAACAACTAAAATCTCTTTCTTGTCGATGTTCTGCAACTATGGACATGTGGACATCTAATCAAAATAAAGGTTATATGTGCATCACTGTACATTGGATTGATGATAACTGGCATATGCAAAAAAAAAATTGTTAAATTCATTCATGTGAAAGGGAATCATACAGGAACTAATCTAGCAACTGAATTTGTCAAGGGTGTCATGTCTTGGAACATTGAGAAGAAGTTATGTGCCCTCACTCTAGACAATGCATCATCCAATGATAAATGTGTTAGAGAAGTTGTGGTGGAGCTTAATAAGCGTTCTCCCTTGATATGTGATGGTGCTTTCTTTCATGTGAGATGTTTATGTCACATACTAAACCTTGTCGCTCAAGATGGATTAAAAGTAATTGCATCTTCAGTTCATAATATTAGAGCCACTATTGTTATTGTGAAGAATTCTCCATTGCAATGGGAGGAATTTCAAAAGTGTGCAGCAGAATGCGACTTGGATAATAAATCTGGTCTTCCATTGGATGTGCCTACAAGGTGGAACTCCACATATGAAATGTTGAGCCATGCTATTTACTACAGGAAGGCTTTTGACAGGTTGTTGTTTTTGAACGGGAGTAAATATGAGAAGTGTTCTCCGACAGATGAGGAATGGGATATGGCGGATGCACTATGCAAGTGTTTGCAGAAATTCAATGATGCTACTGTGATATTTTCTGGAAATCAATATCCAACAGCAAACCTATTTTGGTGGAAATTTTGTGAGATTAAGATGGCACTTGCAGAATGGTGTGAAAGTACTGATGACACTATTTCTTGTATGGCAAAGGCCATGAAAGTCAAATATGACAAGTATTGGGACAAATCCAACATAGCTCTTGCTGTAGCATGCTTTCTTGATCCTAGATACAAGAAAAAGCTAGTAGAATATTTTATGGGAAGGATTTATCATGAGAGGGCTGCTCATGAAATTAATCGCTTCATGGATGTTGTGAACAAATTGTTCCAAGCTTACCTGTCTAGCACCCCTGAAGTTTTAAAGCATAATTCTAAAGGACCTTCTCATCCACATGGTGATACCGACTTGGGTTTTCAAGATATTGAACAGTTCTTGTATGAGGATGCAGCTGTAACAAATTGTGATATGAATGAATTGGAGCTATACCTTAAAGAAAAACCAATTCGGTGGGTTGATCCTACTGGTAAGGGTGCAGAGTTTAACATATTGTCATGGTGGAACACACACCAAGGGGCTTTTCCTGTTCTCTCACGACTAGCTCGTGACGTGTTAGCTATTCAAGTATCCACTGTTGCTTCAGAGTCAGCCTTTAGTGCTGGTGGGCGTGTTGTTGATCCATTTCGTAGTCGACTAGAGCCCGAGGTGGTTGAGGCTCTAATTTGTACCAAGGACTGGACAACTTCATCTAGGAAAGGTAATAATAAGTCATTTAGTTCATAGTTTACACCACTTTCGGACTTAGTTTACTAACTTCATGTTATTTAAAAATTTCAGGTTCTAAGGAGAAGATAGCATCACTTGTTGATGAGTTGGATTTGGAGCTAGAGGATAAGCAATGTGCTACTACAAACATGAACGAGGAGGTTTGATAATTGTTAATTTGTTACTTAACATGATTGATAGAAATATAGAAATCTGACATTTTACAAATCTATTTTGTAGGATGAGATAATGACTGAGGCTGAGATCGACTGAGGTAAGACAATTTGGAATTAGTCTAATAATGGGTGAGTTACAGAGTTAAACTAAATTTTATTGGCTTGGGATAATTTGTAGTAACAAAACACAACCATTTTCTGGGATTTTATCAATCTTATAGAGCTTGTAGTCCCTATTCGAGTTCTGACACTGTTAGGAGAGTTTGTTGCTTGACTAGCCCTTGTTAAGTTGTTATATACTTGCATTATAACTTGTGCTAAGCTTGTACTGAGCCTGTTGTTACTTGTTACTTGTTAGTACCTTTCTACAAGAGAGATTCTTGTGGAAGATAGGCTATGAAAGGTGTTTCATGCAGATATACAAAAGCAACACATTCCAAAAAGGAGCATTATAAAAGAAAGACAAATTTTGTGAAGGATTTTACTATTATACTATGTTGTGTGGTGCATACTACTAAGATGTTAAGATAGTAAAATATCACTTTCAGTTGGTTTCATGACATGATTTGATATTCTACAAATCTATTTTCGTAGGATGAGATGATGACCGAGGCTGTGATCGATTGAGGCATGGTCATAGAGAATTAGAGATGGCTCGCTGATGGCAGCTGCTAGACAAAGACAAGTCTTTTGTGCGGCCAATGACCTACTACGTCAACATACATAATTAGCACTTACTATTACTACTTGTCTACTTGTGCTACTCTTACTAGTGAATAGTGATGTACATGGCTAGGACTAACTAGTTGAATTTTGGACTGTGTGAGAGTTGTGACTTACTAACTTGTACTTGCTAGTTAGTAGTTACTACTTACTTAACTAGCCCATGTCATGTACTTGCTAGTTACTACTTGCTTAACTAGCCTCTATTATCATGTGATGTATTTAAATTTGCTTGTTAAACTACTAATCTAGTTGCATTTTGGAATGTAGTATGGCTGATTGATATTTATTTGTGCGATATATATAGTTTATGTTTTCACGCAATATCCGGATAAGTATTCGTGACCGAGATAATCCGTATTCGGCTCGGCATGTATTCGCTCCGTATTCGTGACCGAGACTATCCGTATTCGTATTCGTATCCAAGACTTGTCCGTGTCCGATTCCGAATCCGAGAAAAATATGGAAAAGGATACGGGATGAGCGATATCCGTCCGTATCCGCTCCGTTTGCACCCCTAGGCACAGGTGTAGTGGCGGATGTAGAACGAAAATGACCGTGGGTTCTTAAGGTAAGATAGGTCACACGTTCGTCGGCACCACGGCTAAGGGGTCACGCAACAAATGGTTTGTTTTGGCCTTGTTTGGAGCTGTTTTATTTTTTAATTTTGGAATTGGGCTAGGAGTTATGGCGTTCTCAAGGAGTGAGCACCCCGGTGAATCCTAGATTCGATCCCAGACGGGGGAGAGGACGATGCTCACTGTTTACCAACCGAGCTGTTTTATACCGACTAAAATGATTTTGTGAGAGGTAAATGTAGAGAATCTGCAATTTGTTTTTAGATAGTTTTTTCTTGTGCTTATTAGGGTACTTGTTTGGATAAGACAGCTCAAATGACAAGGATATTATATGTCACGTGAAGTACCGTCTAATAGAGCCAAGGCATGCATGCTCTTGTTGAGGTCGCATTCATGGAGGTCGTCAAGCTAGGGAAAACGAAAGTGGAGAGACATCCACGATGGGTCGATGGGGATAGCCAACAACCGATGGAATATGATCGGAAAAGAAACGAGGGGATATTTTTATCCGGGAAAACAGCGAGCTTTTTTTTTAATTTATTTTTTAAAAATATTTTAAAAATAAGCACTCATTAACTTTATTTTCAATTTTAACATCTTTGGTCACATCATGACCCGTGACATGACCAAATTGTGTTGTCACACTACCGACCGCGGTGTGGCCAAACCTGCCACAATAGCCCTCCAAACCAACACGCGTCCGTTTTTAGGCTAAATCACATCACTTCAAGGAGTGACGTGATAGTATTCGTTTGCCACGCCGAGATTCGCGGTGTGGCAACGTGGTTTAGAAATAAAGTTAGGGAGATGTTATATTTAAAATATTTTAAAAAATAGATTAAATAATAAATAAAGTTCGAAAACAACGCAGCTAGGAATTGTAAAAAAACGAAAAATAGGGCAAAAAATAACCAGAGAGTCTGGGGCATTCCGAGAATTGAACTCGGGACCTCTCGCACCCTAAGCGAGAATCATACCACTAGACCAAATGCCCACTTGCTGTGTGACGTTTTCGGCTTTATCTTGTCTACCGTGCCTACACGGCAGTTGGTGTTTAGTCCAAGAATCTGTCATCTCATAGATGGTAGCGGGTATCATCGCACGGACTGAGACAGTGCTGATCCGAGCGAGCATCACAAGGCATCCCATGTGTGCTCTAGCTCGTCACATGTTTCCTTTGGTGTGTCTCACACCTACTAATGTACTATGTTACTTTCAGCTTAACTGGAGATGCATCCTATGCGATGGCAAACTGGTGGCATGCTGCTTCATCGATCGTCAGATAGCACAGCAAGAGGTTTTTCAGCTACACAGGTAGGGATTCAGAATCTATGGCTTCTGCATGTACTACTACAAAAATTTTAATATTGGACGTCTGCTTACAGACAATTCATTGAACCCGTCTGTGTTAAACACAATCACAAGCGGTTTTTGTTTAGCGACCGTCTGTGTTACTTTCCGTGCTAAAAACCGTCTGTGAAGAGGTAATATTACAGACGGTTCATATTTTAAAACCTTTTGTGAAGTATCACAGACGGTTCTTATACTTCACAGACGGTTTTCAAGTTAAAAACCGTCTGTGATAATATCGCTTCAGACCCCCGATGAGTTTCTTCATTCGTCGTCGTCAACCACCTGGCCGGCGCTGGTAACCCGGAGGCCTGCTTCATCGTCGGCCTCCCGCTTGTCTTCATGCACCAGGACATGCAGCTCGGCCTCATGTGCCTCGAGCTGGCGGCTAATGCCGGCCACAAGGCCGCGCCCTACGTGCTCGGTCTCCTCCTCTACACGGGCGGCGAAGTGCATGACATTGGGAAGCACTACATCAGTCAAGTCGAGGGCGGGTGCGAGACGACCAAGAGGACCAACCGGGAATGCAAACGGTGTCGGAGGCTCGCTACGGACGCGGTCCAGGAGGCGGTGTGGAAGATGGCCGGACCGCTGGGCCAGTGTGGGCGTTGTCGAAAGACGGCCACTGGTGCACGAGCACCGGCTGCAACGTGACAGAAGGGTGGGACGACTATAGAATTAGGCATAAGTATGCCAAGTTTTTTGCACAGGTGTTAAACTACTTGCCATAAAATTAAATACAATCACATGACGACATTAATTATTGACCGATGAAAAACAAATATATCCCTGTCATCTTTAATTTCACAATTTATTACCCTAAAATTATAACAATATCACACGGTTCTAATATAGAACTGTCAGTGATAAGTATTTATCACAGACGATTCTACTTTAGAACCGTCTATGATGTCTAACCCTATTTATATTGACACTAGGGTTTGCCCTCATCCCACTCAAACGATTAGTTTCATCGCGGCGCGTTAGGGTTCGAGCTCCCACATCTTCCTGAGCCCGGTGCCACCTCCTCCTCGAGCTACTTAGCGCGCCTCCTCCCCCGAGCCCGAGCCCGAGCCGCCGCCGCCTCCTCCAGCCCAGCGCGCCTCCTCCCCCGAGCCTGAGCTACCGCTGTAAGATCGAGGAGGCCGACTAGAGGGGGGTGAATAGGCGTTTTAAAACTTCTATGCACTAAAACCGATTTCTAATGCGAAAGCTTATAACAATACGGTTTTGCACAATTAAAGTCTAAATCAACTAGGTTCAACTAAGTGCACCAATAATACAAGTTAATTGATGAATATTGCAATTAAGCAAAGACTTGTAAGCTATTCAATTCTAGCAATGTGAATAGCACAAAGCAAGGCAAGCATTCATACACAATGAATAAATAATTTAATACAAGAAATATAAATTGCACAATGTAAAGCAATAGAATGCAAACCACAAAAGACATGGTGATGTTTTACCGTGGTGATCGGAGACTTGCCGGTCTCCCCTAATCCACGTTGAGGGAAACTCAAACCAATTGGGCCGGCTCCACGAATTAAGCCTTCCTCCGAGGTATCAACACCTCGCTCCACTAGGATTGCTCTTACTCCACTCCGGAGATGGCGAGCACCAACCCACTCACAAACACCGAGCCTTCTCACAAGTTTCACTTGAGAAGATCACCGGACCATGATGCCTCCACGCCGTCTAGGTGTCGGCAAACACCAAGAGTAATAAGCCAAACCCCTTGCTTGACTCTCACCACATGCAATGAATGCACAAGCTCAAGTGGATACGAAATCCACCTCTAGATGCAACACATGCAACTAGAGACCTCTCTCCTTACTCACAAGGTGCAACACATGCACAATTGAGAGGAGAAGCTCATATTAACTCAATAGAGTGAAATGGGATACCAAAGGTTGTCTATCAACCGATCAAGGGGGTATTTATAACCCCTACACAAAAAACTAGTCGTTTGGAGACGGAACAGCCAAAAACTGGTCGTTACAGCCTTGGGCGGTCGTACCGCACTCACAAGAGCCGGTACAACTGTTCTGGGCGGTCGTACCGCTCTTTTCATGGCGGTCATACCGCAGCTCAAAATCAGCACAAACGACACTCGATAAAAAGATGATAATTTTTTACTCCGATGTCGGAATTGAGTGATCTTGGACTCTATTGAAAGCTTATTCGGAGGGCTACACAACCCATCTATTTGATTTGATCTCAAACACATTTTATCATATCAAAAAGCACAACACCAAAGATCCACTACTATGGTCTAAGTCCAAAGTATCAGCAACAAGCAATCTTAGACCATGCCAAGGGAAAATACATGAATCCCAACAATTTCCAAAACACATTTGCAAACTTAGATCATGTCACAAGGAGTATGTACATGGACTTCAACCATTTGTAAAACATATTTGCAAAATATAGTCACATGTTACAATGATTAAACGCATGAGCCTCGACTATTTGCAAAACACATTGGCAAATAATAGCATCATGCCACGATGAGCTAGAGCAAGTGAGGTTGAGCTATCAACACATGATGAGACTCAAGCTACTAGATAAGACTCCTCTTAATAGTACGGCAACCTATACTAGTAATCCGGTCTTCCAACCAAACACTAAGACCGGTAAAAGACTAGGAACACATCATTAGCCCTAGCTAGTCATACCTTTGCCTTGAGCATCTTCTTGAAGCTTGATGACACACATCTTCACTTCAAGTCCGGGTCATCATCTTGACATGCATCAACCCATGATGCATCCTTTACTTGACCTCAATCAACACATGATGAGTCTTCTCTTGACTTGATGATCAACTCATGATCATCTCTTCTTCGAGATCTTGATATGCATCAACACATGATGCATTCTCTTCTTGAACCTTTACTTGATGACGATCAACTCATGATGCCATCTGAAGTCTCCATTACCTTGGAACATAACCTATTCATCCAACTCATGGAAAATGTTAGTCCCATAATGATTAACATTAATTACCAAGATATACCTGCAATAAATGCTTCTAAACAAGCCGTTGAAAATCCTGGACCAGTACTACCGCCAACCAAGTTGTGGTACTACCGCTTGGTCCGGTCGTACCGCACGAAGGAGCGGTACTACCGATTGTAGGGTTTCCAATTTTGCCGAAAAGACACACTCTCTGGAAAATACGTACCGCCTTAGAAAAATCGGTACGATCGCAGCGCGGTTCAACCGTTTTACAAACGCGGTACAACCGATTATCAAAGAGAGCTTCGATCCAAAAATGCATGGTTCTAGTTTTATTCAACCGTCAATTAGAAATCGGAATGACCGCAATGCGGTAGTACCGCTGCAAGAGCCGGTCGTACCACATTAGCACTCAATTGGCTGTGATGATCAAAACCCGGTAATACCGCCAAGTAATGCACGGTCATACCGCTTGATGCGGTACTACCGCCGGTTAGTCTCCGATACTACCGATTTCTGACAGAAGCACTTAGAGCTTCCAAAACTCAAATTCAAATGCATTTAAAGCTTTTGAAAAAGCAATACATTACTCCTTTGTCTTGAGCCATGTCAATCTTTTATCATCTTTGCATTTCCTTTTCATGTCACCATTCAAACTCCAGGACTAAGCCTTGAACACATCTTAGCACACACATTAGTCCTACAACACAATTGCAAATAATTGAATATAAAGAGACAATGAGTATATATCAACTACACAAGTCTGATATACTTTTATGAATATATATAACTACATAAGCTATATATACTCAAAGGATATGTGAGTACACATGAACTACACAAGTTGTGTTATACTCACGTATAAGTATACATAGACTACACAAGTCTTATATATTCACATGAATATATTAACTGCACAAGTTAAATATATTCAAGGATATGTTTCAAAGTAAAGATCCTTAAAATATGTGGACAAGGAATTTGGATCAATACTAATGAAACCTCAAAACATAGAGTGAACTCCCCCTAAATGTGTGCATACACAAATGTGTAATATGAACATATACACATATCCAAGTTAACCTTTTGGTAGAGTTCAACCTATATTTTGAATCTGAGGAATGCAATAGGATAAATATGAATACAAAGTAGAATGCATACCTCTTTGATCTTTTATATTTATATCCAAACGAGACTGTTTGGATTTTTTTTCTTTTTGTTTATCCAATGAATTGGATTTGTCATTAATCACTTGCATGCCTTCATGATTTTTACCTTTATATCCAAATAAGACTACACAATATGTATATCAATAAAAGTGTTAGTCTCACAATTAGATTTATCATTAATCATCAAAACTCTATTAACACATAATGGCAGGTCTAGATCCTTCAACCGCCTCCTCCTCCAGCCTGGTGTGCCTCCTCCCCCGAGCCTACCTCCTCCTCCTCGAGCCCAAGCCGCCGCCTCTTGCCATCCCTTCGTGAGTTGTTTGTGTTTTTCAAAATTGATTTAATTTACTAATTGTGTTGTGCTAGTTGTATTTCAATCTATCTTGACATGTATGTACAGCTCCATGTGCATTGTATGTCATACTGTCATTCATCAGTATTTCGCCACTCATGCTGTCATGGTAACTTGTTCAAGTGCTGAGCAGCAGAATGTGAAGACTTAGCAGATAGAACTTTTATTGTAAGAATTAAGTTCACATTGTTAATTACTTAAATACTCACTAATCAAGTTTTTTTTTCTATTCACAGGTTAAAGGATTTTTGAATTTCTGGACTTCTAGTATTAATATGAATTTATGAAGTTCTTGTCATCCCTTCGTGAGTTGTTTCTGTTTTCAGAATTGATTTACTTTACTAAGTGCGTCGTGCTAGTTGTATTTCAATCTGTCTTGACTAGCACTAAGAGAATTGATTTACTTTACTTCTGGTAATTGCTTGATGAGGATATATAATTGTTATTGTCAGCTTGATAAGGATAATTTGTGTCCTGTACTTTTGCTGGTTTACTGATAGCAGATTGGTTATTTTATTGAGATTAGTGATTCTGTCCTGTATTTGAGATTAGTGATTCTGTTCAGTTTTCATTTAACTGGTTACTAATTGGCTAATCAGATAATAGAACATTTCTACACACTATTAGTTGAATGACTTTGTGATGATTGAAAGTATAAAACTGTTGTTTTAGAAGCTATTTCTTAACATTATAGTGAAGTATTATTATATTTGAGCTCAAAAGTCTGATTTATTGTGTATCACATTTAATTGATAAAAGAATATTAGCAAGTATCGAGAAGGCCAATAAGCCAGCGCCCCTCCACCCCGAGCCCGCCTCCTCCCCTCCCCTGAGCACACGTCTCCTTCTCCCCGAGCCCACCTCCCCTCTTCTTTATTCTTGATCTCTTCTCTATAAAATCTCCAAGTAGTGACTTCTTTTGGTTTTAAAATCGGCTTCATATATATATATATATATATATATATATATATATATATATATATATATATATATATATATATATATATATATATATATATATATATATATATATATATATAGTTCGTAGCCTTTGTTAGCTAACTCGAGGCTCGATTACTAGCTAGCTCGCTTCTTGGCGTTCATCCTAAACACGCCCAAGTGAACCACGACTACTTTATCGAAGCTGGCACCTTGGGTGTGTGATTTGCTTCATACCATGGAGGATTGGTATAAAGCAAATCGTACACTCCAGTGTGTCAGGTTCGATAGAATAGCAGCGGTTCACCTACACGTTTAGGATGAACGAAGGAGAGAGCTAATATATATATATATATATATATATATATATATATATATATATATATATGTGTGTGTGTGTGTGTGTGTGTGTGTGTGTGTGTGTGTGTGTGTGTGAAGCCGATTTTAAAGGCAAAAATAGCCACTGCTTAGAGATTTTGTAGAGAAGAGGCTATCACAGACGGTTCCATCTACCAACTGTCTGTGATAAGTAGGATATCACAGACGATTTTATCTATAAACCATTTGTGATAGTGAACTATCACAGACGGTTTCAGCTACAAACCATCGGTATTATTCAACTATCACAGACGGTTTAAGCTACAAACCGTCTGTATTATGCAACTATCACAGACTATTCTGAGTTAATAACCGTCTGTGATAGTATGCATTACAAACGGTTCGAAAACCGTCTGTGATGACCTCATGTCATTACAGACTCATAAACTCAGACGGTTCACAAAACCGTCTGTGATGACGTTTTTGAACCGGTAAAAACCTTTTCTGTAGTAGTGATGCGTGTCGATGCTTCTGATGTGCCATGGACATGGAGGACTTGTGCTGGCTGATGCGTCGAGACAACTTGTAACCAGGGGCACATAAGAGCGAAGAAACTATACAGGGCAGGCAAAAGGAGCCTGTTCATGCCAAGGACAAAAGGAGCCTGTTCATGCCAAGGACTTGTGAGCCGTTACCATTTGCAACTTGCAATGGGAGTTACTCAGCAACATGTGGTACTTTTAAGGTGAAGTATCCAAATCAAGCATCACTCCAAGGTCCAAACGAGGACAGCTAGCTAGGTGCTCTCCGCTGTTACAGGGGAAACAAGGATACATGGTGTGCGTGTTGGGGGTTGCATTGATCCAGCAATTATCCACTGTACCTATCCAGCAGCACATGCATGCTCGTGATTGATCAGTACAATACTTGGTAGATCGATTGGCAACATCAGCTAGTATCATCGTATCAAGAGGCTTTGGTTTCCTTTTTAACTTCTGTAATGTGGCTTTGTTAACGAAACTTGGGCAATCTGTTTCAAAGAAAAATCAAGAGGCTTTGGAGTTTGAAGTGGTCCTTGTTCGAAAAAAAAAGTGTAAAAATAGAAGGAAAACATCCATGTGTGGTCCTCAACTCTTTTCGTCGTCTAATTTTCCTCCCTCGTCTCCAATGACGTTTAGAACGTATCCTCCAAATGTCAAAACCATGCAAAAACATGTCTCAGGCAAGTATCATGGGCGGTTTTCATTATGCTGGCTACCACATCATCGTCTAAACCCACCTGTAATACTAACACAAGGTTTAAATGGGTTTTAAAAAGAAAAGAATCAGCCGGGGCCCAACCGCCAGAGAGTGAGAGATGGGATCATGGTGTAGCGACTAGATGCGGCAATGGCGAGTGACGGCCTGGGAGGTGGAGATGGGAGTGTGAGCATTGCATCAACAAGTGGAAGTCGCAGGTGGTTGTTGCCGGAAACGAGGATGCTGGAGGGAGGTTGGCGACGATGGAGGCCATGGCTCGATGGAGGAGCTCGCCGACGGCGAGGTTTGTGGCAGTGGGAGTTGAGGAAGCTGGAGCACAAGCTTCAGGGCATCGAGGCGCCTGTGATGATGCGCTTGGTGAGGCTGGAGGTGTTCTAGATTGGCGGATCAGCGTGCATGGCACGACAAGGCAGACATGGCCACGACGCAAATCGCTGGTAGGGAGGCTTCGGCGACGAGCAAGAAGGACGAAGGGGGCATCGACTTCGCAAGGGTGTGAAGAAGGTCGAGGAGCAACCAATTTGTTTATTACCTTCTTGTTCATTATTCAGTATTGTCATCTAGTATGTTGATTCTTATGCTTAATAGGTCGTATTTAATGTTTTTATGGTGATCTACGGACGGATTTTGTTCATCATGTGCTTTGTTGGAATTTGTTGTAATATGTGGAGGAGCAACCAATTTGTTTATTACCTTCTTGTTCATTATTCAGTATTGTCATCTAGTATGTTGATTCTTATGCTTAATAGGTCGTATTTAATGTTTTTATGGTGACCTGTGGACGGATTTTGTTCATCATGTGCTTTGTTGGAATTTGTTGTAATGTGGTTTAAATTAGTAGTTATTGTGGTTTAGTGGCATTCCAGGCTCAGTGTTGGACCGAAGTGTTACAATTGCCTTCCGAAATTGCCTCTAGAGTTGAGGGTTATTTACTCGAATCTTACCATGGAATAAAACTCCTCCTCCCAAACCCTAACCCTAGTTGTCCGCCCACACCCCTCCGCTCACCCAGTTTAACCAATGGGTAATGCTAAAAATGAGGTGGGTAATGCTAAAAATAGGCATTTGAAACTGATGAAGTCTAACTTTGCATTGTCAGCTCCGAAGTGACGACTGAGAATCTACTAGATCGCGAGAATCAAAACCATGCTATTGTCTAACTTTATATTTCTTTGGGATTTTCTTCAAAGTCCCAAAACCCCTATCCAAACAGGCGAAAGGCCCACTCACTAGAGGTGTGTGAGACCCCGGTTTATTTAGCTTGTAATGCTTAGTTATCCACTAACTCTAGCATCACAAGCAAAATACACCGTGCCTCGGAAAAATATATACTTTTCAGAATTGCAGTATATACACCTTTTTACAAAACATTGCATAAAACCAAAGCTTGAACTTTACAAGCAAAATACATACATAATAGTTATTACAAAAGAGAGGCCAACCGGCCAAGAACTTAAAAGAACAGCGGAAGCAAAATGCCATAAGATGGCTATAATAAGAGCCAACCGGTTTGCCATACACCCACAAGGCAATCCGACCGGGCCGCCAAGCTAGTCGTCCCAAATACCGCCACAGCATAACTCACAAAAGTGAGGCCCTTGGGGCTCACCTTCTTCCTCTGCAACAATTAAGCAAAGCAAATGAGTACAAAAATGTACTCGCAATACTTACGGGTAACAAACCTAGTTACTACTACATGTAGGCTTAAATCAAAGGAGAAAGGCTCAAAGGTTAATTTCAGCATAAAGCAGATTTTATTTGCAATAGATAATAGTTTGAAGGTTGTTTACCAATCTGAATTTTATTTGCATAAATAACAACGATACAATAAGTAATAGACATAAAGACATCCTGGAGATGACCAACCCAATGGCCATCACAACAATAGCACAAATTATCCATTCGTACCACCCATGTCAAGTTTTAATTAAAAGGTTATAGTCTAGTTCTTGCGGAAAATAACCAAGCGTGTCCATAACCTAGGACGAAGCTATTCGAATAGATTTAACCCTGCAGGGGTGTACCAATGTACCCACACTTCAGACCGCCTTTAAGCCACATGATTAAGCACACTTCCGAAGGTATGCCGGCACGACTAAGTCCTACGAGACGTTTCCAATATTGTGAATCAACTACGAGCCGCTCGTATGGACCGAAGCCCATACGCTTACATTGTAAAGCCGAAAAGACAACTACCCCTCGGGGTAAAGCTTCTCGGACAACTACAATGCTCCCAACACATGAACCACCTCATTTTACCACAACACAACACACACACGCCCACCTGCAACTCGTAGCCAACACACGCCAAAGTACTAAGTCAAGAGAGGTCCAATTTCCCTCTAGTGTGGTTAGCACGCAAAAGTGCTGAAATCAATGGCGCAAGTAACTCGGTCCTTGTTGACTCAGGCACCAACCAGTCACACCCAAAAACACACCATCTTACCATTGTGCCCAAGTCCAAATCATTTTATTTTTATTTTTAGTTTTCACAAATAAACATAGCAGAAAAGATGAATCATAAAGCCATAATAAGTTTGTGTGATCAAGGTTACCAACTAAATCGATAACCGCCCAATTCTATCGGTAACTAAGCATTGCTAAGCATCATATCGTAAAGACAATAAAAGACTATAAATAATTCACTAGGCTCTAATTCACCAGTGAGGATAATAACCTAGGGCAGTGGTAGGGGTGAACAATTTCAAGGCAACAATGCAATAGGCTTAGCTACCTCTAATCGACAAAATTAACTTTGACATAAGGAGCATGCATACTTAGGTTTTGCAAACAAAATATTAGACTTTGAAAGTAATAGGAGCAATATGATCAAATGATGTTACACTGCTTGCCTCGCTGTGATTCACTTGTTTGCTGCAGAGGATCACTCACGCAATCAACACACTCGTCGTCACCTATCGAAAGAACGGAGAAATCCAATAAAAACAAAGAACACCGATATAAACTCAAAAGCCAAAGTCATCTAAAATCCATGAAATTTACACAGCAGGTAGAGCATGATTTTAGACAAATTTAAGAACAAGAATCATTCGATTTGGATTAAAGATGCAAAAGTTATATCTAAATCAATTTCAGTCGGCTGGAAAATTCAAATTTAATTGTTCTCTGTTACTGTTTATGGTATAAATTTCTAGAAAGATCTGGAACTTGAAATTTTTATGGTAGGTAGATATTGACATCTTAAGGTTAGCAAAACTGAGTTTACTCAATTTGGAGTTAAAATGAATTACTTATGACTTTTCTAAGTTGTGACAATGGGGCACATCATTTTTTAGAGTCAAATAAATGAACCAAACCTACCCTATATTGAAGTACATTATCAGAGGATTTTAACAGATTTTAGTCTGCCAAATTTGGAGTTACAGAAAATTACTTGTGTTTTTTACAAATTTTAAATAAATTTCTAGACAATATTTATACCTGATCAAATCAATTCAACCTACATAATTTTCTGGTACAGAATCAGCGTCTACATGTATTTTTAGGTTAAACTTTAGCTAAATAGGAATTTAACACAATTAGATTCATCCGAAAAGGATCCACATAGAATTAGTTATCCATTTTCCAAATTAAAGGAATTTTTAATGTACAAACTAACCCTAAACAAGAGTTTATTCTATTTCCATACTTTTCTGGAGCAGAATTTAGCTTATAACTATTTTTATATTAAAGTTTAGTTAAAAACAGAATCATCAAAATTTGAATCAACCGAAAATGACTTAGAATGAGTTAGATATCAATTTCTAAAATTTAATGCATTTTTCAGTTGCAAAATAAAGCTTATCGGGAATTAATAACCATTTACCGAAAGGAATAGACGTGGGCAAACGTGGGCTGTTGAGATCAAATCCAACGGCCCACGCGCACTGGAAAACAGCGCACGCGCGCACAGCCCACAAAAGACCACCGTTGGATTTAAGATCATCGATCCAGATCAAGGCGACGTTCGGACTTCGCAAACACTCCCCAGATCTGGACCGTTGATCTAAGGATGGACGGTCCACAAGGATTGGGAAGACCGGGTGATCCGAACGTCCCAATAGATCAAGGCCGTTGATCTAGAAATGGACGGCTGCTAATGATTGGGCCGATCGCGACGTGAACAGAAGCTCTGACAAGCGGGGCCCGCTGTCAGCGACTTAGAGTCACGACCGCGCGGTTTTAACGTACGCGCATAGTGCACGACCCGACAGTGACTCAAAAGTTCAATTAAGACCGTCATTAATCACTAGTCAATGATTAATAGTGATTAGCCAATGATTAGCATTAATGATGACCTAACGCTTTCGCACAGTGCGAGAGGGGTGTTTAAGATGCGGGGCCCACCTGTCAGTGGCCGTGGGGGTTGGTTTAGGACAGCATTTAATGGTAAGCATTTATTAATCAATGATTAATTGCTAATTAGCACTAATTGAACTAAAACTCGGCTGAAAAGGGCGCACAGGGTGATTTTAGCATGTGGGCCCACATGTCAGTGGCTGTGGGGGCTCGGTTAAGACAGCATTAATGACCCAAACCAATGATTAGTGATGATTAGTATTAATGGCCGGATCTTGGTCCTAACGACGCTCGGCACAGTGCCGCTCGCGTCTGACAAAAACCCAGTGAGCTCCACGGCTCACCGCCGGCGATAGGAACCACGTCGGCGCCTGCCAAGGGCCAAAATGGAACCGCAATAGCCTTGAGCACACAATGGTGGCATTTTTAGCGGCGGTGGCGGCCTAGAATGCCGGCAAGCCAGAGTTGAATGACGGTGTAAAACACGGCCAAACGACAAAAGCAAAAATGAGCTCCGCAGCGGTTCACAGAAGTGAGTGCCAGGCTTCTAGGGACTACTAAGAGGTTACCTGAGGGTAGGGGAGGTCCAGAGATGGACGGAGTTGCGCCGGCGACGTTGGAGCTTGCTGGACTTGGAGAAGACAACGCGAGGAAGGTGCCCTGAGCAAAGTGAGCACAAATGGATGGTGGGATTAGCTCCAAGCCAGCTCACACAGGGTTTATGAGCAAGTAATTAGGAGATGGAGCACTCACCGGAGTGGGAGAAGAAAGGGGGTGCTTTTCGACCAAATTTGATAAACCCCAAATTTGACACTTCCTGAAAATATCAAACCAAATTAAGTTAGGGGTTTTACTCTAGGAGATGAGAGGAACAAGCTGGAGCAAAGAAAAATGAAGAAAAGCCACTGGAACCCTAATGTCACCAAGGAGCTTCAAGGTCCATTAATGGTGGTAGTGAGGTTATTCGGTTTTGAGCTCAAAAGAGCAAGGAGGAAACTAGGCAAGGCTACGGTGGTGTTTAAAGGAAGTCAAGGATGAGCTCAAAGGTTTTGTATAGCCGGACGAGCAAGAAGTTGGGCAAAAATTAGGGTTCACCATGCTCTCGGTTCATGGCTCTGCCATGGACGCTGTGAATGATGGGAGCAGGTAGGAAGGAGACTTTTGGGGGCGGCCACTGAGGTGCAATAAATGCTAAGAGTCGTTGAGAGGTGACAAGGCACTGCAAAGCTCCTCCCACGCGCTGAGCTCTGCCATGGCGTACGCGCGGGAGCGATCGGAGGTAGGGGACGACCTATTCAAAGGGGCCTCACCAGTCAGCGAGCCAAGCAAAAGTGGCTCGAGTCAAAGTGGATGAGTGGGTTGAGTCCAACCACATGACCCAACTCACATTTTGGACCATTAGATCGACAATGGACGGCTGGGATCACTTGGGTCAAAATAACAGCCGAGAGGCACGCGAGACCAGGAGCGTTAGATCAAGATCTAACGATTGGAAACACACGTGCCCAAGTGGTTCGAGCCCGGTACGTTTAGTTGACTGGGCTGGACCAAGTGGCGCGGCCGGTTTAAAAGAAAGCGACCGGGCACGAAGGGACGGTTGGATCTATATCCAACGGCTGGGGAGCGATGGGGGCAACCGGAGGTCCGAACGGCCCAATCAACACGAGCTGCTCGATTGCGATCCAACGGTTGAGAACGCCTACGCGTTTGAACTGGCGCTGGTTTGAACTGAGCGGGAAAGCGAGCCGCACGATTAAGATTCGACGGTCCAGAATGTCCGCGCGATTTGAATGGCGGGACTGAGCTGGGAATGGGTTGGGTCCAACCAAAATAGGGTTTGGGCTCGGGTTTGACTCGAACCCAAACCAAAGTTGACTTAAGGTTTTGATTTTAAAGCTAAAATTTAAAGGGATTTTTAGGGATAGTAAACTAACTCTAAAAATTATGAAATTTTGGCTGGAGGTTGACGACTCTAGGATAAACGTTACATAAAATTTTCAGAGGTTTTTATGCAAAGAATTTTTCTCCAAAATTTTCATAAGGCCTGTTCTAGGGTTTGACCAAAGGTCAAATTGGTTTGACTGACCTCTTAAAATCATCAAACAATTTCTAAAAATCATGAGATAATTCAGAGGTGTCACATAGCATCCCAAGAACCAAGGAAAAAATATTTCCAGGAGATGATCACAAAATTTTGACAAGAAAGTTTTTGGAAAACAAGGTTTTGGATCAAAAGACTTGTGACTTGTATTCCCAAAATTCTTTTACAAGAATTCTTTAGAACATACAGGAGGTACAAGATGTAAGAAAAAGTTTTAATTTCTATTCATTTTCTTACATTTGAAACACAAGCCAAAACTTGAGATGTTACAAGGTGATAGGTTACCAAGGGTGTGTTTGGTTCAGTGAATCAGTGCATACATGTATATGATGGTCTTGAATATGCTTCCGTCCCTGTGTTTGGTTGAGTGAACCAAACTAACTCGTCCTGGATGGGGTCATATAAATTCTGATAATATTCCCCCACATGGTACAGGGATGAACGTGTCCCCTATGTTACCCCCTCTCCCTCTATGTATACGTCACTGACCAATGGGCCATGCCAACTAGTGGATAGTTAAAATAATTAATTTAGTTAAATATTTCTTTTGTAATTAAGGTAAATTTAATAATCGTGCTAATAGTTCAATAATTAATCGTGCTACTACTCCTCTGTATATACAACTCATTTAACTTCCTCTCTCAAACCAAACACTATCTTGAACCATCCGGTATCATCTCATTCATACAACCAAATAAAAACTTGAATTATCTTATCCTGCTAACCAAATACACATGTTGTACCAAACTATCCAGAATCATCTTATCTGTCATGTACCATCACATCATATTTACCCTGGTTCACCCAACCAAACACACCCTAAATTGTCAGAGGTACTATGTGCCAAAAAAAGGTGTGCACATGAGAAACATCAAGATGGCAAAAAAAACGCTTCCCTATAATTAAGTGAATAGCCCCATGAACATTTTCTTTTGTTTGGATTTTTAGTAGAACTTCGTAAAAACATTGTATACTTGGTACTCCTGACTATTATATATGACAACAATCCACAAAGAAAATTAGAATCACAAATCAACTTTTTAGATAAAACCTTTACAATATTCACAATTGTTATAGGCAGCACATATACATACGCTGGTTTAACAAATGAGTAATGCTTAAAATGATGCCTTTGATGAAGTCTAACTTTGCATTTTCAGCTCCGAAGTGACGACCGAGAATCCACTAAACTGTGAGAATTAGGACCATGGTATGGGCCCTGTTTGTTTAGGCTTTTTCTTTAGCTTAAAAGCAAAAAAATCTAAGCCTAAATAAAGGGGTGGTTTTTTTATTCAGCTTAGAAAAAGCTTAAGCCAATTTAAACCTAAAAGCCATAAGCCATGTGAGAGGTGCTTTTTTTTTTTTTGCTTCTGCGGAATAGAATAATAGTCTGCCACTGAAGTTCGTTAAAATTACCCACAAAATACCATTATATATAAATCTCAGTCCTTCCGTTTTTTTTCCTGTTCCATCTTCCTCTCCCCCCGATTCCCTTCGATTCTCCCACCACACCGCTGCCTCAAATCCTCTCCCCCACCACGTTGCCGCCTCCCCTCCCCCCACGTCGCCGCCTCCCCTTCCTCTACGCTGCCGCCTCCCCTCCCCTCCCCCAACGCCGTCGCACCCGCGAGGAAGACGTCGTCGCCTCCCCTGGCCCGCCACCTCCTCCCGACGACCCCGACGCCGCCTCCCCCAATGAGTCTCTGTCCCCTCCCACCACGCCGCCGCCTCCCCTCCCCCAACGTCGTCGCGTCCGTGAGGAAGACGCCGCCACCTCCCCTGGCCCGATGCCTCCTCCCGACGATCCCGACGCCGGCCCTTCCTCCTCCGACGCCGCCTCCCCCAGTGAACGATCATCACATTTGGATGGATTTAGTCTAGTTGATGAACGAACAAAGTAGCAAATGCGGTGAATACAGCAATTTCCTTCTAGGATAGCATATGAATGCTATTAATCAGAAGTTTTCCAATTTAGATGTTGTCAATTTTGATCCTTTCATTGAACTATGATGTCATGAAGATCTGTTACTGTCAACCTCTGCTCTGCATCCTTATGTGGTAATATGTAGTACTGGGTTCATGGTTCTTTGAGATCGTCAGTTATGTTGCTCCTTGAGTTACCTGGTTGAGTTGTTGTTAGATTTCTGATCAAACGCTCCAAAGTTTGCAGTTTGTCTCATGTACTGTGGAAAAGTGGTGATTTTGCGATTACTAGCAGAGTTTGAAGCTTAACATTTCTTCACACATAGTTGATCTGTTCACCTCTGTTCTACTGGTTTGAAGCATGACCAATGGGACTAGTTTGTTCTTGTCAGATACTTCAAATGTTAATTCACTTGTATCAGCGAGTTATGAAGCTTATGTATCGTCATATTTACTCTGTTTACTTTTCGTCTGCCTGCATCTCAGAACACGCTGCATGATCATAATTCTTCGATTCTTTCTGATGCATTTGTATTGGTTATCTGACCATCTGAATGCAAAAGCAGGGAGAGCACATTAGCTGACAGGATACAAGGATTGCTTCAATGTAACATGGAAATTCCTGTCATCTTGGTGTTTTATTGCTCTCTACCACTTTCTAGTGATTTCAGCATCGATGGAGCACTTACAAGTATTGGATTACGTCCGCATAGCAGCGTTCGCTGTCTTGCTGGTTTGGATCCTTGCAGAATTTGTCAAACTGAAGAAGACACATCAAGAAGCAGCACATGGCGTCATGGTTTCAACATTGAGAAAAGGGGCAGCCCTACTACCAAGTTTCTGAAGAGTGAATGTTTTATGTATCACAATTGTATTGTCAGTAATGTAATAAGTGAAATTTTCATGTATCACCGGTTCAGATCAAAATAAATTATGCAAATGTTTTCTGTGTTAAATTTCTATGTTTATCAATTGAATTTTGTGAAGCAATACAATAATTTTATACTTATCATTTGTCTACTTACTGGATGATAAGAATAATTTATTTTGGTTCTTCCTTGAGTTGAGCCTGATGCAGCCACCATGGTTGGGGTTATTTCTGCTACTGCGCAGATTGGCAGCACAAAGTTGGTTGGGTGGGTTGGAACTTATGTCGACAAGCACGGATGAGCGATATCTTGCTATGAATAGATTGTTTGTTATACTCTGGTTTTTTTAGATATACATCTCCGATAGATGTCGAGATTTGCAATTTATTTGGATAGGCCATGGTACACACACGCATGCTCGCATCGAGAGAAATCTATTTTGTTTCATATATACACTTGCACATATCATCATATTTACAAATCCCATGCAAAAATAAGTTTGAATATATGTTTAAAAATATCCTTTATGCTTTAAAGGGTAATTCAGACTTTTTATCCTTCATATACAACTCAATAAGCCAATATCTTATAAAAATTCAGATTACCAAACACCATAGCTTAGCTTAAAAGCTAAGAGGCTTATAAACTTATTAAGCAAAAAAAGCTAGCTTTAAACTATAAGTTAAAAAAATCTAAAACTAAACAAACAGGGCCCATGGTCTTATTGGGACTAGGTTATTGTCCACGGACCTTTCGCCTTATTGTTTCTTCCCGATATTGCTGCGTTAAACTCTGCTGGGCACAGGTTGTTCATGATATATAGCAAACATGGGTTCACCATTGAATTATGTCCAAGTGTCCTACGACACAAACGCAGCCAGTGATCTTACTGTAAAGCAGCAGGGAAGGATCTCACTGTTGGGGCGGTGGTAGCAGCTACGAAGCCTACGATAGTATTTTACTCGCAATTATATTGTTTCATTGTTAGCTATCGATCCGTACCTCTGGAAGCTGGTCATCTCATCTGCAGTATTACGCAGTTAAGTCAAAACAGATAACAAGGACAACCCAGATTAGCTATCTGATTTAAAATTTTCCACGGAACAGTGTCAATGATAATTTGCAGCGCATGTTTTTTAAAAAATGATCAATTGGCAGCAGAGCAAACCTGTTTACAGTAGTAGCTCAACAGACAACAATTACAAATGAAGAAGCAGCAGCAAGCAAGCAAGCGAGGATCAGCAGCACCTCATGAGTTGACCAAGGCAATTCATCTCGTGTTCTAAACAAGGGTATGGACGGTCAAGGTCACGGAGATCGATGCAGAGAGGAGAGCACGTGCCAGCTGTAG
Source organism: Ampelocalamus luodianensis (assembly GCA_036346255.1). NCBI lineage: Eukaryota > Viridiplantae > Streptophyta > Magnoliopsida > Poales > Poaceae > Ampelocalamus > Ampelocalamus luodianensis. The sequence goes on from CM070637.1 coordinate 44,408,580, forward strand.
TACGGTGTTCTCGCGTCCTGCACACTGCGCTATGGATCTCCATGGCTGCACCACCCGCTTCAGCGTGAGACCCGGCGATCGACCGCGCCGGCGCCGCCGTGCGGGGTTAAGGGAGGTGATCGAGTGGAGAGAAAAAAGCGGACGGGATTCCGTGGCTACGGTTTGCGCTCGCTTTAGATACACTATAAAGAGGTAACACGATAATAGATAGATGATTAGGTCATTATATGTCGGGATCTGATTTACGAATTCGAACCCTCTGTATATTTTTATACCAGTCTCAGATTAGTAGGCAGTGTATACAGTTAAAACATCGTTTACACTTTGCGGAGGCTGTACAATTTGATCCACACGAGATAATCAACATGAACATTTATCCAGATTTTCTCTATATGCACCCACAAGTTGGTACACATAAAGTCAATATGATGAGAAAATCAATTACGACAATGCAACTGATCTCCCCCGGAAAAAAGGGGAAAAGTATATCAAAGCAATCGATGAACACCATATGAAGAACCTTCCACTGGAAGGTTCCAATATACCCTAATGGATATGTATCGCGGGGAACTTTTACCCATGGTAAGAGGCACATCCAGAGTTCTAGCAATGATTCGTTTTAAACAAGCTATTGGAGTACAAGCATCCAGCTAGCAACATTAAATAATACTAACGCAGAACTTTTACATATGGTAAAGGCATTTTCAATAGTGTCATCTTTAGTTTTGATATATCAATTCTACGTTACCGAAAGATAGATTTAAAGATAACATATCCAATAAACTATCTCTAGCAAGTTGTCTCTAACATTCATATTAAACTAATAATATTCTCACTCTTTCACCACTCTCTCACATGCATTTATTACTTTGTCTTGTTCATATACAGAAATGGTTGTTTGAGGAAAAGATGACTTTCCTTCTCTTTCATGTTTCTCTCTCTTCCACCTAGGATTTTACTGATATGAATAGACTAACCGACAGCTGATATGACACTATTAAAGATGCCCTAAAAGGCACATCCGAGTCCTAGCAATGATTCATTTTAAATAGTTATTGGAGTACAATTATCCAGCTAGCAACATTAAATAGTATTAATTGGATGAAGGAAACCAGCAGAACCAGATCTTACCTTTGTGGCCAGTGGCCAACATTGGTCATAGAACCTACTCTACAGTAAAAAAAAATCCATGTAAGATATAAAGGACTAAGGCATTCAATGAGAACGGGTGAAATGCTATAGAACAAGAAAAGCTGACGATGCAAAGATCGTTTGCATCTAGTACATTAAATTTTAAAACGCTAAATTTTGTGTGCATGCTCTAGTCCTATCATACAGTGGCGAAGTCAGGATGAAAATAGAGGACGAGCTCAAAGCGTTGAATGACTAAACTAATATGAAACAAGCATATGTCCTCATCACTTCATCTCTAATTTCATTGGCAAAATCTTCTATTAGTATGCGATGCATCGGATCGACAATAATTTCATCCAGATTAAATTCTAGTCAAGGCTTCTTTGGTTGAGTTGCACTCTCATCGGTTAGGAGAGTACTACTTAAATTGCTTGTGAAATAATTACACAAAGTTCGTTTCTCCATTATTACAAACTTACGAACAAATTGCTAATTGAGTGCACACCACAATACCATACTATATTCTAACAAATTGCTAATGGACTAGTTGAGTTACTTGAATATATTCAAACACTATATGTCTATATACTATATTACCACACTATATTCTAAGTTTGTAACAAATTGCTATTTGACTAGTGATTATATTCTAACACTATGTAGTATGTTAAATGTACCACATTACCAGCACTCTAGTAGGCAGCAGAGGCTCTCTTTCAATCTTCAGTTGATGTCTTGCTGAGATCCTCAATAATCTTCTGCTGAAATCCTCGGTAATCTTCAGTTCCTCAACAGCACAGCTCAAGTGCTCAACTCAACCGAACCGATCACTTCCTCTTCCTCCTCGAGAGCTCCTCCTCCCAGTCATAGACTCATAGAGCCTGCCTCCCCCTCCTCACTTCCTTAGTCCTCCGGCTCCCCCTCCTCGCCTCCGGCCCTCCACCGGCTCCCCCACCGCAGATCCCTCCTCCTCCTCTCCTCCCCCGCCCCAGATGGCCAGACCTGGCCGCGTGACCACGTATGTCCTCTCCTCACCTCCTCCGGATCGACAGCTACCCCGGCGCCCGGCTCCCTGCCTCGGCCTCCTCTCCTCGCCTCCTCTGGCTACTGACGGCGTCGCGGTGGCTCCCCCGCCCCAGATCCCTCCTCATTGAGTCGCCGTCCTTGGTCCTCGGTGTCAAAGTGGCGCGCCTCAGCCTCCTCCGGGCTCTAGCTACCGACGGCAGCGCGGTGCCGCGGTAGCTCCCCCGCCTCAACTCCCTCGGTGGCTCCGCCACGCCTCGTCACCACGCGGTGCGTATCCTCTCGGCCTCTCTCGGATTTGGGAATTTTGGAATAGGGAACAGGAACGTGATGTGGCCGGGAGAGGTGGGGAACTGGGGACGTGGAGGTGGAGGTGGATGTCAATTGGGCCTTGTAGGCTGTGGGCTTCAACGCTTTTGGCAAGGCTCATAAGTTTTTGTTCTCCTTGATTCTTCTTCTTGTTCTGGTTGAGCAACCAGCCATGGCCGTCGGTGCTGGAGGCTTGGGGGTTGGGGGGGCTGAAGCCTTATGAAACCCCCCTGTTGGATTCGACCCTGCTATCATGTCTCTTGGACAGGTAGAAGTCTCAAAATTTTGCCAATTTACCACCTATGCAGACAACGTTTTCTGCACATAATTTCTCAAAAAACAAAAGATGTACTCCATAAACAATTCTGTATGAGCTCATAGTTGCCAAAGATGCAAGAAATAGCAGTTAAATCCGGATATAAATAGGCTTCCCAGAGCTAAAGTATTGATGCAGCAACACAAGTTCTTCCATTGAACATATAGCTAAATGTAAAAATCTGGGCACAGGAAAGCAGACCCTCCCTTAGTCCAAACAAACACTACTAGGCAAGTTTATCAACAAATGAAACTGATGGAGGGAAATAATATAGTAGAGGAGCGCATTTTAGCAAGACAATAGGAGATGACCCCTAGATTATTTTTCCCATACACGCGAGTAGCACTAACATGGCTAGCAAACTATGATAAATTGATAATCCCTCTAGGTATATTAAGCATCATATCTTTTTTTTTTTGAAAGAGCACGGCAGGCCAGAGCACCAGCCGAGCATATATATAAAGAAGAAGAGAATTGACCCAGTTTATAAGGGAAACCGGGCCCGAAAACCTTAACAAATGCACGGTTTCAGAGAGAGAAACCGGTAGCCAACCTCGAGACGACAATACAACCTCAACTCGAACAGAACGACGCTCACACCAGAAGGCACAACCAGACAACAGTCAAGACCAACCCAACTCAACTCGCGCGCAAACAACCCAACAGCAGCCTCCCTCACAACTCGGTCTGCGGAGCCCTGCTCCCACGCCGCACCTCTCAGCCACTCGGTCGGCGGAGCCCTGCTCCCACGCGCGCACCTCTCTGCCACACAAGTCACTCAGTCGGCGGAGCTCTACTCCCACGCCGCACCACTCTACCATACAAGTCGGCAGCGCGTCGCTTCGGAGGAGCGCGCATTGGGCCAAACTGCTGTCATGAACGCCAATCCAGAATGAAGAGCCGTCGTGAATCGAGGACGTAGGGGTAAACCTACAGAAGAAGCCGATGGTTTAAAACGAAGAGAGTAGGGGCTTCTCGAAGCGACGCCTTCAGGAAGGTAACGACACCGATGCCGCCGTCACCCATCTGGACAACCAGACAGGGTTTTCACCCGGAGAAGCAACTAGGGTGGAGGAGACGCGATAATGTCGCCTCTAGGGAGGGAATGGCGCCCGAGGGCGTCAACGACATTGGCCCCAGCAAGCCGGGCAGAGCTTTCGCTCGCGGCTCCCCGCCCCGGAAACCTGCACAAAAAGTGGTACACGCCAAGCGACCCTCGCCCACCAACACCCGCAACCACACCGACACAGGGCACTGCACCGGCGAGAGCCCTGACGCAGTTGAGCCGAGCAGAGGGGCTCCCGACGGCGAGCAGAGGAGAGGCCAGGCTGGGTGCGGAAGGGGGTGCGCCTGACACCGCGTGAAGACGGTAGTCGCCACCCGAAGGACCAGCGGCCACCACGCCGACGCAGGGCGCCACACCGGCGGGAGCCCTGACCCGGCCGAGCCGAGTAGAGGGGCTCCCGACGGCGAGTAGAGGGGCGCCCGACGGCGAGCTGGGGGACAGGCGGCCACCACCGACGACGCACGAAGACGGCAGTCGCCACCCGATGTAGAGGAGACCGGCGGCCGGACGCCGCCAGAGCGCAAATCCGGGCACCGACGACGCGCCGTCGGCTACCGCCACGCCCTAGCACCGGAGAGGCGCGGATCCGCAGCGAGCAAGCCGCCAGGATGCAGATCCGGCTGGCGGGTGACCCGATCCGGCCAGGCCGGGGCGGATCCGGCGAGGACACCTCGGGCCCAGGTAGCACCACTCGACGGAGAAACCAGCCGGTAGGGGGAGAAAGGAGGAGGGGAGAGGAGAAAGGAGGGGGAAAGAGGGGGGAGGGGGCCCGCCGCCGCCGGAGCAGGTCGCCGATGGCGGCAGCGGCGAGACGGGGTGCGGAGGGGGGAACGCTAGGCGGCGGAGTGAGTCACCCCGAGTCGCCCTGAGGGGGACGATGCGAGGCGCCTTTCCAGTTCTCACTAGGATTCAAGTATCATATCTTTGTTTACCAGAAACTTCGACACTGTGAAGTGCGAACCTCTCTGAGCCAGAAAGCACATTTGCTGAACTTAGCATATAGTCGATGCCGACTAAGTGTTTCAAAGACAAGTCGCAAATGTTGTTCATGATCCTTATCAGACTTTGAATAAATAAGGATGTCGCCAATGAACACGACAACGAACTTATCCAAGAATTCCATGAACACTGAATTCATAAGATTCATGAAATAAGCTGGAGCATTGGTCGGACCAAAGGACATAACAAAGATACTCGTATAAACCATAACGAGTAGAGAAAGTCGTCTTAGGAATGTCCTCACTCTAACCTTGATTTGATGATAGCCCGACCGCAAATCAATCTTTGAAAAGACGCGGGCACCAACCAACCGATCAAAAAGATCATCAATTCGAGGTAGAGGATATTTGTTCTTGATAGTGACCTCATTTAACAAGCAGTAATCCACACACATCCGTAAAGTGTTGTCTTTCTTCTTAACAAAGATTGCCGCATCCCCAAGGTGAGGAACTCGGTCGAATGAAACCTTTGTCAAGCAATTCTCGAGTTGCTTCTTCAATTCAACCAACTCGCTGACAGCATTCGATAAGGACTCTCGGATATCTGAGCGATTCAGAACTAGTTCAATCACGAACTCCACTTCCGATCCGTGGTAAACCGGAAGGTCTTCAGAAAGACATCAACATACTCACAGACAATTGGTATGCGACTCCAAAGAAGGAGTGGTATCAACTTGGTGAGCACAAAGATGAGAGCCAATTGTTTTGGAATGGTAAACAACTTGAATGCCGTCCGCATTGGTCATAGAAATAGACCGTTGGGAACAATTGATTTGGCCCTAGTTCTTGGACACCAATCCATACCTAAAATGACATCCAACCCTTTAGAGTCAATCACAATTAGATTTGCTAAAACCTTACTCCAAAGATTGTTATGTTGACCCCACAACAAATCTAATCGGTTTAAAGACCGACCTGTGTGATTGAATAATAAAAGGTGGTTGGAGGGTATGCATGTCTAATCGGTGTTGAATAAGCAAAATGATTGCTAATAAAGAATGAGATGCTCCAGAGTCAAATAAAACAAAGATTTGGATGAAATTAACTAGGAGCATACCCATAACAACCAGTGTATCGCCGCCTCTTCAAGCAGATGATCTGGTTCACATGCCCACTGATTGGAGCCGATCGCTTTAATAGGGGCCTCTGCGAAGGGCTGGCGAACAGGTTGGATAGGGTCGAACAGAGGCAATCCTTGCCGCTTGCCACACACTTGTTGGCATAATGCCCTGACGACCACAATGAAAGCAGATAACCCCGGGTTAACATTGTTAACAGGACGGGCTGATTTCCACTTGGTCCCGATCGATTGGTGGGAGGAGATGGACGAGGAGCAAACACCGCCGCCTTGGTGAAAATGGAGCTGGTGCTCGTGGTGGTCTAGACAACCACATACGAGGCCTTGGTGAGCTGCCACCAGGAGCAAACTGTGAAGTCCGCTGTCGCTTGCGCGACTCCTCCAACGCCTTACTCTTACTCTCGGCCACAATGACTTTATTGACCAAATGAGAGAAATTTCAAGTCATGCAAAGCCACCGCCATCGCAATTCTTCGATAGCCCATTCAAGAACCGGTTTCGACGATGAAGGTCATCGAACGCCATCGGGCATATCCGCCGTGAAGTTGAACTCATGCGGATATTCGCCATGATTTTCGCCTTGCTTGAGAGCGAGAAATTCTTGCCGCTGATCATCATGACTCTTCGGAATGTGAGCTTCGCGAAAGCTTCCACGAATTCATCCCAAGTAGGGACATGTCCAGCAGTGAATGGCAAGAAGATTATCCCACCATATGCTAGCCGCCCATCGAGTGATAATCGCAAAAGAACATTTTCCTTTCGAGCACCGAGCAATCAAGAGCTTCTTCTCAATGGTTCGCCAATCCTCGCTTCCATGGGATCTCGAGAATCGAGAACACCGCGGTTAGTCCATTGAAAGTCGCAAGACCGCCTCGCACATGGTGGCCTCTCGCCTAACGGCCGATGCAACAGAGTAGAAGTATTGCGCGCAACCGCTCCAAGATGCGCGTCTCGTCCATCCGGTTGCGCCAATTTGCATGAGCACATCGCCATCGAAGGTGGTGGAGGAAGCTCCTCTTCTTGAGGACCACCTTGCGGGCCCTGGGAACTGGATGGTTCGGTTGGCCCTCCCTGAGAATGGGGAACCGAAGATGAAATACGCTTCCCTTGTTGCGCCTGAGCACGAGTGGTAGGTCCTGTCATCCTGTTACCAAACCATGGTTAACAATATAACAAGGACAAACTCGGCAAAAGCGAACAAGGTCACAATCAGGAAAGAAACAAATATTGCACATATAATGCATCATGTCATGTCATGCATTCAAGTTAACACCAACAACAGAAACTTCATATAAGCAGACAAAAGTTTTGACATTACACCATATAGGAGTTGGTCAAACAACCATCTTACAATCCAAAAGTCAAACTTACATACTGTACAAAATGCTACTGCCCTATTACATTTATTTATTGATGGACAACTACTATATTGAAAGACACTCAACCACGAGGATTCATCGTCGAGGTGCTAGCGTAAAGATCCCGGTTAAAGTTCACCGGAAACTCATTCAAAAGATGAGCTCCAGGGGAACCAGTATCAACAGGATCCAACGGGCTAATGAGACGCCTCGGGGAACCCAACAATGGCTGATGACCTCCAGGAGGTGCAGTCCGCAGAGTGCGAGGAAAGCCTGCAGTCATCCGGGCTTGGCGCACTTGTCCATAAACAGGTACGCACCCGGCCACTTCTGGAAGTCGATAAAGAGGTGGTGCAGCAGCAGCAGGGGAGATCTCGTTGTCACCATAAAGCACGTTGCGAGGAACGCGGTTCATGTTGACTCAAGAAGCGTGTACTCGGGCCTCATTAAGGCGATGCCTAGTTTCCCACAACTCCCTCACAAGACAGCGATGGATTTGGTCTATGATGCGGACCATCCTCGCCAACTGTCGCACCGAGGTCTTCCCAAATCGTATCTCATCGAACATGCTCACTTCGAGGTAGGGCCTTGATTCGGGAAGTGGTCGAGGGTGGTTGAGACAATTCCGTCAAATCATGACGAAGAAGGCTCATCATCCTACTCGCAGACTTCCGAACCGCCATAGCCTCGAGGTGGCAAGTGCTTGGACACGAGAGGGAACACCGCGACTACATGCCTAGCAATGACGTTGATGAAGGCACGGTACTCCTCCATCCCCTGGTCCTCGATCTCGCCGATAAATGGCATACTCCGGTGATAGGTGAAATTGGAGCGCCACATCATGTCCCGGTAAGGTGGGAACCCATCAACATCTTCACTCGAGTCTCCTTGACCAAGTACCAACCGCTCATCTATAGGCCAAAAGACAAGATAAGAAACAATTCACTTTTAGATAAACCAATGTAAAGTTGGGCAAGAAGTGACATTAAGGAGGATAAGAAATAAAAGATGTCATACTTAAGCTTTCAAAATTATACTATCGCTTGAAAATAGTTTTATTAGAAGACTCTCTAACAACTTCGCCATGCTACTTCTAACCTACAGCAACGATGCTCGATACCAACGTGAGGACCCCTGTTATTGGAAATGTTACTAATTAAATCCATATTGTAGCACAATTGTTAATGAAGGAACACATCGCCTTTATTAAGAACCATGCTAAAGATATAAATTTAACAAGTGATGATCCAAGAACAGGATTCCTGATATATATGATTCACAATGGTTCCGTGATCAACGACCATTGCATATATATATCCTTCATCAACATTGCATCAAACACATACAGGTCATACATTGATATAATTAAACATAAGGTTACATCATTCTGTTAGTACTATAATATTAAGTGACTTGGTCACTTTAACAAGATACAAATGGAAGCAAAATAAACGGAAAATGTCCACCAATGGCCTCATCCACCCGCAGCAATTGCGTGGAGGAAAGAAGAAGCGCCACTGTTAGCGCCACCCCGATCGGCGCTAACGGGTACTTCATAGAGAAAACCATCCTCACCTGCAACAATAGGTGGTAGCACCTTGAGTACAAAAGGTACTCAGCAAGTCTTACACAAACTAACAAAAGAAAGTGGTTATTAGATCCTATTCAAAGGAGTAGAGTTGTTACATGCATAAGGTTACAACAGAAGGTATAAAGGTTCAAATTTGCATAAAGCGATACACCTTATCCTACAAAGGCTAACTTTTGATAAAGCAATTTAATAAATCAAAAATAAAGTAAAACAGTAAGTAAATACATTAAATGTAACAAGACAAATGCATGATTCCTCATGCAAACCGAAAATAAACCGAAACCACATTTTGGAAATCAAAATCTCTATACAGTGATATCGCTCAAGTTATCGTCCATGACCGTGACACGGCTATTCGAACAGCTTTATACCGCAGGGTGTACATCTTTACCCACATGACTTAGCTAGCTCGTTGCCTTCTGGATGCCTCCGAATGATGACATACTTCCTTTGGTATGCCGACCGGGAAACTAAGATTTGGTATTTTTCAACAAGTTAACACTATTGAGTTGGACCCCATGTGTGAACCGATCCCACTAGTGTAGGCTATACCACCTACTAACCACGGGGCACACATGTTGTGTCAAGAATGCCGATCCAAACAATTTAAAGCGAATTGGGTTCCCTACCCATAGTAGAATGCTATCGGCACCATTAAGGTATCGATATGCGACGAGGCACATATACGCCTCACCCTCCTAAGAACATATGATCTCGACATACAAGCTCACATGGCATAAAACGCATCCTCGCACTCCAAGCATCTATGCCATACAAGGTCAATACACATATCCTTACTCTCCTGTTTCCAACTCAATAGTCTCAACATTTTACTTAACCAAACAAGCGCCATACACTCGCATGTGGAAGTACGTGGGGACTTGAACCGAATAGTCGAGTTCGGTCCTTAATCAACCGGACAAGTCCACCACAAAACCCAATCTCGTGCACAAAAGCACCATCACTAGCTTCCTCTTGTCCAGATCAATTTGAATTTCAAATACAAGACTGATTTAAAGAAACTCGACAAAGAGTTTAAAATAACAAGGGTTCAGCTTAGATTCCCATGTTTGACAAGATATGCTTGTCAAACTCTAAAATCTCTAGATCGCATATCTAAGCCAAATCAAAATAGACCATATAGTATACAGACTACACTAGAGTTGAGTGTATGGTCATAATTAAGGTAATCCACCATGTCAAAGTTATAGCTAGCTATTACAAGTCACATTTTGTATTTTCAGACAAATAGCATGCACAGATATCACTGGATTTGTAAAAGCTATTGTACAAAATCTGGGTTCAATATGGTGCAAAGAGGATGCTTGCCTTGATAGTAATAGACTTCATTGCATGTGCTCAAAGTTGTTGAAGTATAATCAAAAGCTTCAGAGAACCAATTTCTAAAAGAAGCAATAAAATCCAATAAATACCAAAACGACAACTAGTATAAATTATCGAAATTGTATGATCAATAAAGAAATGCATGATTAATAAAGATGCTTAGGTTATATTTACCCTAATAGTGATAATAACCCATTGTATAACCTACTGTTTTCAAAAGAAAGAAATTAGGTTTTAGTGCAAAGTTCCAGTTTTCATACTTTAAAAGAGCTGAAAACAGGACAGATTGCAACTTTCGGAAAAAGAAATATTGATCATGCAAAAGTTCATAAACGAATCTTAGCATGATCTTTTAGGGTAATTAATATCCCAAACCAATCTTAGTCTAACCCTAACTAGTTAGATCACATCAACTAAGAAGGAATTCATTTTTGTCGGTTAAGCCGACAAAAAGAAACAGAGACAGATCTTAGCTAGAAGTTAAAATTGATGATGACAAGAATTGAAAGATCAACTTGTCATGCTGTTAGGGTTTAGTCAAAAGCTAAATAAGATGATAAGTTGACAGGAAGAACCCTAGGTCTTGAAAATGACATGAAAGACTGAAAAGGTATAATATCGACTTTTCAGTTTAAAGCAAGTTGAAGCTACTGATGCTTAAGAGAATGATTCACACAGACTTCTAAGGTCCTTAAGATGCTCAAGATGTTAATGACTAGGGTTTTAGCTACCAGAGAAGAAAATACCAAGGGTTTTGAAAACCCGATACTGAACAACAGAGAATTAAACTCTGATTTAACCTACAAAAGATAATCAATCTTTATTGCAAGGTGTAACCAGAGTTTAGGATGGATAAGCAAAAGGAACAAGAGCAAGAACTCCACTGGCTAACAATGGAGGATGAGCTGCTTCGGTCAACAATGGCTGCAGCTCAAAAAGGCTAGGGTTTATATATGGATGTTGAGCTACAGAGCAAAAGGGAATGATCTAGAGTTGATGAGGTGTCCATTTAGGACTAATTATCCCAAAAATTAGTTGCAAAAACTTTGGGATAAATCCTCTCCTCTGTTCTGAGAGATCTGCTACGAGAGAGAGAGGAAGAAGATAAGAGCCACCGACATGTGGGCCCTATTGTCATCCTCACCGCGCATCTCGTAAGGCTCAACAAATGTCACCGTCCGATTGGAAATGGCGCTACGATAAATAGAGAGATTAAATGATTTGAATCGGTATCATTTAATATGGACCGCACGATCTAGATCGACCGATCGAGATCTAAATGGAATTCAAGGCTCCGGCCCGCTTTCAAAGAGAGACGTTGGATTGAAATCCAACGATCAATTAAAAGATATATACGCCACCCTTTAGACACGATGGCGCAACACCGTTGGATTTGATTTCTACGGTCGATGGAAAGTTGAACCGGATGGTCCGATTGCATACACTCATATGGACCGCACGATTGAAATCCAACGATCCACCGATTTTGGGCTTTAGAGGTCCACGGCCAAAAGGAGTGCCGAGGATTGAAATCCAAAGGCCCGCATAAACGCGCGCTCGATTTCAAATTGAAATAAGCAATACCGTTAGATCAGGATGGACGGCCACGATTGTGTGGGGATCCGAGTCGTCCAATGCATACACTAATCGGGCACACGATGAAGATCCAACGGTCCGCAGGAGTGCGGGCTTTAATAACACGCGAGAAAAGGAAAAGCCGTAGGATTTGAATCTAATGGTTGAGATAAAAGCGCGCCTTTAGGTTTAAAACGAAAAGGGCGTCACGGTTGGATTGGAAACGAACGGTGGAGATTGAACATGGATCCGAGTTGTCCGATTGCACACTAACCTCGCCGTTAGATCAAGATCCAACGGCAGAGATTAAAATGCATACGTGGACAGCTCGTGGAGTGTTATAGCTTCGCCCGTTCGATTGAAGATCAACGGCTTGTATCAATCGTGGAGTTCGGGCTTGCGTTGGAACGTGACTGGGCCGGACCAAATAGACTGGGTTGGACCCAACCACGAAGGTGCGAGTCGCTACTGAGACTAGGTTAGGTTTAGACCAGTTTAGTTGACCCAATCCTATTCAAATTTGTAAAAGGTTTGACTGGCTTTTAAAAATAGCAATTAAATTCATAAATTCATGAAATTTTTATCGTAAGCTACTGGGATGATATATTTCCCAGATAAATTTTATAAACCGCATTTTCACTTTGTAAAATACATAAATATTTATTTCAGTCGAAAATATTTATTTAAAGACAATAAATTTTTCTTTAAGCCCAAATAATTTCTAAAAATGCAACAAAAATATTTTTAGTCAAGATAATTTATCTAGGCTTTAATAAAAATACTTCCCAGTCATAATACAAGTTTTATCTTGTATCCCTTTAAGACTTTGAATGGTTCTTTAGGGTTTTGACTACAAAGGAAGGTTTTTAACTTGTAACATGCTGCCCAAAGTGTAAACATGAACAGTAATGCCATGAACTGTATCTCATTACTGTTCATAAAGCATTTTATTACTGTTTATAAACTTGGGGCTGTTACACACACCATCAATCCACCGTCCAAAGTCATGTAGCCCATTCTTCTGCAGCAAAGTGCGAATTGGGCCGGCGCACTCGTTGGCCCATTCTTCTCCAGCTTCTCTGCTCATGACTCGCCTGATCAGCCGAACTCCCCAGCGAGGTCCCAGGCAAGGTCATAACAGAATCCATCCCTCCATCTCCTCCCCTACATTAAGTCATTAACCAGGGTATCCAAAAGTTTTTTTCATTAGCGTATCCAAAGTTTTTTTTTCAGAAATAAGCGTATGCAAAAGTTAGAAATTCGACATAAATAAAAATATTTAGCTCAGCTTTGTATCCCAATGTTTCAGAAAAAAAAAGAGCAAATATTCTTCCACGTGTTCCATCCCTGGCCTCCCAACTCGACCTCCCAGAAAACAAATATCTGGCCACTTACATGTGGGCCCTCCAACCAAAAGCACACAACATCCTATTTCTCCACCCCGTCTTATCCCCAGCCAAATGGAAGCCACCGCCACGCGCCGCCTCCTCCTCCCGCTCCGCCACTGCAGCGGTCTCTGCCGCCGCCGCCGCCTGGCCGCTTGTTGCGGCGAGCTCGGCCGTCACGACGCCGCGTGCTCGAGGCGCATCGAAGGCCGAGATCGCCTGCGGACATGGCGCGCATCGGGGTGTTGCGTGAGAGAGGGCGCTTCGCGAGCCGCTGCCGCCTCCGAGAGGAGTGAGCGTGGGATACTGAGTCGCCGCCGCACGGGTGAAACGCGAGGCCGGAGAAGGAGATGAGCAGGAGATGCTCAGGCTACAGGATAGTATAGCTCTGATACCACTTGTTAGTCGCTCTGATACCACTTGTTACACGCTGGACTCTTGCTCTTGGTGATAACAAGATCCTTACTCTCATGGAGAGGATGACACTTGGAGATGGAGCAAATTTTTCTTGGTTTATTTCTCTTCACAATGCCATGCCAACCTAAGGGGTTGGATATACATATTTATAGGCTGCTACTCAGCCAAGCATATGCCAAGATGCTAGTCTAAGATGTTGTCCTCTAAGATGCTAACAACCTGTCCTAGATGCTGGTCAAGATGCTGTCCTAGAGATGCTAACAACCAGTCAAGGATGCTGTCCTTGAGATGCTAACAACCAGTCAAGGATGCTGTCCTTTACAAAAGCAAAAAGCCGACACAAAAGGCCGACACAGAAAGCCGACACAGAGACTTATCCAACATCTATATCCGATTCTTTTGGTTAATAGCTGGCTAGCTGCACAGTAGTAGTTGTCTTGTTGGGCAGCTGTACTTGTTGCCTATGATCCCTGCAGTGTGAAGCTGCAATCCACAATGTTTATGTACTGTAATCTAGCACAAGCTTATGGATTTTCTTTCACATTGAAATGCATTGTAAACTGAGATATTTGATGTTTCTGGACAGTTTTGAGGGCACGATGGTACCAAGCAGAGGGCAAGCAGCACTGTTGACCTTCTGCACCTGCATTAGCCTCGGGAGCGTCGGGCTTGTTCTATCAATTGCAGTCCCAGAAGGTGGCAACAACTGGTTCTGGCTTATGACTCTAAGCCCCTTGGCGTACGTCTTTTGCAACTCTACTAGCAGAAATTCAGAATGAAACTTCCAGTGCAAATGTAGTAATTGTCCCTTGTTGATGGCCCAGGGGGGTGTACTACTGGACAAAAGCATCAAGAAAAGAAGAGATCAAGGTCAAAATGGTTTTGTCGGATGACAGGAATGTATCCGAGGTCCTTGTGCAAGGTGATGATGTCCAAGTCGAGCAGATGAGGAAGGAGCTCAAGTTCAGTGAGAAGGGAATGATATATGTGAAGGGGATCTTTGAAACATGACCAGTGGCTTGATATATGGAACCAAACAAAACAGTTCAAATGAATCTTCCTGCGATGCAAACTGAAGGTGAGGCGGTGAAAATGTGAAATACCTACGGGCAAATCTGTATCTTGGCTTCAACAAAAAGAAGTGATCTTCGTATGAGACTCGATTAAAATTGTGAGAAGTGTTGCCAATATTAGGACAATAATGTATCATTATCAACGAGAATCTTTTTTTTTTCTTGAGAAAGAAGTTTTAATAGAAATGATAAGGAAAAAAGGAAATTGAAGGGAAAGAAGGCAGAGGATTCTATTGTTCCCTCACGAGGCGTAGAAGCTTACTCCTCGTGTCGACTAATCTTCGAAAGATTGGATTATTTTTAGCTAGCTTCTCATAGCTCAAGAAACTCAACCAGAGACTAGAAACTAACGGGAAACAACTTATGTACACAAAGAAACTAGTAGTGAATATAGCTAACAGGATTACAGGAACCCCAATTGAACAGTACTATACCCAGTAATCGCCACTGATTTCAGTTAAATCAACACTAGGGAACAAGCACATAATGTTGGAGATATGCCTTAGAGGTGATCATAGAGATGATTATATTTCGTTATGTTCATAATTTATTGGATAATATGTTATCTTATTTCTAGAATAATATTGTTAATATTTATTATCAAGTATGTGACTTGATTGTGAAACTCTATATTTCTGTGATGATTATTTTTAAATGTTCCCTAGTCGGAAATATATAATGACACATATGAATAGACTATCATATGTATTGGTTGATGACCATGTTTCACGGGTCATAGATATTGTTGTGGTCGTTGGTTGGATACGGGTCCGATGACCGAGGGTAGGGCACTCGTCCTCATCTAATCGTCGGCAGGGCTCTTCCCTGTCGAGGTAGCGATGCTCTGAGGCTTAGTTGAACTCTTGATTTCTCATTGCTTGATTGATAATGGATACATGTTATCTCTTTTATAGGGACAACCCGACTTGACGTCTAAGAAATAATCTACAAGGAAATCTATCAATCCAATCTAATCTTTTCAACTATTAAAAATAACATTCCTAATAAATAAGATCATTTTCCTAACAATAACTAGATGGATAAGGAATCCCAAAATAATCTACCTAAACAACTATTCTTTATTCTAGGAAACAATCAGCTCGTATGGAAAATAATATGCTATAGTATCGATGGGGACTGTTCATGCACCGCTAGACCGCCTCGCACCTCTCCATAACATTACACCCCTCGCGGCGAGGCAACTCGTCCTTGAGCTGCGGTGGTGGCCACGGTAGAAGTCCTTGGTGGCTCCATGTTGATAATAGTATCTGGTACCAGCGTCGGTTCGCTTGACAATAGATCAACGACACTCCGACGTATAGCGTCCAAGGAAGAAATGTCTTAGCATGTTGTGGCATTGAGGAAGGCGTCGGCTGCATGGGCAACCGACATGGGACAGTAGTTACGCCTTTACTACCCTGGAGCGTGACGATGGCGGGGAGGACGCGATGGTGGTGCTAGCCCCTCAGCCATTGCCCTCCACATTGTCTATGGCGCGACATCGGTCGACCGCGTGGAAAAGATCACCACTGGATAGTGGCATCCTTCCTCTTTGGTGAATGCATCGGGGGTGCAGCCAAAGGCAGTGCTGTCCACTGGGGTGGCGTTGATGGTGATGACAGGAGTGACATTGTTGGCAGTGATGCTTCTGGAGGTGATAGAAGTGGCAGCTCAGCTATGTTGGTGACAACAGGCGTCACCTCCTTCTACTCATCCATCTTGGCCAAGGTCACAACCGGTGGGGTTGCCGTCAAGGCCAGCGGATTGGTAGAACATTCCTTGCTTTCGACGTGGCTTCTCTCCTCCGGAACACCAAGCATCTTTTCAAGCATCTCAATCATGCGACCCAGGATGTCGCTGATTGTCATAGAGCCGAAACCCTCGTTGCCCGACATGGTGAAAGGGACAATGATTGGCTCTGATACCAAATGTTGTGGTTGTTGGTTGGATACGGGTCCGAGGACCGAGGGTAAGGCACTCGCCCTCATCTAACTGGTTGCAGGGCTCTTCCCTGTCGAGGTAGCGAGGCTCTGAGGCTTAGTTGAACTCTTGATTTCTCATTGCTTGATTGATAATAGATACATTCTATCCCTTTTATATGGACAACCCGGCTTGACGCTTAAGAAATAATCTACAAGGAAACCTATCAATCCAATCTAATCTTCCCAACTATTAAAAATAACATTCATAATAAATAAGATCATATTCTTAACAATAACTAGATAGATAAGGAATCACAAAATAATCTACCTAACTAACTATTCTTTATTCTAGGAAACAATCAGCGCGCATGGGAAATAATGTGCTATAGTACCTACTGGTACTGTTCACGCACCGCTACACCGCCTCACACCTCTCCATAAGATAACAATGCTTATATTATATTTACTAGTAGGGTGCCCGTGTGTTGCAACGAAACCTCAAAAGGTAGTGATACATACCAGCATACAAGATCATAAACCGCATAATAAATATCAATTTTCTTTCGCACACACATATACACAAAAACATTAACTCCGCCTATAAAATACAGAAACTCGTATATAATATCTACCTTGCACATAAAACAAAAGGCATTTATATAACAGCTGTACTGGGAAAGAATTCGTGAAATACCACTCGAGGACCCAATCTTCAAACAATGATTGATCAAGTTGGAGATCCAAAATAACCAAAACATCGCATATAACATAATCAAAAGAATATGAATTTGGAATTGTGGATTGAAAGTTACATCGATTATTGGATTTGGAATCGTGCTGATTTTCAATTCTGTCCTGAGGGAGAGGTTAGACCGCCTGGAGGAGAGGTGAAACCACCCATGAGGAGCAGTCAAACCGTGCACTAGTTGGAGGTCAGTTCGCCCGAGCAAGTTTTGGCTTATTTTATTCGGTTTTTCTTGAAGATTTCATTGTAAGAGTTTATGCTCTGATCTTCGTAGCTCCGTATAGCTATTGGAGTAGTGAAAGGACCTTGAACTCCTTAAAGCAAAAGATTTTGAAAAAGGCCGTTGGTTGTGTGGCACCTATTCAACCCCTTCTAGTTGCCTCTTTAGTCCAACATGGTCATTATATATAAGGTGACTGATTATTTTTTGTACATCAAATTGTTTTATTTGTTGGATGAATGACACAAAATTAGACAATCATACCAATATCCATGCAAATCTAGTTATCACAAAATTGACTTACGCTCCACTTGGAACAAAGGAAAAATAGAGGAATTTTATAGGATTGGAATCCGATCCTATGGAAAACTTTTCTACATACCCTTTTGGAACAAAGGAATGTTCACCTAGAATTCCATTGAAATTCCTATGGAATGTCTCAATCCATAGGAATTTTGGAGGAAATAATACATGAGGTTGGACTTCATGGAAAATTTCTTTTGTGTCTCACTCTCCAAAATCTTGCATCTACTCCAAGCTCACACCACACCGTGGTCGTCGTCTTCGTCGCAGTAATCCCTAGGGACATCGAAGAAATCAAATGTCAAGTCATCTGCGCAGTTGGTGTGCACGCGAGGGCGCCCTGGATGCATGCTGAGGGCTCTCCACAAGGCACCCTCGGCGGCCATTTTCTCCTCTGCCTCAGCTCCCCCGCCACCGATCGTGGAAGAGAAAAGCTCGAGGCTCGGCAGGTGCTGCAGGATTATTGCCAAATGAATCTACGACTGGCTGACATGGCATCTCCTATTGCTAATTCATTTGGCAATGAGACATGTCGCCAATTCAATTGGTGATAGGCCAATTGGCCGACATGAGTCTTGCCGTCGATTTATTTGGCATACATCGTTCAATTAGCTGACAACTTTTGCAACAAAACAATTAGTCGATAGGAGCCTTATCATCGATTTATTTGTCCTAAATCGTTCATTTGGCCAACATGCCTTTGCCTCCAATTCATTTGGCAACAGGGTCTGTCGCCATTTGAAATGACCACAAAAGGTGTTTTCTTAGCTCTGTTGTTATTTCATTTGGCGGTAGAGTATTATTTTTATAAAATCGACTATTTTTATTTTAATATTAATGAAACAATCGATTATTTGAAAAAAAAGAGAGCACCCGAGTTGAGCACATACAAATTTAGTTTCTTCCTTTCTTTCTCCTTTATTGAGTAATTCTTCTTTCTTGAGTAACCGAGTCTCCTGTTTATCAACTTATGCTTGTAGTGCTATGTCGGGACCCAAAAATGAAATTCTGGAACCCTCTATGTATAATGCACTAGTCCAGGATCACGCTAGTGCACACAGTGTCAACATAGGTGAATATCAATCCACACAAGCGATAAATAAAGTAAACGATTAATTTGAATAACAAATAAGGGTTTTGATCTTATGGTCGAGTTTACACTTATTGAGTCACGCAGGGTTAACAGAGAATAAAATAGCAGCGGAACAGAAATAACTTCAGCGTAGATCCCATGAATTCACCACAGGCAACCAATTGGGATCCAGACATTAACGATCAGCAACCTTCGACGAACTCCTCCTCGAAAGCAGGCGTAGACTCCTCCTCTTCTGTAGGTTTGGGTGCAAGTTTTACAATAAGCGTGAGTACACAATCGTACTCGCAAATCATACCACAGAATACAATTTATAGATGCAGGCTTATTCCAAAAGAAAATGCTTCTGTGATTCTTTTGCAGAAATGCAATATTTGCAATTGAATACAATAATAGATTGAAAACATAATTCAAATCAAATAGAAAATATTAATTTAACATTTATTTTCACAAAGACACAAAGCTAAACAGATCATTTCACATAGCCATATGACTTAGATCACATAGCTCCCATCCCAACATTTTATGAAAACTACCCCTCGTGTGAAATCCCCGAGCATGTCCATGACCGCGGACGCGGCTATTCGAATAGATTGTTTTAACACTCTGCAGAGTTTGTACACTTTACCCACAAGATACAACTAGTGTAGCTAGCACTAATCGTAACAAAACAGTTCAGAAACTTCATCTCAAACATTGACATTCCCAGTGTGCTTTCCCGCCAGACCAGCTCACAAAGAATGCTAGTCCGACACACACCGCTGAACAGGGATGCGGCGAACTGTCTCGCGATGCAACTACTAGGTAGTCACACCTCCACCCTGTCACACAGCCTAACCTATCCATCTGAACATCAATGCCGAGAATCCATAACCTACTATGTTAGATCCGTCCCATTAGGCATGTGGTCGTACAGTAAGACTCAGTTCAATGGCGCACAAAGTTAAGTCTTTAATTGACCAAGGCAAGACTTTCATTTTCTAACTATGCCACAAAGATTATCATTCCTATTCACACAGTCCACCATATCACACAGTATCCACCACTTGCCTCAGTCCAAATCCTTTACCACCCACTTGATTTTAGTGCAACACATGCTATCACAAAGTAATAACACATAGTACACAGTTTTATACAAAGTTTCATAGTTACTTAGTCAGATTTAATACTTGCAACTCAAATGAGATGTGAGACTCGTAGCATGGCTAAGCAATTGTACTCGCATCTAACCAACCCACGTTGGTGCTACAATATTATCAACTAATAAACCAATCTAGGGTGATAAGAGATTATGACATACAAAGCCAAGGTGTTATAACAAATTGGACGATAACTATGCCCAAATGCATTTAAACACATAATTAAAATAGAATGCAATACTTGAAACAAAGTAGTTTGAAAACTGGGTTCAAGATAATCAAAGGTATGACTTGCCTTGGAAAAGGTCTAGGTACTGGTCTTGATCTTAAGGTGCTCCTTCTTCTCCAAAATTCCCCGATGTATCGACGTCTACTCGCAAACGAGATAAATAAACAAGACAAATAAATAACAGAGGAAAAACAAGCTCCAAAAATTAAATAAAAATCTCAGATAAATACAGCTCGAATTTAGATAAATTTTGGAATTTGAATGGGCTCAATCGGAGTTCGGATACAAAAGTTATGGGCTCTGAAAGTTTCAATCTAAAAGAAACCCTAATTTTGGATTTACTGGAATTTCCGAATTATTTCTTAAAAGAAAAATCAGATTATTGCGCAAGCATGACGTCAGCCCTTAGAATTCCCGAATTAAAATAAATCCAAAAAAAGTTACAGAGAATGACATATGGGCCCTCGGTCCATGAACCGGGTCTACGAAGATGGGTTCATGGTCTACGGGTGCACGAGTCCATGGAACAGTCAACTGACGCGTAGGGACCACACGTCAAAGACTCGGCCCATGGTGGAACAGATCCATACGAAATTGGATCTAGGGTTTAGCAGAGGTGGCACGCGGGTTGCTGACGAGGTTGATGACTGGGCGATACGCGAGCAAAAAGGCTAACGTGGTAGCCGAGCTGGACGATGATGTGGCATGCCACATCAGCTGCTGACGTCAAATCAGAGACGAGAGCTACTGCTCCAGCCGACAACAACGAACGGAGGCGCGGGGCTAGCCAAGGGTGTGCGCATCGGGCAGGGGATGCTGTTGCGGACATGGTGGTACCTGAGCTGACACCAGAGAGTGACGGAGTTGGCCGGAATTGTGGCCGGAGCGGAGAATGACAACCGGGTTTTGTCGGGAACGATGAACATAGGCGCTCCAGGGCAATCGAGAGGTGGGCGAGGTGGCCTTCATGATCTGGATGCCTTTGGTGAACTCCACGGGGACAAGGCGTCACCGGCGGTGGAGAATTTCTAAGATTGAGCTTCGGCACCGAAAACCCTAAAGTCACAATTGCGCCGCCACGAGAGCTTTAGGAGGAGAACGGGATGGGGATTCGGGATCAGGAGGCACGGGCGAAGCTCGGGTGCTATTTATAGGGACTTGGGCGCCCGGGATAGGAAATCCCCAAATTGAGTTCGTTTCGGTCACGAACGAATCCGGAGATTAGATAAGATACGGGTTCTGATTTTGTGAGATTTGGATGCGGGAGGATAGGAGATAGAATTTGGCATGTTTTCTAGAAGAAATTAGATGGAGATGTCCCGTTGTCGGATGGGGCTTCAGAGCTTCAATGGCAGACGGAGCCGACTCGTACGCGGAGAAGAAAGCGCGACGAAGACGATGACTTGACGTGGGGTCCACCTGACAGAGAAACAAGGGCGCGGGCGCGTTCAGCGATTTGATCCGAGCGCCCAACCTTGATCGAACGGCGGGGACGGATGGGTGGCTCGAGCTGGCCGAGCGGCACATGACTGAAGCGCTACGCGGGCCACGCACGGGGAAAGAGGATTGGGCCGGAGAGATTCGGCCCAAAGATTATCTGAGATTAATTAGCTTTTCTATTTTGGAAAATACCAGAAATTCAAATAAGCAAAAGAAAATAGCAAATGAACTCAGAAAAAATTCTAGAAAAATCTAGAAAATATATCTGAGCACAAAGAACCCAAATAAAATAGTTTTGGCTAATGTTCATGTTGGGATTATTCACATTAAACGCTTTTAATTGTAAAGTTCAATATTAAGCTTTTGAATTAAATTCAAATAAATCCAAATGGTGACTTTTCTCCCTACTAACCATTTAAAAGGTTTTTAAACTCAGAAAATTTGGGATGTTACATGCTAGCTAGCGATAGATAACTGCAAGTTCTTTATTGTAGTAATGCGATACCATTCAAAGATTCTAAGGAGCTGACGAGGTCTATAGAATAAACCCATATATTGTGCAGAGAGTTGCAAATGGTTTTGCTATCTTTACGTTGCCTTGATATCTTTCTTATGTCGAAGTCATTTGCACTTTGCCTTGTATTTTGTAAGTTTAGGGCTCGTTTGGAACATACAAATCCAAAAATACAGGAACAGAAAAAACACAGGAATTGAGAGGTAGCCAAACACGACATTTGAAGAATTCATAGCCTCTCATGGCACCCTGGCTAGCTTCCTACCAGAGTTTTTTTGGCAAGTAACCTACAGACAGTGGCGGATCTATGATTTGATAACGCCTTGAACTAAATTCTAATAGGCTAACATATTAAAACTAACGCTAATTTCTACCCACACCAAGACATAACAAAAAATAAGCCACAAATGCTTCATTGACATGAAATTTTACCAAAAATGCTTCAACATAAAATATAATAAGAAAAAAAATGGCAAAACATAAATAATATTACATCTTAGGGATACAAATTGAGTACCTAAATAATGAAGATTTCATCTGTAACCTATCCCACCATTACTTCGTCAATAGTTGGACAAGTACCAGAACCTACAAAGACAACATAAAAAAAATCAAATAGATGTATGATTAAATACAAAGAACATGGAGTTTAGATTTGTAAGAACCTAACTTACCACTAGCGCGAGATAGTTGTTTCTTACGTGACCTCATTCATTGAAAACGCTCTGACGAGGATCTAATAATCCTCAATTTATTATTTATTATATTGGTAGTTCTTATTATTGATAGATAAAACTATCACATTGTTGGACCAAAAAAGGCGACTAGAGGGGGGGTGAATAGGAGCACGATATCTTTTTCCCCAAATTAGATTCAATATGAATCTCACTCCAATAGCTATGAAAGCTATGAAGATCAATCAATCAAGCACAGCGGAAGACTTGTATTGAATCCAATCAAAACCCCAAAGCAAAATCAACATAAAACCAAAACACCAAGTCTCGGGTGGTCTGACCTCTCACGGGGGCGGTCAGACCGGTTGACCTAGCGGTCGGACCTCTCCTAGCGGTCGGACCTCTCTCTTGGGCGGTCAGACCTCTAGTTCAATGAACAGTGAAATCAGCACGAAAAACCAAAACGCAAATTGAGCTAACTTTTGATTCGTGCGTCCAAACCTCATGAAACTTGACACACACCTTCTCAAGGATGTCAGGAACCTATTCCAAGCAACGATCGTGAAGATCCTTGTCAAAGTTAAGACCTTTTTCCATTTGAGTGAAGGTGGTTCAAAAACCGAGTCAAAAATAAAATCTGATCTAGAGACTTGCTCGTGGGTGATTGATGATCAAGATGACCCTAGATGGGTTCCCACATGTTGCAGCAAGTTAGATCTCAGCAAGAAACCAACCAAAAACTCGCGGATCAAAGAGAGACTCAAAATCACCAAAGAGAGAGAA
Source organism: Ampelocalamus luodianensis (assembly GCA_036346255.1). Classification (NCBI taxonomy): domain Eukaryota; kingdom Viridiplantae; phylum Streptophyta; class Magnoliopsida; order Poales; family Poaceae; genus Ampelocalamus; species Ampelocalamus luodianensis. The sequence continues at coordinate 44,432,309 of CM070637.1, forward strand.
AGAAAGTAAATGAACACATCTTTGAGCAAACTTTCTTGGATTGATTTGATATGGTGCTGGTTTAAACCACTCCATCAATGGAGGACAAAGCTCAAGACATGAGCACGAAATCAAATCAAAACTCTCTAGAACCCTAACCTCAACTAATCCTCTCCCTAAGCAAACTAGGGTTTCAAACACAATGAAAGGGTTAAGGGGGTGCAGCCACCTCCCTCCTCTATTTATAGTGGAGGCCTAGATCTTCTAGAAGAGTAAGCCTAATGGGCTCCCGTTAAAGCCCAACACAAACGGGTCATATACGCACGTATTTTAAAGCGTTGTCTTCATCTCCTCTTGACCTAATCCGCTTCTCCACGCACCGTCTTGCGCCGCGGGTTGGCAAAAGGTCACCAAGGCGATATTTGGTAAGATTATCAAAATACCCCTTCTCGATCCTTCTCGGAAGACCGAGTCCAGATTGTGCGAAGCACTCGCTTGCTCCGCCACGTGTAGGTTGATCCAACAACTTTCATCATGTCGGCAAGTCTCTCCCATCCGGCTCCCACCGAAACCACCATAACACTTGCACCGACCCCCGCGCCGCTTGATCCAACCAGCACACCGAACTGTCCGTTCGGTCACCTTTGTCCATCTTGCACCATGCTTGAGTCCAATGACTTCACCCGGCATCGTCGATCGTTCTGAACCTCAGCTCTCTAAGCCTAGTCCCGATCATCCTCGCCGTTGACCACCAAGCAACCTGCACAACAATAGACAAGCAAATCGAATCCGGGGACAAGTTCTTCACAACTTGACCCACGTTAGTCAAAACATGCATCATGCAACACATATGCACTGAAACCCATGAGATTGACCTAACACCCAACACATTGCTACCAAGAAGGCCAGCAACTTAAGTCAAAACCGGTCGATCACAAGATGGCGGCCGGACCGCTCCCTTTGCGGTCGATCGCCACCAATGGCGGCCCGACCGCCACCCATGACTTAGCCAAAATCCAGCTTGGAAATCCGCAACCTCTTTGGAAATTTTAATCGAATAGAACTTTTGTCTAGAGGCTCCAAAAATTATGGTACCAAGAGCAGTAGAACCTCCTCTCTTGCCTACACCCTCTATTTTTGGCCCAGCTCAAAAATCCACAGATACTTACATGGTCGGCCCGACGGCCAGCAGAGGCGGTCGATCGCCACACCGCCGGCGGTCGGACACGCTTGACCGGCCCGACCGCCTCTCAACCCGAGCTTGACCGAACCATCGCGGCCCGATCGCCACCATGGCGGTCGATCGCCGAGGCTCGACAGAACTTGAACTTTGTCGAAAACGCTTGTTTCCGCAAACCTTCAACGTCATTGCCAATTGTCACATCATCCTAAGATCATGAGCATATCCCCATGATATCCACACACATGGTACTTGAGTGTACCCCTTAGCATTCATAAGGGAGAAGCTTAACTGAGTGGTCGTAAGTTCATCTACGACCACCCTCATGGTCGTAAGCCCTTCTACGAGCACCCCATACTCGTAAGCCTTTCTACGACCATCGTATGGTCGTAAGACTTTCCACGACCAGATTAGCCACGACTGCCTTGTAATCAATAAGGCATGTATCTATGTGGGCCCAAACGATTAGGGACTCTTATGCATTGTGTTCAATACACAAGGCAATTATCTTACGCTATTATTCTCTGAAATAACTGCACGTAATACGCCTCTGTCTCTGATGATAACTGCTAGGTGACGTGGGGATGATAACTCTCTGCTAGTAATTCCAATCAACATGCTCATTATATGAAACGTTGAGGCGCCTCTTGGTATGGAGGAACTGCCACCCCTTCATGCACCATATAAAGGCTTAAGTCGTTGAAGACCAGGGCAGATTAGAAGGAGAAGACATTAGACATTAGCCTTCCTTTTGATTGTAATCATCACTATTAATACAACAACACAAGAGTAAGGTTGTTATTCTCTTCGAAGAAGGTCTGAACCTGTCTAAATCCTGGTGTCATTCTTTGTGTAGTTTTGATTCTAGGAGACCCTTGAATATTCATTCGTAAGATCGATACTAGATCATCGACATACTCCAAAATCTTATCATCTTTAATGCTTGCAAATATGTCTCGCTCAATATAGCATACCATGCAATGATTCATCCATTCATCTTATTCCGCAAATCAGTTTTAATAATGCTCATCGCTGAGAAGGCTCTTTCTACAGTTGTTGTTGCCACTAGCAAAATCAAAGCCAATTCAATGAGACGATATACTAATGAAAAAACTATGTGCCTATCGATTTGAACCATCTTAACAACAAGATTTCCAAGATCAGCACAATTTGCAAAATCTAGATCATCTCTCACATCAGCAATAAATGTGCCTAGTTGGTCTATAAGGACTACATAGTCATATTGCGAGAAGTCAGCAGCAAACATCCTAACAAATTCAATTAATTTGTCTTCATCAAAGTTGTCAAAAGAATTCTTTGGATTAAGACAAGCAATGCACCTCAATAACTGAGTAGATCTTTCAACAAAGCGGTTATTCAACTCAACAATAATTTGGTCATGCACCACAATAAATATTTCATAATGGAAATGGTCATAGTAAGTTACCATTTAGCTGCCACGACCCCTCGAGCGACCTCTAACTGGTATTTTATCAGACATGTTTGGCACCAAGATATTATGTTGGAGACAAAAAGGTGTTTGACTCTTCGAAAAGCTCATCCCAACCATAATTTCTTATTACCTCAATTGTCTTCAATGTGGTCCTAATCAACCCTACAACACGAACAATGTTTTGATATTTCTTTTGCAAGCATTGCAAAAAAACATTAGTCTTGCCTAGAATTCTGATCATAAGATGCATGATGAATACAAATTCAAAGCTTTTCATTTTTTCCAACAAACCCGAAGCTGTGGTTTTCTGTGTTGTATTAGTGGCATCATCACTCAAGTTCTCTAATATCTCTAGGACATAATACCACATGAGAAGAAGACGACACAAAGTTTTATGATATGAGCCTTAACGAATATCGCTCGGCCTTGCAAGGTTAGTTTGTCTTGCTCCTTTTCATTTTGTGTCTCTAGTTTCTAAATAACCAATGCACTTATTAACAATATGCAGGCTGCAGGCAACACGTTAATTTTGATTTTTGCACCAGCCACCAAGGAACTAATCAACCAAAGCAGTATAACTATATAAGTCAAGCAACTACTGAACTACAAGTCTATGAGACAATGACTGCAACCATATGTCCATTAGTCCATATCTATCCACACCCAGCACCCGCACACTGCACATTGCAAAATGCTCCTGGGTCCTGAGTCCTGAAGACTGAATTGAAGAGTGAAGAGTGAAGAGAGCTGTGTCATTTCCAATTTTCCACATAAATGCAAGAATGCAAGAAGCCTAGAACTACTTTAGAGTTTAGACTACGGCTACCTGAGCGGTTGAACTGAGCACCTCTGTGCACTGTGTGTCTGCATTGAAGAATGAAGAAGACCCCGAGATCGCTGGCGACGCGGTCGCGGGCCTCGACGACATCAATGAGGACGGAGAGTCGGAGACGGAGGCCGCGGGCGTGGTGTTGGATGGGGACGGTCAGACGGAGGTCACAGAGCCACAGAGGCGAAGCGAGGGCATGACGTCGGCCGCCGGACGTGGAGGAAGGGTGCGGCCGCGGCGCTGGTCGTGTGGGAGAGCGTGGAGGGAGCCGAGAGGGGTGGCCTGCGGCGGTGGGCGGGCGAGGTCGCAAGGGCGTGGTCAGTGGGTAAATAGAGGGGATTAGGTATGCTCTCTCATCTCTCTATAGCTCTGCTGGTGCTGGAGGTGTTGGGGCTTGGAGCGCTGGAGCGCTGGACTGAATGCAGGCCGCCGTGTTAGGGAGGCATGGGCGGTGGGCCGACTAAGCCTCGGGCTGCCTTGGGCTAGATGCTACCACTTAGTATGTTGGGCCTATATCTATTTTTTTTTGCACTGCTATTTTTGCTGGGCCTTGGGCTATAACCTATCCTAGTGGTGGATCTAGAATGAAAATGATCGGGAGTTTCCACTTACCATACAGATCACTTATGTTTAATTTTTTGGCTTAGGGTATTCTTTTATCTTGGCCTAGGGGTGTCCATACTATATATACATGGCTATATCTAAAGGAAAATGATTTTTTGATCCGGTGTCCTGTGCATTCAGGTTGATCACTGTAGATCCTCCCCTGGCCTATCCTACTCGAGGCCCAGATCCGCCCCTGCCTACAGAGTTTCGTGTGCTCACATTAGACAATATATAGAACTTGCGTTTCATTTCAAGAAATTAAGTTGGAAGCTGGGACGTGTGAAAGTAGCTACTGCATGGGTGGGCAGCAAGTCTAATTTTTTGGTAAATATAAGCTCAATATATTCACACGACACAGCCAAAGCTAATCAAAACACAAAAGAAAAGTTAGCCTTGGTATGTAGGGGGTATCCTGTGCACAAGCACATATTCATGGATATATGCACATGGGCGATCCCAGCCGTCCCAGCCGAAATCGGTGGCTGAGATTTCCCCCACCTCCCACTTCATAGCCAATTTGCGAAAAACCCCGCGTGAGCGATTCTGGCTTCCTTCGTCCCCCGCACCATTTGCATTCGCGTCGCCCATTCTCCATCCACGAGCGGCGAGTTAGGGTTCATCCTCTGTGTCGCGCCGCCCCTGCTCGCAATGAGCCCCCCGCATCCGCGCCCGCCCCTACGCCGAGTGGAGCCGAGCCTGCCGTCCGGTGGAAGAAGCCCTGTGCCGCCCTTGCTCCTCTGCGCAGCGCCCCCCTGCGCCGCCCGCCTACGTGGAGAGCGAGCCTGCGCGGCCCGTCTGCGTGGAGAGCCGAGCTTGCGCCGAGCCGCCCCTGCGTCGCCTCCACACCGAGCGCCTGCGCCACAAGGACCCAGCCAATCACTGAGATCCATTTGCCCCCCATCAGCCCCAAGGCAAGTATTGTTTGTTGTTATCATAGCATTTAGTTTGATGGCAAATAACAATGACAAGAGAGCTCATGTCAGTCATTTAAGACCTGCAGTCTGGATTCATGTGAATTCTGTACTCTAGTTAAGTTCATGTCAATTGCCAAGAATAATTGTATGACTTTTCAACACTATTAAAAACCAATGATTTCTGGTTTAATGATACAATTTTTTACATTTCTACAGTGTCTCAAGTTTGTAGAGAAGACAGCACTAATTGCAGTTTATACATCTGGAAAAGGTTCATCCGCAGCTGGTCTTACAGCATCTGTAACTTGGGATAGTAGCTCGGTAAGCTTGCCTTCATTGGATTGCCTGTTGTGTTTACTCAAGCCACATATCTGAGCGACGGCTGATCGATGAACTAACTCGGATGGGGATGAACGAATCCATTGTAAGGAGCGTGTCATAATATGCACGAAATAATCTATAACTACTAGGTTTCTTACCACAGCTTTCCACTGCTTCAGGTGAGGAGCCCTTCTGATCATGCACCAAAGGGACGAGGTGGAGTATAAAGAGAGAGCGCCATGTGATTGTCCGAAAGGCTTGAGGTGGACTGGTGGAGTAGGTCATAAACTGAGGACATCCTCCATTCAGATGTGTGTATAAGTTTTACTAAAACGCAACCTCTGCCAGAGGACGAGGCACGTTTGGTTCGGTTGATCGCTGACAGGACTAATGTAATATGCAAGAACGGAGGAAATTTGTTGCATCGTTAAAATTCAGTTGTAGTTGTACTAGTAAGCTTTAGCTGTAATCCTAAATTATCTTGTGCTAGCACGTATGTGAAACTTTGGAACCAAGGTTCTGAAGGTGTATTACAGAAAGTTAATTCATGAATGCAAAGTTTGTTTTCTGCAGTACCGAGACAGAATAAGTAGTCTTAATATTTGGATTAGTCTTGGTAATCGGTTCAATCACTAAAGGATAAACTTGTACTCGAGAAAAGCGTGTAGCAAAAGAGAGCTGTACTCAAGAACTGACAATTGCTAAAATACAGAGATGAATTCAAGAAGAGTTTAAAGATTACAAGGAAAACAATGTCATTGCCAAACACTAGCATAAACCCAAAATCATACATATTACTTCACTATACTCAAAAGGGCACCGGTGTTCAGAACTCTTTCCACTCAAAAAACGAACAAACATCTAGATAAAAAAAATAACTCGAATTTCCCCTCTATGATCGTTCACAGAGGGGGAAGAAATATATCCATCGATGGCGTGCGTGTTACACGGTGTAGCTCTGCTGGATCGTCTCGATGTCGAGCCCCTTGAGCTTCACCACCGGCTGGGTCCTGGCGGCACAGGCGCTCGGTGCGGGGGCGACGTAGGGGCGGCTCAGCTCTCCACGCAGGCGGGTGGCGCAAGCTCGCTCTCCACGAAGGCGGGTGGCGCAGGGGGGGGGGGGGCGTTGCACAGAGGAGGAAGGGGTGGCGCAGGGATTCTTCCGCCGACAAGAGCTCGGCCCGCTCAGCGCAGGTGGCGTGGATGCAGGGGGCTCGTTGCAAGCAGGGACGGCGTGGCGCAGAGGATGAACCCCAGCTCCCGCTCGTGGGTGTGGAATGGGCAACGCGAATGCAAATGGTGTGGGGCCGAAGGAAGCAAGAATCACTTGTGCGGGGGTTTTTCGTAAATTGGCTGTGAAGTTGGAGGTGTGGAAAATCTCAGTCACCGATTTCGGCTGGGACGGCTGGGATTGCCCATGTGCATATGTCCACGAATATGTGCTTGTGCACACGATATATGCTGCAAATTACAACCTTATGCATCTTGGTTACTGTTGTACACTGTATATGCCTTATACAACATGTCTTTTAGGATAGAATAGAATCATATAGGATATGCATTTGATATGATTTTCCACGTCTATAGTAGATTGACTAAAAGTTTTTTTTAAAGAAAGAAAATCAAAGTTATTTTGGTTTACATCAAAGTCATGTATTTGTTGCGGATCTTTCATCAAATCCTGATACATCAGCCAACCATGGCACGCCGAAGTGGAAGTTTGGGAAAGAAAGTTATATAGGGGAAAATGAAACCATGGGGAGATTTTTCTTTACTTTATTTACATGGTAATTTTTTTAAAATGTATTTGGCATATACTCCACCGTTTATAAATATATGATATTTTAGGAAACGTGCGTTAAACTTCTATAATTTGACTAATAATACATAAAAACTATTTATAATGATCATGTGAAAATGATATCATTAAATTAGTCATAAAAAATATTTTCATACTTATTTATGAATACATTCATTTAAAAAGTAATGGTGAAATTGCACGTATTCCGGAACATTTTTCTCTCTGACACTCCTATAGATCCGTCAAAAAGTCAACTCCCAGCTCTCGGTCAGTGACAGTTGGCTCCAGCGCCTCGACCTGCTCCGGATCCACCAGGGACTGACATCCTGGCCCCTCACGCATGCCCTGACCCACCTGCCGGCCACTGTACAAGAATTCGCGAGGATTTCCTGTGTACCCGTAGCGATTCCCCATTCCCTGCTCCCCGACAAATTTCGTTCCACTTCAGATCTCCTCCTCGCCGTTCTCCACTCCACCTCCCATCGTCGTCTTCCTCTCCGGCCGATGCCTCCCAAACCCTAGCCCCGCAAAATCCTAGATCCTGCCTCCCGCCGTTGCCTTCGCCGTAGCCGCCATGGATCCCTCCGGATCCGCCTCGCGCCACGGTCGCCTCCTCATCTCCCCGTCGCTCTCCACCCCGACCTTCTCCACCCGCTCCCCCTCCCCCTCCCCGCACCACGACCGCCGCAACTCCACCTCCTCCCCCAAGCCCCTCCTCCCCTTCCCGTCCCCTACCTCCAGGCCGCACCACTCCTCCGGCACCTCCGCCTCCGCCGCCGCGCCCCCGGCCTTCGTCCACAACGCGCGCGTCGCGGCTGCGCTCGCGCCCGCCGCGGCCTTCCTCCTCGACCTCGGCGGGCTCCCCGTCTTCGCCGTCCTCGCCGTCGGCCTCGCCGCCGCGTACCTCCTCGACGCGCTGCGGCTCCGGCAGGGCGCCTTCTTCACCGTGTGGGCGGCGCTGCTCACCGCCGACGTGGCATTCTTCTTCTCCGCCTCGCTCTCGTCCGCCGCCTCCGCCTCGCTGCCACTCACCGTCCTTGCGCTCCTCCTCTGCGCCGAGACCTCCTTCCTCATCGGCGTCTGGGCGTCCCTCCAGTTCCGCTGGATCCAGCTCGAGAACCCTACCATCGTCGCCGCCCTCGAGCGGCTCCTCTTTGCGTGCGTGCCCATTGCCACGCCAGCAGTCTTCACATGGGCTGTTGTGTCCGCGGTCGGCATGGCCAACGCCTCCTACTACCTTGCCACATTCGCTATGGTGTTCTACTGGTTGTTCTCCATACCCCGGCCGTCCAGCTTCAAGAACCGAAAACAGGACGCCCCATTGCAGGACAGTGATGGCATTCTTGGCCCCTTGGAGAGCTGTGTGCACGCGTTGTATCTGTTGTTCGTGCCGGTGTTGTTCCATGCTGCGTCCCACCATGCCACACTCTTCGCATCATGGGCCAATGTGTGTGATCTGCTGCTGCTGTTCTTCATACCATTCTTGTTCCAGCTCTATGCGTCCACACATGGTGCGCTGTGGTGGATTACCAGGGATGCACGCACAATGGATCAAATAAGGATAGCGAATGGCTTGGTTGCACTGGTTGTAGTTGTGCTTTGCTTTGAGGTTCGAGTTGTATTTCACGCGTTTGGAAGGTACATTCATGCTCCACCGCCACTTAATTACCTTCTTGTAACGGTAACGATGCTTGGTGGTGCTTTGGGTCTGGCAGCGCATGCTGCTGGCAAGGTTGGGGATGCTGTTAGCTCGGTGGCTTTTACGGGCTTGGCGGTGCTTGTCAGTGGAGCAGGTGCTGTAGTCATCGGATTCCCTGTTATGGTATGTTTCAGCCTGCTTGATAGCAATATCTGTACTTGCAAATTTACCATCAACTTTAGCAGTATTGAAATGGGTATTTGTAATATGCGCTTAAACTGCTTTCCCAATAGTGTTTGAATAGTTGAATTCGTTAGTCTTAACGTTTAATGCGTATTGCTCGCTATCTTGAACCAACAACTTGTACTAACTATGGAGTGAAGTACGTATTGTGTAATGAAATTTGAAATCAATCAAACTCCTGGAATAATCTTGATGGACCTGGACTAGTAATAAGTGCTCCTGTAAGTTAGGTTATTATAGAGTTGTTTGCTATCTCACTTTTGCATAGTCGTTTGTTCTTTATAGTAGTTCTATACTGAATATTAAAATTGGTGCTAACATAAACTGGCCAAGGGAGTTATTTAACCTTTAATTAAATACTGTCAGGGTCTTGAATTTTTTATTTTGTGTAACTGTCTGTCCATCTTAGCTGCTGTCGTGTTTGTTGCAAGGTGAAACTTTGACCGGTTTATAGTTGACTTCATGTTAGTCATGCATTTGCTTGGTAGTTGGTCTGGATAATCTAAGTTCTTGTGTCTAACTGGGTCCTTCAGTGATATCTGCTGTTCCAGGCTTCCTGCGATCGAGTTTGATTAGAATTCAGAATTCATGAGATCACAATAATCTGTTTAGAAATTACTCTGTATGGTAGAATATTGTTAGCCAAATTCCAATCGTCATTAATTCCAATCATCACAATAATCAAAGTTGTCCAGTAGTAAAATGGCAATTGCTGCCCTCGCTATGAAAGATTTAACTAGCACGTATGAATGTAGTGTTATGTAACATTCATGAAAAATGATGTTTTTGCTCTGCTTCAGGTGCTCAGATTTCATAGTAAACAAGTCCCAGAGCATATGAGCATCATGAAATCACTAAGGGTGTGTTTGGATGGATGGATGAGGGTGTATGGGTTGATCCCATCCAACTTTTGGGGTTGTCCCTGTGTTTGGATGGGTGAATGGGATCAACTCATCACGGATGAACTCATCCATCAAAGGGGAATATTCCACCGAGATCCTGCATCGCGTGATACGGCAAAAAATGTCGAATGAGTTCGTCCACTCGCATGTGCTTGCCTCACGTGCAATCATGTGAGCACTCCAATCATCTCCATGGCGAGGGGAGTCTGGCTGAGAGTAGCGGTGAGGGGAGCCTGGCCGAGAGCAGTGGCGAGGGGAGCCCGGGCGCCAGTGCACAGGCGGTGCGGCCCAACGGTTACGCAGCGGCCTAGGCGCGGTTGGAGCGGTGGTTGGCTTGCGCGAGCTGGTGACGGCGAAGCCTGGCGCTGCAGCGGCGGCCCTGCGGTGGAGAGGCGGCGGCTCAGCCGGATCTAGCCGGCCGGAGGAAGAGGGAAGAGAGGAGCCGGAGAGAGAAGGAGGAGGAGAGAGATGTTTGCTGGAAGAAAGAATGGGGAGAGGAGAGAAGAAAGAAATGAGGAAGAAGAAAGAGAGAAAGGGGAAGAAAGGCTGTCGGCTAGAGAAAAGAAAAGGGAGAAGGAAAGGAGAAAAAAAAAGAGAAAGGAAGAAAAGAAAAAGGGAGAAGAAAGAAAAGAAAATTGTGGGTGGTAACCTCACCATGGCTGGAGGAAGGTCACCAAAAACAACCTCATTCATCAAACCAAACACCATCTTGAATTATGCGGAATTATCCTATCCAAGCAACCAAACAAAATCTTGTATCATCTTATCCCACCAACCAAGCACCAAACTTGTATCATCCCATCTAGGATGATTTCATCCATCTTGTACCATTCCATCCCATTCACCCTAGTGCACCTAACCAAACACACCCTAAGGGTTGTAGATTAGCAAGGTCCCTCTCTCTCTCTAAAGTGTCTTGGGGTCTGGGTACTTTTCTTGAATGGTTGACCGTAGGATGGAGTCTTGGGATGGCAGGGTGCGCAGAGACCTGTTTGTTGGGTGGTTGGCAATAGGATGGAATTTTCTCATTAGAGGTATAATGACATAAGCTAATCTTCATCTGGCCTCTTGGTAATGTCACAATGACATATCCTGTTGCAACCACAACTGGTTTATCCTGATGGCTGATCTTACAGTAACATGGAATTGAATCTAGGGAATAATCCTTTTTGTATTTGGGGCTGCTTTTATACGGCTTAACAAGTCCTGCCATGGCCCTGAACTTGCAGCATCAGTATTACAAGCTGTTATTTATTATTTTTGTTACTCCATACTCAGTGTTTTCATTAATATTTTTGCAGTTCCTTCCACTCCCGATGATTTCTGGCTATTATGTGGCAAGGTTCTTTACTAAGAAAAGCCTGTCATCATACTTCACCTTTGTGGCAATAGCAAGCTTGATGGTCCTTTGGTTTGTAGTGCATAATTATTGGGATCTGAATATTTGGATTGCTGGCATGCCATTGAAGTCGTTCACTAAGTACATTGTTGCAGCTGTAATCATGGCAATGGCTGTTCCTGGTTTAGCACTTCTCCCAACAAAACTGCGCTTTCTTGTGGAACTTGGTCTTATTGGTCATGCATTATTGCTATGCTACATTGAGAACCGATTGTTCAACTATGCTACCATGTACTACTTTGGATCTGAAGATGATATCATGTATCCTAGTTATATGGTTTTGATTACAACCTTTTTGGGATTGGCTCTTGTAAGAAGATTATCTGTTGATCAGAGAGTTGGGCTCAAAGCTGCTTGGATCTTGACTTGTCTTTATTCCTCAAAATTATCAATGTTATTTATCACTTCAAGATCGGTGCTATGGGTTTCAGCTGTGTTGCTACTTGCTGTCACTCCCCCTTTACTTCTTTACAGGTATCCGCTGCAACTTCATGTATAATTGAGTATCTTTACTTCTTTATATAAAACTCTTCCCTGCGCCTTCCAGAGACAAGTCCAAAGGGGCTTCAAGGATGAAGGTCTGGCAAGCTTATTTCCACGCGTCTGTAGTAGCCATTTCTGCGTGGCTCTGTCGGGAAACAATCTTCGAAGCTTTACAGTGGTGGAATGGAAGGCCTCCTTCAGATGGTCTGCTTTTGGGTTCCTATATTCTCTTGACAGGTGTTGCTTGCATACCAATAGTTGCTCTCCATTTCCCTCACGCTCAGGTAGTTGATACTCGCCTCTTTGTTCTTTTCGAAAAGATCATTCTTCTCAGAAAGCATCTTTGATGTTATTGTCTTTTCATGCACTGCTGTTATACTCGTGTACTAATGCTTAGTGTTCATCTTCTCAACAAATATCTAGCGAGGATCTGTTGATTCTTGACAAACATAGATGGTTTACCCATTTAGCACTTTGAGATAGAGCTCTTAACTCTGTATTGTTAAATCATGACATCAAATTGTCAGCTCCAAATTGCGAGTAAACTTGTTTACCTTTTTGCGTGTCATAGTGGTTGACATCATGGAAAAAACCCGCCGGTAACCGCTTACCGGCGGGGGTCCGGGATTTTGGATCCCGGCCGGTTTTTCCGGGTTTTGCAAGTTCAAATTCTAATTTTTGAATTTTGAATGATTTTTAATCAAATTCAAGCGATTTTCATCCGGTTTTTTTCCGGGAAATCCAGTAACCGGCCGGTTTTTTTTTTCTGGCCGACGACCGGGATTTACCCCGGAAACGGGTTTTTGATCCTTGGTTGACATTGCCTTGGGTGTTTGCACAGTGATTTAACCTGGCTAAATAATTAGATGACATGTCCAGATCACACGTGCAGTCTTGAAGTTAACCTTTTCAGTTCAAGGCTATCTCGATTTCTCTGCAATTGTATGAAATTAACAAATCTAAAAAAAACAATGTTTCCGTCTTGGTTTCATATTATGGGATGTAGTCTGAACTGAAAATAGAGCTTTACAGACTCAAGACCAGCTGCTGTATGAACTGGATTCGAAGTTAGATTATCTTTTGTTTTTTTGAAGAGTTTATCCAAGTGCTCCTGCTTGTACTTGTACTATTATGTTCATGATGCTAAAATATATTCCTCAACTGAAAGGACTGTTCTGCATGCACCATTAATCGCAGAATATGAACTTGTTGGATTATCTCTTGAATTCTGATTATACAGCTCTTCGCCTGTTAGTTTTGCTTCCTTTATGTAATGTCTGCCTTTTATTTACTATTTTTATCAACGAAAAGTCGAAAAGGCATCATCTAGTTGTTCACAAACATTTATAGGTCCTGTTTAGCAAGAAGCGTCTTCGTTTTAAAGATCGGAATTCAACCTCTGGTGTTTCTATATTTCTTTTCCCCTCTCTGTAGTAGCTATTTGCTCTATACATGTCTTGTGCTGAAGTGTCAAAGTTATTATTTTGATAATGTACACCTTGCAAGTTATTTTGCGGCTGCATGGTACCAATTGATTCTATTGTTATTTCCTTGCAGTCAGCAAAGAGATTCCTGGTGCTTGTTGTGGCTACTGGGCTTCTTTTCGTGATTATGCAGCCTCCTGTTAAACTGTCATGGGTATACCGGTCAGAGTTGATCACAGCAGCACATCTATCTGATGATGACACTTCAATATATGGTTTCGTAGCATCTAAGCCCACATGGCCATCATGGCTGCTCATTGCAACAGTGGTACTTACATTAGCAGCAGTTACATCCATTATCCCAGTGAAGTATGTTGTCGAGTTGAGGGCTTTATATGCAGTGGGAGTTGGAATTACACTAGGCATCTACATTTCTGTTCAGTACTTCTTCCAGGCAGTTGTTCTGTATCCTCTTCTTGTTGCAACAATTGTCTCTGCTGCTGTCTTCATAGTATTCACACATCTCCCATCTGAATCCAGCACAAGGGTTTTGCCATGGGTGTTCTCTTTCTTGGTAGCTTTGTTCCCAGTCACTTATCTGCTGGAAGGACACTTAAGAGCTAAAAGTTTTGCGGATGAGGATGAAGCAGAGAAGTTCACCAACATGTTGGCTATAGAAGGGGCCAGAATGTCGCTTTTGGGTCTCTATGCTGCCATTTTCATGATCATTGCATTAGAAATTAAGTTTGAACTGGCTTTGCTATTGCGTGAGAAGGCCACTGACAGAGGTGTAACACATGGTCCATCTGCTCGGAGCTCTGCCTTTCCGCCCAAATCAAGGTTACTCCAGCAACGAAGAGCTCATGCTGCACCAACTTTCACCATCAAGAGATTGGCAGCTGAGGCAGCTTGGATGCCTGCGATTGGCAATGTTTCTACTGTGTTGTGTTTCATCATCTGCCTTGTTCTGAATATAACACTTACTGGTGGCTCAAACCGTGCTATTTTCTTCCTAGCACCCATCCTCCTGCTTTTGAACCAGGATTCAGATATCTTTGCAGGATTTGGTGACAGGCAACGTTATTTCCCTGTGATAGTTTCAATTTCTTGGTATTTGCTATTGACAGCATTGTATAGGATATGGGAGGAGACTTGGCCTGGCAGTGGAGGATGGGCTCTTGATATTGGGGGCCCAGGCTGGCTTTTCGCTGTGAAAAATGTTGCTCTCCTCGTCCTCACATTACCTAATCACATACTCTTCAATCGCTTTATGTGGGATTATGTCAGGCAGACCGATTCGAAGCTACTTCTGACACTGCCTCTCAACTTGCCGTCGATTATAATGACAGACATACTAACTGTGCGGGTATTAGGATTGTTAGGAGCTATTTATTCTCTAGCGCAGTACCTGATATCAAGGCGGATAAGAATTGCTGGGATGAAATACATTTAAACTAGGACATGTAACTTTTGAGGTAAATCTTGTATGTCCTGGCACAGTAGTTGTCTGTAGAGTCTCCGGCATCCTGAAGCAAATCTTTCAATGCATTGCTTTCAGGCTTTCAACCATACACCAATTTGTTTCTAAGGGTCAGGAACAGAGACATCTTTGCCTGGTGGGCTGGGAACAAAACTGTGCTTTGTAGCAGAGAGAAACAATAGCCGATGGTCATCGCTTTTGTATTGGATGATCTTTATACTGGTACCCTGAAGGTGTTGTGGTATAGATGTTATTGAACAGCACATACAATGCACCACCTTGGGTCCTTTACTTCGAACCTGTGACAATGCAACATTTGTGCCGATACTTTTTGATAAGCCTCACCAAAACTGACTTGTGCATCTGCAGATTCTTTTGCTGTCCAAATGACTAAATCTGAATGGGCAATTCGTGTGCGATTTTTACTGTTTATTTCGTGAGCTTGTTTTAGGATCGTGGGCATTTTTGTACACTTGAAGTTGTTTTTGTAGAAGACTTCAGTAAAATTCGGGCATGCGTGTTTCTTGTCTTGGGTCCTGTTTATTTCTCTTTTCGCGACTTTGGCAGCCTTTTGATTCTTGATCCAATGGTGGTGTGGTTGGAAAGCATATCGCTGTACCGCGGTGAATTTGCGGATCTGTCCTGTCTTGTGAAGATCATCGGAGGCGGTGGTGACGAAGGACCACGCATCGGTATTGGTTGACGGTGGACTAAGCGATGACCGGAGTTGAGGAAGATATGACGAAGCGTATTTATCTCATTTCCAATTTTTTTAAATTGTCTTATTTCCATTTTTTAAAAATATTCCATCGTAGTATTTAATTTCATAATAAATGGTGATTGGGACGTAGCTTAGCTTTCTAATAGCCGAAGAGATCGTCGGGTACTTGAGAGGGCCATGTCAGCTTCTTTCCGAAATCGTGTCTAGGTCCTCGAGTCAGGTTTTGTTTTTGCGAAAAGCCCCTCGGTGTTTCCGAAATTGCGTTGAGGTTCTTTATGTTGGTTTTTTTGGAAAGCTCTATGTTGTTTTTGAAATCACGTTCAGGTCGTTCGCTTTAGTTTCTTTTTTGAGAAAAGCCCTCGGTGTTGCTGTTGATGTCCTCCACATCAGTTTTTTTTCCAGAAAGCCCCATTTACTTCCAAAATCATGTCGAGGTCCTCCACATCGTTTTTTTCTTCGACAAACCCCCTGTGGTTTCTGAAATAACATCGAGGTTCAACTACATTTTTGTAAAAAGCCCCCTGCAATTCTAAAATCACGTTGAGGTCCCTCAATCCACTACGGGCGCAATGTAGCGCGCTTATCGTCCTAGTTTCTCTAATTTTGCAATGTTTGCGACATATTTGAGCTAATCTCCCCAAACTCGATTAAACTACCAATGGTGACCAATGGAAGATCAAATGTGCTCAGGCTAAAATGAATTCTAGTGCAAATTTGTAATGTACCATTAACTAGAAAAAGTAATAGATAGATAATAATTTACCAGAATATCAAAGTAATTCTGCAACATCTACAGAAGAACCAAAAGGTCTATTCATCTCAGGACACACGGTAACTCCTCGACTAGGGATGGCAATCGGGCGCGGCGGACACGGGTAGTGCTCGCCCATACCCATGCCCGTGACCCCGATTTTCCCCCACGGGCACACCCACGAAGGACAACGGGTGAAGAACCTCGCCCATGCCCATCGCCCGTGGGTACCCGTCGCCCGCGAGTATGCCCGTTTACCCGCGAACAATGCACCACCGCCCATAGGTACCCATGCCCTCAGGTACTCATAGCCCGCGGGCATACTCGTCACACATAAACAAATATGAGACTTGAACACAAATAAAATAATGTACAGCTCTGGACCAAGTACCAAAAATTGTCGTATTTCCATTCGCTACAAAAATATATACCGACAACACAACCAGTAGGCACAAAACAGCATAGTTCCACAAAGTTCGACATAACCATCACCAATTCACCATCAAGCACACCAGATTTCAGAGCATACAATATTGTCCATGATAAGAACTACAAATGTAAGAGACCGGGGTGAGTATGTGATAGGAACAGAAATTACTCCTAAAATTTCACACTAACCATTAACCAACCATTCCCATTAACAATTCGACTCCAGTGGTCTACAGGAGGGAAGTATGAAGCAGCGTCACCACATAATTCTTCTTACCACCACCAAACTACACACTAACCATTAACCAACCATTTCCATTAACAACTGCTGCCACTACTAGATAACAAGAGTAAAAAACCACTAATCTTTCAGGCAGCACGATCCACTGCAATAACTATTTATGCAAAGAAAGCGCTTCAAAAACTCCAAGCAGAGGATGAGCTGTGTTGAGCACAGGAGATCCGTGATCTGGATCAACTCTTGATGCTAGTTTCATCCTCACAAAAAGTGCTTGCTTCATCCTCAGTTCCTCACATCCTCACAAAAGTGCTTGCTTCATGTACTACATAGGGAATCACATCCACACATCAACACATAAGTGCTTGCTTCATGTACCACACGCAAGAATCACATCCTCACATCAGATCTGAAAATTCTTGAGGGGAGAAGGTGGACATTTACCTCGCCGGAGCTTGGGGGCGATGAAGACCGAGGGAGGCGAGCCGGCACTGAGGAGGGAGTCCAGTAGGAGGAGGCAGCGCTTGGGGGCGACGAAGACCGAGGGAGGCGAGCCGACGTTGAGGAGGGAGTCCAGTAGGAGGGGGCGGCACTTGGGGAGGAGGTAGGGATGCCGACGACGGAGAGGTTCTCGCGGGTCTTGGAGAAACCGGAGAAGAGCTTGTCGACGTCGCTCTTGGCCTTCTCCTTGATGAGGCTGTCGAGACGGGTGAAGTAGCTCGCCTGGCCAGGAGGAGGACGAGGGGCGGCGGCTGGCCGGGAGGAGGACGGTTGTCGGGAGCAACGGCCGACCGGGACTCTGGGAGGAGGACGAGGGAGTCGAGAGACTAGGGAGGAAGGTCTGGATCTGGGGCTCTGGGTGCGTGAGGAAGAGCGACATCTTCTGGCTGCTGGGAAGTGGGACTCAGTGGGAGGCTTGGAGCGAGAGCGACCGAGAGTCCGAGAGTGATTAGGGTTTTAGATAGTGGGTGTCCCACGGTCCCACCTGTCAGTGTAGGTTGCGGGTAAACGGGCGAAGCTGGTACGGGTGGAGCTTACCCATGCCCGCGCCCGTTTACCCGATGGGCAAGGAATTGTGCCCGTTTCTATACCCGTGGGCAAAGAAATACGCCCATACCCACCTCCATTAGGGTATTTGTCCGCGGACACGCGGGTAATCGGGCATAATTGCCATCCCTATCCTCGACCAAAGCCAAACAGAACGATAGAAAAAAAGGAGCATCTCAACATTTTTCGGTGGTAGAAAGCTGTGCTTAACAGAAACATAGGCAAAAAGAACAAAAATGCAAAACCATACGTACATACGGGTACATGCACTATCTTAACCCTTAAAAGTGTGTCAAGATTCATAAGAGATATTCAATTATTAGAAGATGTAATGGTGGTTTTAGTTTTGAAAGTTTGCATCAATCTCGAGGCATGTTTTGACGATAGTGATAGTACATGTGCCTGCATGTATATGTGAAACAAACACATTTGTAGAAAGAATGATAATATTTTAGTTGGGCGTTAGACCTGATGGTTCAATTATCAGGGTGCTCGGTGAGGTATTTTAGAAGCAAAACGAAACGATAAGAAAGTAACCGATTAGTTTGATCTAGTTCTGTGTCATGAATGCTACGAAATGCCGAATTAAAGGACGCCTGATATTATTCCAATAGGAATTTGGGGGCCATCAGAACATGATATCATGCTTTTACAAAGGATGGGAGTTGCTCCAGGCAAAGGGATGTTTTTTTTAAAACTGAAAAGGTGCCAAGGAAACCAATGCCATTCCTTTTTGGATGGACGGCTCATATTTGGAATAATGCACAAAAATGCACCGGCAATGAATAATGTAGAGGATCCACGTCCTAGATAACTTGCCTTTGTTGGACAATTTTGCCCTCACTCCTCATGGCCACGGCCGCCAGCGTGGGTGGGGAGGCGGGATGGGGCCGGGTGACCAAGCAGGTGTTGGGATTTGGATCACTTCAAAAGAAACAAGGAAGAGACAGAAGAACCTGGGACTGGACAGATGAGCTTCAGAGCTTCAAAGCTTCAAATCATGTATACGTTGATCTCTAGCGCACACACAAACATATGAAGCTATCAGGCTTACATACCATAGACTAATGTTATAACTCTAGTCTTTATATAGCCATACAAACCGACTTACATTAGCACCGACTAACAAAAGAAATATTTGATTCATGCTTATACAGCTCAGCACTAACTAATTAATCAATATGCTTTTGGTTTCCTTTCCGGTTAGACTCTAGCTCATGTTTTGCTAGAAACTTCAAGGGCCAGCAGTAAGCATGCATTCATAGCTTAGGCATGTCGGCTACTTCAGTTCACACATGGTCGGTTCCTTCTACAACTCCAATTTGTCCTTCTTTTCTTCACTCAAGAAAATAAAGTTAACAAACTCCCCCTTTCATTTATTTTCTTGAGACATCAATTAGTTCTCTGTTACGGATAAATTTTTCTTCGGACAAAGCCTTTGTAAAAATGTCCGCCATTTGTTGATCTGCACGACAAAATTCCAGTTTAACCTCTCGGTGCTCAACTGCTTCTCGGATGTAGTGATATTTAATTGCAATATACTTGGTTCTACCATGATCGGATTCTCACTTATCGCAATGGCTGATTTGCTATCACAATAAATTGTAGTTGACTCATATTGTTTTTCATCGATATCTTCAATTATTCTCCTCAACCAGACTGTTTGTGAGACAGCTTAGGCTGCTGCGATATACTCCACTTTGGCTGAAGACAAAGCAACTATATTCTGCTTCTTTGTTGACCAAGAGCATATGCCTGAACCAAGCGAAAAGGCATATCCTAACGTACTTTTCATGTCGTCAAGACATCCTGCCCAATCACTATCTGTGTATCCAATTAGTTTTGAATCTTCTACTGACTTATACCAAATGCCATAATCTGATGTTCCTTTGACATATCGCAAAACTCTTTTTGCAGCGGAAAAATTTAATTCTCTTGGGCTACTCATGTATCTTGATAACAAACTGGCAGTGAACATAATATCTGGTCGTATCGTAGTCAAGTATAACATGCTTCCGACTAAATTTTTGTAAACTGTCAAATCTGCTCTATTTGCATCATCTTCTATCTTCTGTTTCTCATTTGGCATCAAGGGGGTTGCAACTGATTTGCAGTCATGCATTTTGAATTTCTTGAAAATACTTTCTACATACTTTTTCCGAGATATGAAAATGCCATTATCATTTTGGCATATTTCTATACCTAGAAAATAATGTGGCAAGCTTAGATCACTCATTTCATACGTATCCATCATATCCTTTTTGAATTCTTGCATAATCTTTTCACAATTGCTTGTATATATCAAGTCATCGACATATATAACGAGATAACTAGTATCTTCATACCTCTTTTCTTGATATATAAGGTAGACTCGCTCATTCTTTTCTCAAATTCTTTCTGCATGAAGTACTTGTCAATTTGACTGTACCACACTTTTGGTGCCTGCTTGAGGCCACACAATGCCTTCTTAAGCTTGAACACCTTATTTTCTCCCCCTTTAACTGAAAATCCTTCTGGCTGCTCGACATAAATCTCTTCTTCGAGATAGCCATTTAAAAATGCCAATTTAACATCAAGTTGATATAACTTCCACTTCTTTTGAGCTGCTAGAGCAATAACTATTCGTATTGTCTCTAGCCTTGCAACTGGAGCATATGTCTCATAGTAGTCAACACCAGGCTTTTGCTTAAAGCCTTTCGCCACAAGTCTTGCTTTATATTTTTGAATTGAGCCATCTGGGTTTAACTTTGACTTATAAACCCATTTGACTCCAATAACTTCTCAATTCTTGGGTCGATCAACTATCTCTCAAGTGATGTTCTTCTCAATCATATGAATCTCATCTTCTATGGCTTTTACCCAATTCTAGTGCTTTTCTGCTTCTTCGAAGCTTTGTGGTTCAACTATAGAGAAGCCATATGACTCATATATTTATGCTAGACTCCTTATTCATTGCGGATATAATTCCAGCGTGCTGAATTGCTCACTAGAACTCGGACTTGAGCTAGAACTCGAGTTTGAACTCGAACTTGATTCATCTTGACTTAGAGCATCACCTTGCTCCTGTTGCTAAATCGAAACTTGTGGTTGGCCTAGTGAGATAACCGTTGTCGGTATCAACTGATTCTTTTGAACCTTAGCTGCTTCCCAATCCAAGGAAGCCTTCTCATCAAAGATCACATCTCTACTGATTATGATCTTCTTCTTTTCCAAGTGGTAAATCTGATATCCTTTAGTACCATTAGCATAGGGAACTACGCAGAGCCGAAGGACGGGGGCACCTGTTCACTGTAAAGCAGGCCCCTGGCAAAAATTTGCGGAGGTGAAATGCCAAGTCAGGGGTGTAAACAAAACGACCGTCATAAACACTGCCACGCGCGGGCTCTAGAAGGGCCCCTGTCCGAACGGCTAGCCCGCAAGCCCATCCATGCGGTTGTAGAACTCTTCGATAAAATGGAAGAGTACACCCGTGCGGAAGAGGACAACACTAGGAGGGCCCCGACCCACACTGCACTAGCACACTCCTTCGGCGTGCTCACCGCTGCGGCAATAGGGACACCCTCCAAGCCACACGCCAACGACTACAGGCAAAAGGGACGCGACGTCTATCACATAGACGGCGGCCCACCCCTTGAGGGTGCGAAACACACAGGCCGAGGGGGCCATGGCCGAGGTCGGGGGCACGGCCGCTACGACGACCGGCAGCCTGGCGGTCGCGCTGGCGCCGGAGGACCCTTGTTGTCTTGTGACTTCCATGGCGAGGGGTCACACACAATGAGCGAGTGCCGCACCATCATGACCATGCGAGACTACATGACCAGGGGCCGCCAAAGGGCCGAGCGGGACAACAGGGGAGGCACCGATAACCAACTGCCCACACCACCACCAAGACTCCACATAGAGGGAGGCTGGGGGAGCACCATCAGCGGATCATAAACATGATCATCGGAGGATCCTCGCTCGACATGTCCTCAAAAAGACAGTGCCGCGCATACGCCCGACAGATTCACCACCTCGTAACATACCCCTTGTCTAGCCCGCCACGCTATGCTGAGATGCCAATCTCATTTGGCCTCGAGGACGCCCGAGGCATGTACTTCCCACACTAGGACCCCCTCATCATCTCCGCCAGCATCGCTGATTTCGACGTCAGGCACATCCTTGTCGATTGGGGGAGTTCGGCAGACCACCTGTTCGCCGATGCCTTTGACAAAATGATGATCCCTTGGGACCGCTTATCACCACTGGGCATATCGTTGATAGGCTTTGGGGGAAGGCCCATGACGGCCCTGGGCCAGATTGACTTGACCGTCACGTTCAGCGACGACTTCGTATCCCGAATGGAGATAGTCACGTTCGACGTGGTCCAAATGCCTTACCAATACAACGTCATCCTCTGTTGGGCTATGCTCTACGCCTTTGGGGCCATAGCCCACCACAACTATTTGCGCCTGAAGATTCCCGCGCCGAAGGGCATCGTCACGGTGCGGGGGGCCAAGACCTCACAAGGCACATAGAGCTCGAGGCTCTCTCACCAGCACGACATGTCCACACCGTCAAGCCGGACAAGATAGACTGCTCCACCACGCCGCAGCCAAATGGGCCCTGAGGGCAAAGCCGCGAGGCCTGCTGCGGAGGGTACCAATAAGCGACGATTCACCAGAAAGGACAGTTGCCCTCGGGGTGGAACTCCCATCGAAAGCGCACGACACCATCCTCAAGGTGATCTGTAGCAATGCAGATGTCTTCACCTGGGGGTTGAAGGACATCCCCGGTGTGGCGAGAGGCACGATCGAGCACCGCCTGGCCCTTCAAAGTGACGCGTTGCCCAAAAAGCAGAAGTTGCGACGCATGTCGGCCGAGCGGTTGGAGGCAGCCAAACAACAAATCGCCAAGCCGCAGAAGGCGGGGGTCATCCGCAAAATAGAGCACTCGGAGTGGCTGGCAAACCCCATCTTAGTGCAGAAAGAAACGGGCAAGTGGCATATGTGCGTCGACTTCACCGATCTTAATAAGGCGTGCCCCAAAGATGATTTTCCCTTGCCTCGCATCGACCAGCTAGTGGACGCCACCTTAGGCTGCGAGCTCATGAGTTTCCTCGATGCATACTCTGGGTACCACCAGGTGCTCATGGCCAAAGAAGATGAACCAAAAATAGCATTCATTACTCCCTTCAGCACATATTGTTACACCCGCATGCCATTCGGCCTAAAAAAAGCGGGTGCGACTTTCAGCCGCCTCATCGCAAAGGTGCTAGCTACCCAGCTCGGCCGCCACATCAAGGCGTATGTGGATGACATCGTAATCAAGAGCAAGATCACCAGGACGCATTCAAAGGATCTGCAAGAAACCTTCGCCAACCTTCAGGCGGAGGGGATCAAGCTCAACCTGGAAAAGTACGCTTTTGGGGTAAAGGCGGGCAAACTTCTGGGATTCCTAGTCTTCGAGAGGGGCATCGAGGCCAACCCTGAGAAAATCAAGGCCAACCAAGAAATGAAGCTCCCCCGAAGCACCCACGACGTCCAAAAGCTCACATGGCACCTCGCCGCCCTCAGTTGATTTCTGTCTCGCTCGGCGGAAAGAGCACTTCCTTTCTTCAAAGCGCTCCGAGGAACGGAGCCATTCCGGTGGGCGGACGACTGCCAAAAGGCATTTCAGGTCCTAAAAGATTATCTCACCTAGCTACCAAGCCTCGCCAGCCTAGACAAGGGGCACAGCTCCTGTTGTATCTCGCTGCTTCATCCTCGGCAGTAAGCGCGGTCCTCGTCCAAGAGGACAACGGACAGCACCCAGTGTACTACGTCTCGGAGGCCCTCCAAGGAGCCCGCGTCTGGTACACATAGCTCGAGAAGCTAGCATATGCCTTGCTCATGGCCTCGCGTAAGCTCCGCACTACTTCCTGGTGCACCCCATCATGGTCCCGACGTCCTATCCACTCATATTGATGCTGCGAAACAAGGACGCATCTAGCCACATCGGCAAGTGGGTGACCGAGCTGGCACCCTTCGACACCACTTGCGTTGCCTAGACGACCATCAAATCGCAAGTCCTAGCAGACTTTGTGGCTGAGTGGACGCCACACGCAGGAGACTAGCAACCAATCGAGATCGAGACACCATGGATAGTGTACACAGACGGATCCTGGTGTGCCGCCGGAGCAGGCGCAGTGGCCATTCTGGTCGCCCCGGACGTCCGAAGCGTGTCCCACGCTACCCGCCTCGAATTCCCAACTACCAACAATGCCTCGGAGTACGAGGCGCTACTATTGGGCCTCCGCAAGGCGAAAGCACTCGGTGCACAACGGGTAATCATCAAAAGCGACTCCCGCCTAGTGGCGGGCCACTTCGACAAATCATTCATGGCAAGAGATACCAAAATGGCCAGTTACCTTGCTGCACTGCGCGCAGCATCAATGGCCTTCCGCGGCATCACCGTCCAAGCAATACCAAGAGGCGACAACGAAGCGGCAAACAAACTGGCTAAAGTGGCTAGCTATTTCTGGCCACAGTATCGGTGAGCCGGGCGCACCAGCTGGGTGGACCAGGACCAGGTGGGTCCACCATGAGCCAGAAGCTATACCTAGGGCAGGAAAAGTCCCTGCAACCCCTACTAGAATAGGTCCCTGTAAGGGGTAAATTTGTAATCTCGTGTATTCTGTAACAAGGCTATAAATAGCCACCTCATGTAAAAGGGGGACAAGGTTTTGAAAAAGGAATAGCACTTTTTGGCAGCCGATTCCCCTTTTTTCGGGGACCCCCCAAATACCATCTAGGGCACCCGGGGTCCCCCTTCTTTACTGTCTGGCTTTTTTTTTAACCACGACAGTAATAGTCTGCCATTTTAATTTAGTTTTTTTCATTCACCTGCTTGTGTTTAATCCACCTCTCTTTTTCATCTAGTCATTACAGTTGCATTTGGCTATGCAGACATGGAGGATTCGATGTCGGTGCGAATGATTCTGCTTGAAAATTTTTATCCATTCTGATTTTATCTCGAAAATTCATTTAAGTATACTGTTTGTAGAAATTTTCTAATATAGAAAATGAGGTCCAAATATTATGTATTTTTTCAGGCTCCTTAAACAGTGGACTTGATTATGTAATTTTTACAGAATTTTATATACTCTGAAATTGTCTCGACAAATTAAGGGTTTAGGTCTAAAAAATCAGGACAAAAGGTTTTAGAAATTAGGGTTTCATAATTTCATGTGACTTGGAATGTGGGAAGTTTGATATTTTAAAACTTTTATTGAATCTCATTAATTTGCACTTGGTTTTCTAAAGTTTGATTTGAAATTTCAAAATTTTAACTTAAATTTAAGTTTCTATTTGATTTCAGAAAAATTATGTGTATAAAAGTTTTTGGAAATAATTTTTTAAAATACTAGATTAATTATCATGAATTAATATAAATTTTCTCAAATTTTTAGAAGTTATTTTGACTTCATAAAAAACCAAACCACTTCTCTAATCCAAATTTGAAGAGGAATTTAATTTAGTTAAGTGGAAAGTGAACATTGGTCAAAATAATTTTTCCTAAGTCCTAATTGAATCTTAGAACACCTACAAAAGTTTTTAATTTTTTTTGGAAATTTATTACTATTTTTAGCAGCCTAGTCAAACTAGTTTTAATTTGGTCAAAATTGAATCAAACCCAAAACCCTAACTCAAACCCGACCGAACTGTTCCAACCAGGTCCGATCGCGCCGTTCTGTGCGGACCATCCGATGCTGATCACACGGCTTACATCGATTAGGCCGTTCGGATGATCCAAACTCAGCATGCATCTGAACCGTTCGATGCTGATCGAACACACCTCATCGCCGTTTCCGTTCGGACCGACCGAGCCATGTTGGTCTGACCGCACCGCGAACATTTGGGTCGTCCATTTTGATTGCAAACTGTCTAGACCATTCGATCTAATCTGGGACATTCGACCAATCCGACCTCGATCGGGTTCGACCGCGCCAGTTCGCATCGCATCGGACTAGGGCTCAACCAGTTCACCGCGTCGCTTTCTCGCAGCCACTGACGGGTGGACCCCACCTGTCGGCTGTGACCTGTCAAATGTTGACTAGGTCAAAACCCTAGCACCGAGCCCTCCTTGTCATCCTCTTTGGCTAGCCGAGGGTGAGTGAAAAAGGAATTTAATTCATTTAGAAAAATCTGAAGATATTTAAACTTGCACTTAGAAAATTCATAACTAATTCAAATTTGCTCCAAATTGAATGAAACCAATTTTGTTGGTTTTTATTTTTAATGTACTTTTAAACGGAATAGATGTCAAATATGATTCTATTCCAGAAAATATTGGTTAGTTAAAAGGAATTATTTTTACATTTGAAAATGGAATAAAACTTGAAAAATTCATAAGTATGTCATCTTAACTCCAAATTAGGTGAAATTAATTTTTTAATTTTAAAATTTAGTGTATTTTAACTGGGTATAAGTTTGAACTATGGTTCTATTTTAGAATTCTTTGATAAATGATTTCATTGCACACTTATAACTTTAACCTTGTAAAATTCTTATAAAATCTATGAAGAGGAGTACTTTGAAGATTGTGCGAACCAGGTCGTGCCCTCCACTCGATTGCTTGTGGGCATGTCGGATGGCTACCACAAGTTTATTTTATTTTTACTGCAAGTTTACTCTTTTGTTGATCATAAGGTCCTTTTGCTACTAAGTAATATTAATTTATCTGCTTTTAAATATTTTATTGTATGGATATGATTTCATCGATGTTGCAACTGTGTGGACTAGCTACTAATCATGGGATTAGTTCAGAATACACAGAGGGTTCGGATTTAGTGGTCCGGGGTCCCAACTGACGTGTAGGTCGCAACTTATTTCCAGATTACGCAGATATTCTATTCCCTCTAATTTATCTCCTATCGGTTTGGAATTCTGAAGTTAGTTTGGCAGAAATCCTCCTTGGTGCATGAAAGGAAACATGCAATGTTTGGACTCCTGTAGTTCTGCTGCAGATAACGTGGAGTGAAAATAGTAGATTTATAGCCTCCTTTGCATGGCACATCCTTCCTTCTGCATGCTTGCAGTTTACATGCGTGTAGAACATGGAAAATCACAAGCGAACCTTTCCTATTTCCTTGTGCATGCAAATCCCCTTCCTGTTGTACTTTTCCTTTCACGAAGGCACACTTCCAGTGTTTCTCTGCGCACGTCGTTGCCACCCGTCGCCCCCTCTCCGTTTTGGTCGTTGCTGCAGTTTTGTCGGCCGTCGCTCACCGTCGATGGTGTCACCCGAGCACCATGGCCGCCGCCTTCTTTCTCCGTCTCTCTTCCACGTGGATCTCTCTCTTATCTATGTGACAGTCCGACCTTACGGGCAATATAGACAATTCCTCAATGTTCTCTCTCCTCAAATGGCCAGGAATAAAATTTTATTGGTTCGAGTGTTTTGGAGAAAATAGCCACCTTTTAGTAGAGTTGTTCAGAAAAAAAGTGTCATGTGGCAAATGTCACAAAATATGAGTGTCATATAGCCAATTTTGCGCACGTTTGGATTGAATCTACTGTGTGCTTGGTGGTGAAGCGTGCTTGAGCCAGCATTGGTGCCGCCCCTAAAGCGGGGAGAAGCCCGCCGGAGCAGAAGTTGACGGCGAGGCAATGCGCCAGTTGGTTGACCGAGACGCCCACTGTCAAGAACTCGATGCGGCGACATAGGGCGATCCCCCTCCCCATCCTGTACTGGACCCCTCGGCATAGCCTCCGGACGACAACCACTACGCCGCGCTTGTCCCTCGTGTGC
Organism: Ampelocalamus luodianensis; assembly: GCA_036346255.1. Taxonomy (NCBI): domain Eukaryota; kingdom Viridiplantae; phylum Streptophyta; class Magnoliopsida; order Poales; family Poaceae; genus Ampelocalamus; species Ampelocalamus luodianensis. The sequence goes on from CM070637.1 coordinate 44,459,919, forward strand.
TGGACGAGTGCGTGTGTGCTGTTGAGGGAGCGGATCTTGTGGATGACGCACTCCACCATCTCACCTAGGCCTGCTAGTAGGTTGAAACCTGACCCAAACCCACTTCAATGCAACACATTAACCCAACTCAGACCAGCCCACTGCTCCACTTCAAAACCCAACCCAACCCACACGCAACTAGACCTGTTCATGGGCGACCTGGCCCGCCGGCTTGGCCTGAGCCCGACCATGTCTGGCCGGGCTTGGGACTAGAAGTCTGGCTCGAAAGAAGCTTGGCTTGGGCCGAAATTCCAAAAAAATAATTTTAAAAATGGAATTCTATTATTTTAATCCTAAAAATGAATTAAATAATACTTTTTATTCTAAAAAAGATTAAAATAATATATTTTAATAGGAAAATCAATTTTTTAAATTTGGTGAGTGGGCTCAAGCACGAGATTTTCGACTGGGCTTTTCAAGCTGGCCCAAGGCCGAACCCGCCCCAAACATTTGAACAGGTCTACACGCAACTCCAACCCAAACCAGGCCAACCCAATTTCCTCAATATGGGCTTTCTAACCCATTTCCAACCCATCCAATCCATCTGCGTATTTCCTTCTTATTATACACATGGAAATCTACTTAAATGATTCTCAACTTCAAGCAATATATTTCACTTAACAAAGATCTAGTTACTACTTTGCATTGAGAAATAAATAAAAAAAGGATTAAAGCCTGAAGGAAGTTTAGCAAAATGAATAAATGATAAGCAAAAAATTAAGAAAAAATCAAAAAAAAATCAAATAATATAAAAAAGAAAACCATCTCAAATTCATTCACATCAAGCACAATTAACCAAGATTTAGTATTGTCTCATCAAGTTAACATTTATATCTTCTACAATAATCCATACATACAACTGAAAGCCAAATAATGTCCTGACGAGGATCTAATAATCCTCAATTAATTAAACTATTTACTTGTAATATTCATTATAGATAATATCTTTATACAGCCTTCAAAGGTACCCCTCATTATCAATAATGAGAGAGATTATAAATACACAGTGGTCATAATCTATTCTACGACAACCCAGTATGGTCGTAGGTCATCCTACTACCACTTTGTATGGTTGTAAGTCATCTTACTACCACCTCGTAGTCGTAAATTCTTCTACGATCACCTACTAATCATAAGTTCTACTACGATCATCTTATGGTCATAAGCCTTACTACGACCAGGTCAACCATGATCACCCTATGCTCGATAAGGGTCACAGACACGTGGACCTAATCGACTAGGGACTTTATGCGCCGTGTTTAATTATACGTAGCAGTAAATATGTGTTGTTATCCTTTAGTATAATTGCACGTATTAGTCTCTGTCTCTGGCATAACCGCAAGGCAAACATGGGGTGTTCTCTTTGATAATAACTACCATCAATGTGCACCATTCTTCAACCGATGAGGCGCCTTCTCGCATGGACAATTGCCACCCCCTCTGACACTATATAAAAGGGATAACGCCAGTGAACAGAGTCAAGAAGCGACATAAGCAACATAACAAACAAAAGTCATTAGTTCTAGCCTTCAATGACTTCTTTCTGGTTGTAAACACATCAATACAAGAAAACATGATTAGGCTTATTATTCTCTCTAGAGTAGGTCTGAACCAGTCTAAATTCCCTGTGTCTCATCCTTGTGTAGTCTCAAGCAAGGAGGCCCCCTTTAGCATTCATTTCATAAGTTCAATATTAAAACATTGACAGTTGGTGCCGACCGTGGGGATTTTATTTTCTCTCCTTTGATCTTTCAACAAATTTTCTTTGTTCCCACTTTGATGATACCATGGCAAGGGAGTGGAATAAGGAGAATTGGTTCAATCTCGTAGATTACATAGGACTCAACATGGGTGCCTACTACAACTACGAGCCAAGCATGGTTTCGTCTGATGACAATGCCGGTTCCAGGGATCTTTCACCAGATCTCAGAAACCACATACCGAACAAGGTTGAGGAGGAACCTTTTCCCCCACAACAGTACGCCCAAATGAGGAGCTCCTCACTGAGGAAGGGTGTAGGTGACCATGTTCGGAGTAGCCCCGAGGTAAGAGCCAAATGTAGTGATGGTTCCTCCAATCGTTCGAGTCTGTTTGAAGCCATTTGATCTAACGTGTCAAGTCCTAGAATCCATGGTTCTAGGTCTTAACCTTCATCTACTAACCATCACCCTTCGGTTACCCCCACCAGGAGTGTGGTCGAACCTGCTACAATTGCGGATTCGACCATATCCCTGGAGGATTCACATTCGACCAGAGACAGTTATATCCCGGAATTCCCCTTCCTGGAGGGGATTGCTCCAAGTTGCAAGGCGCTATTCTTTGACTACTCGTCCAGCCTGGAAGACTCAATTGTAAGCGAGGACACCAGCACCAAGGAGGTCTTTGTCCTCCTCCCAGATCCTGATCATTCTCCAAGAAACAGGACTGGGGCTGCTTCCCATCGATCACTCGCTTCGGGCTCTCATCACAATGGTGAGGAGCCTCCGACGACGAATAGGATCTCAACCTTCATGAGCATGGTAGACATCCTCGAAGTGATCGCACTCCACTGAGGCATGCTCGCGCCTACTCGGATGTTGATGATCCTAACACCAGTCAGGGAAGGAGGATTGCAGCCCAGAATACATTGCCTGGGCGCATCAACTACTAGTCGAAAACCGCTTGAGAGCTTCGACAGATCAATGATTTGATCAAAAACCCATCTTCGGAGCTCGGTCAAGCACCAGGTTATGATCTCTTTGCTCACAAGATCGCACAGAGGCTTCGAGTCATCATGACTAGAATCGAGCACAACCGACAATGCCATCCCGGAAGTCACACCAGGATCACACCCTCGAGTGCTAGTCGTTCGAACAACTCTCCTCATGGAGGGCAACAAGACCGCTGGCCCAATCGATCTCCTAACCACAATGTTGGTCGAAGAAGAAACCCTCCAATAGATGGTGACCAATGGACTCTTAGAGGAGGTGGTCATTCACCACTTGATCAAAGGAATCTACGCCAGCAAATAGAGCGCGAGGATTATTACCCTCGCAAGACCAAGATCTATGATAGACCAGGACCATTTACCACTAGGTATCGTCGAGTACGATCATCTGGTGATGTTAACCCTTCTTTCTCGCAAAGGAGGTGTTACGACACCATTACCGGATGTCGGGCATTTTTGCCTGATCTTCGAGCAGTTCGCTGGCCAGCCAGATTTCGACTAGCCAACATGGAGAAGTATGATGGGTCCCAGAATCCCATTGAATTTCTCTAAATCTACACAACCGCTGTTCGTGCCACTGGAGGAGACAAGCATGTTATGATGAATTACTTGCTGACTGTACTCGAAGGATCTGCTCGATCATGGTTGCTGAACCAACCAGCATAATCAATCTACTCGTGGCAGCATTTATGTGATCTACTGCTAGCAAACTTCCAAGGCACCTACATGTGTCCTAGAAAAGAGGACGACCTGCATCGAATGTGACAATATTCTTATGAGACTTTACGTTAATTTATAAGATGCTTCAGTCAGGTTCAAAATTCAATTCGTGAAGTCTCTGATTCTTCTGTTATTAGAGCATTCAAACAGGTGTCCGAAACCAGAGGATCACATAAGACATTGCTCTCAACCCTCCCAATACCGTTGCTAAGCTCTTTGAGATGGCAGATGGCTGCGCGACCATTTCCAAAGTAGTCGAGTGGAATCACACGATCGATCGTGATGATAAAGTACTCGAGGAGCAACTGAAGTACCAAGGAGAAGGACAAGCTGTCTAAGAAATCCAAGAGCAAGTCCAAAAACAAGAAGTCACAAACCAAGAGCTTGAAAGAGGTCTTAGCCGTGAGTGACAAGGAGCCCTGAAGATCTAAATAGTATTCTGATTGGGGCAAAGGCAAACACCGTGAGTGGAAAATTGATAAGCCAAGGTGGTGTCCTTTCCATAAAAAGGAAGGCCATGACCTCCGCAACTACCGGGTTTTCCAATGAAAACTCGAGGAATATTACTCTAGCAAAGGACCACTTCCTACCCTCGAGGAAGTAGGGTAGACAATTGGTTGAAAGTAGTCATAAGATGAGGAGGATATGCTGTACTAGGACCCTGAGCATACCATCGATCATATCTACGGGGGTCGTCGGCATATGAGTCAAAACGACAACTCAAAGCGGTCGAATGTGAGGTAAACGCAATCGACCCTCCTCTTGTTAATAAGTTACCCAAGTGGTCGGAGGTCACCATCTCTTTCGAGAAGGGTCATTGTCCGATCCCTTCCACTCGACTTGGTCATTTTCCGATCGTGGTTGAGTCCACCATTAACAACTAGCAAGTTAATTGGGTGTTAATTGATGGTGGAAGTTCATTGAATATACTCTTTACAAGTGCCCTGGATGAAATGCAAGTTCCTACAACGAAAACTAGGCCTGTATGGTACTCCTTTCATGGGATCGTATCGGGGTTTTCGGCCAAGCCTATTGGCCAAGTGTTCCTTCCTACGACGTTTGGCTCACCAAACAATTTCAAGACAAAAATATCTTTTGATGTGGTCAATTTCGATACGTCATACGATGCCATTCTTGGTCGACCAACTCTGGTATAGTTCCTAATGGCCACTCATTATGGTTACCAATGTCTAAAGATGACATGTCCCAAATAGTCATCACAGTATGCTGTGATAAGAAGATGGCGCTAATGTGCGACCTCAAGTCCCTCGAGATTGTTGACTAGATACCAACTCGAGAAGCAAACAACGTGCAACATTCAGCAAAGCACTTGAAGCCAAAAGTTGCACCAAAGCCAAATGACCAAGTCAAAGAGATTCCACTGAATCCAACAGAACCCTCTAAGACCATTCACATTGGAGTCACCCACGACCCCGCATAGGAAGACGCTCTCATCACATTCCTCCGAGCAAACGTAGATATCTTCGCCTGGTAAGTATCCGATATGCTCGGAGACCCCAGTGTAGTGATCGAGTACAGGCTAGCTCTACGACCTGGCAAAAAGCCCTTAAAACAAAAATTACAGTAATTTGCACCTGATCGACGAGAAGCCATCCAGTTAGAATTGGACAAGTAACTAAATATAGGCTTTATAAGAGAAGTTGACCACGAAGAGCAGTTGGCAAACCCTGTAATGGTTAGGAAATCTAGTGGTAAGTGGAGAATATGTGTAGATTTCACTGACTTGAATAAAGCTTGTCCAAAATATGACTTTCCACTTCCTTGTATTGACCAGCTGGTTGATCCAACTGCTGGTTGTGAAATTTTAAGTTTCCTATATGCATATTCTGGTTATCATCAGATAAGTATGTGTTTAGATGATGAAGAAAAGACATTATTTATTACACCATTTAGAATATTTTGCTTTGTCAAAATACCATTTGGTCTAAAAATGTTGGGGCTTCCTTCCAATGTTTGATGCAAAAGACCTTCCTTCCTCAACTAGGCCAAAACTCAGAGACCTATGTTGATGACCTAGTTGTAAAGAGCATCTAGTGTCTTAATCATGTTTTCAACCTGCAAGAAACATTCGACAACCTCAGGAAACACTAGTTGAAACTCAACCTTGAGAAGTGTGTGTTTGGAGTCTCTTTAAGAAAATTATTTGGATTTCTTGTCTCTGCTCAAGGAATCAAAGCAAATCCTGAAAAGATAAAGGCCATTGAACAAATGCATCCTCCGACCACAAAGAAAGAAGTCCAGAAACTCATAGGATGCATGGTGGCTTTGGGTCGTTTCATCACACGTCTGGGAGAAAAAGGATTTCCTTTCTTTAAACTTCTTAGGAAATATGAGGGTTTCGAGTGGTCGGAAGAGGCAAACAAATCCTTTGAGGATGTCAAGAGAGACCTTACGACTGCTCTCATCTTGGTTTCTCCTAAACCAAATGAAACACTCATGGTGTATCTAGCTGCTGCGCCATAAGTAGTGAGCACAATATTGATCACTGAATGTGAAAATATTCAAAGACCAGTTTACTACATTAGTGAAGTTTTACATGGGCCTAAGGAGCATTACCCACAGGTCCAAAAACCTCTATATGCCTTCCTTATGTCTTCGAAGAAACTGAACCATTATTTTCAAGCACACAAGTTAATCGTGCTGTCTGAGTTTCCCTTACGAGAAGTCCTACAAAATAAGGAAGTAGCGAGGCGCATGGCAAAATGGTCACTTGGGGAGTTTGACCTGTTGGTGATATGCCCTAGAGGCAATCATAGAGATGATTGTATCACGTCTATGTTTATGAGTTATAAAATAAATGTTATTATGTTCTATGGATGAATTATCATTTATAAAGATTAACAAATATGTGACGTGTTGTTAAAGCTCTTTAATTTATATGATGTCATTCTAAATGTATCCCTGATCGGAACACTAGTGACTTATTGACCAGCATATGTATTGATTGATGACCATATTTCCCTGGTCATGGATATGGAGATACCGAATCAATAATGTGAACGCATGTTAGAGAACATGGTGTTGGATTGACCCACCTTGAGACACTATTGAGATTGTTATGATTTTATATGTCATCAATTGGTCTCAAGCAATGATGATGTATGATCCTTAGACCTGAGATCAATATGATTTTCTACATGTGTAATAGTACACTTATGGGTTGCCAAACGCTACTCCGTAATTGGGTAGTTATAAAGGTAGCTTTCGGATATGCTATGAAATATGTGAAGGGATATGACTAGTTGGATATGGGATTTGCCCCTCCTAACATAACAGGAGAGATATCTCTGGGCCCCTTAATTATCATACTTTGTTTCAATTTACTTTGATCCTTAATTAGTTTTGTATGTCTAGAATTTGATTTTTAAATTTCTTTATTAGATAAAAAGTCTTGCAATAAAATCTAGAAAAACGAATGTCAACAAGATCCAACAAAAGTTTTAAAAAGTTCACATTTTCCTAAAGTCTAAAAACATGCCCAAATTTTGGGATGTTACAGGCCTAACCCCTTACAGAGAATCTCATCCTCGAGATTCCGGTAGAACGGAAGGTAACGAGATGGGATGGGGAAGAATGGTGAAGTAGCGTGATTTGCTGATGTGTTGATCGTTGCTTCATCGACTCTTGTCATTGCGAGATCCCCAATGGCTTGAAAGCTGGGTCATTGTAGTTGGGGCATTTCCAGGTGCATTGCTTGATACATTGCCCTTTCCTCGTCATAGTAACAACAGTCTTCTCTTAAAGCAGATGAAAGGAAGAAAACCCGCATGAAGGTAGGTTACTGTAACATCCCAATTTTGGGCTTGTGTTTCAAATGTAAGAAAATGAGTTGAAATTAAAAATTTTTCTTACATCATGTATTTCCTGTGTGTACTAAACAATTATTGTACAAGAGCCAGGGATATACAAAGTCACAAGTCTTTGATCCAAATCTTGATCTTTCAAAAACAATCTTGTCCAACCCTTTTGATCATCTCCTGGAAATATTTTTCCTAAGTTCTTGGGATGGTATGTGGCCCCTCTGAAAAATTTCACAATTTTTAGAAATTGTTTGAATACTTTTAGAGGGTAGTCAAACCTGCTTGACTCTCAGTCAAACCTTGAACCAGTACCTTGTAGGCGTTTTGGAGAAAAATGCAATGCATAAAAACCTCTGAACATTTTACATAAGGTCAATGTCTAAGTCAGCAAGCTCCTGTAAAAATTTCAGAATTTTTGAAGTTAAATCGCTACCTATAATAAATCCTCAAAAGTGTAACAGCCTCAAGTTTATAAACAGTAATAAAATGCTTTATGAACAGTAATGAGGTGCTGTTCATAGCATTACTGTTCATTTTTACAATTTGGGAAGTATGTTACAAATTAAAAACCTTCCTTTTTAGCCAAAATCTTAAAGAACCATTTAAAGTCTTAAAGGAATACAAGATAAAACTTGTATTATGTCCGGAAAGTATTTTAATAAAGCCTAGATAAATTATTTTGGCCGAAAACAGTTTTGTTGCATTTTTAGAAATTATTTTGACTTAAAGAAAAATAATTGTCTTTGAATGAATATTTTCGGGCTAACATAAATATTTATGTATTTTACAAAGTGATCATGTGATTTTAAAATTTATCGGGAAATACATCATCCAAAGAGCCTCCAAACAAAAATTTCATGATTTTATAAATTTATTTGCTATTTTTAAAAGCCCAGTCAAACCTTAAAGCTTTGAATAGGTTCTCGTCAACTAAACCGGTTTGAATCAAATCCTAGCATCAGAGCGACTCGAGCCATGTGGTCGAGTCCAACCACGTGCAAATGGTCCGCTCTGTCACGCTCGAGTGCGAGCTCAAACCGCCACGTGATGTGAGCCGTTGATCTTCAATCGAGCAGGCGGGGCCGCAACGTCACTAGAGCTGTCCACGTGTGCACTTTGATCTCCGCCGTTGGATCTTAATCTAACGATCGAGATCAGTGTATGCAATCGGACAACTCCGGAGCCCTTCTCGATCTCCACCGCTCATTTCTAATCCAACGCCTCCCTTTTGTTTCAAACTTAAAGGCGCTTTTATCTGAGCCGTCAGATTCAAATCTCACGGCGTCTCTCTTTTCCGCGTGCTATTAAGGCCTGCGTTCCTCTGGGCCGTTAGATCTTCATCGCGTGGTCCAGAGCGGTGTATGCATTCAGACGACTCCGGATCCCCTCATGATCTCCGCCGTCCATTCTTGATCTAACCGCGTTGCTCGTTTCATTTTGAAATAAAAGGCGCGCATCTATCTGGGCCTTTGGATTTAAATCCCACGACGCTCCTTTTTGACCGTGGGCCTTTAAAGCCCAAATTCGACGAATCGTTGGATTTCAATCGTAGGGTCCATGTGAGTGTATGCAATCGGACCATCCGGTTCATTTCCCCATCTTGACCGTAGAAATCTAATCTAACGGTGCCGCGTCATCGCATCACAAAGGGTGACGTGTATTCTTTTATTTGACCGTTGGATTTCAATCCAACGCCCCTATTTGAACTTAAAACCCCGAAATCCTTTTGAGCTCTGTTTTAATCTCGATCGACCGATTTAGATCGCACGGTCTATATTAACTGATACCGATTAGAATCTTTTAACCTCTCTATTTATCACAGCCGCCCATTTCCAATCGGACGGCTGATATTCTTTTGAGGCTTTAGGAGGCGCGCGAGGCTGAGGATGACAAAGGGACCCACATGTCATATTTTGCCTCCCTTCTTCCTTATCTCTGCGCGCAGCCATTTCTGAGAGCAGAGGAGAGGATTATCCAAAGATTGTGCCACAAATTTTTGGATATTTAGCTAAGTAGACACCTCATCAACTCTAGATCTTTCCATTTTGCCCTGTAGCTCAACATCCATATATAACCCTAACTTTTTGAGCTACTGCCATTGTTGACCACTGAAGCTCATCCTCCATTGTTGGCCAGTGGAGTTCTTGCTCTTGTCCCTTTTGCTTATCCATTCTAAACCCCGGTTCCACCTTGTAATAAAGATTTGACATCTTTTGTAGGTTGAACCAGAGTTTATTTCTCTGTTGATCAACATCGAGTTTTCAGAAACTTTGGTGTCTTTCTTCTACTGGTAAGATAAAACCCTAGTTTTCGATATCTTGAGCATCTTAAGGACCTTAGAAGCTTCTGGGAATCATTCTTTTGAGCATCAGTAGCTTCAACTTGCTTCAAACTGAAAAGTTGTTATTATAACTTTTCGGTTTTCCATATCTTTTTCAAGACCTAGGGTTTCTTTTGTTGACTTGTTATCCTAGTTAGGTCTAAACTAAACCTTAGTAGCATAACAAGTTAGTCTCTTGATCTTTATTACTATCTACTTCATTTTGTAGCAGAGGATCATCTCTGTCTCCTGTTGTCGGTTTAACCGACAACTTTTGAATTTTGGCAATTTCTGTGATCTGGCCAAATAGGGTTAATCTAGGGTTTGCTTAGGGTATTATCCACTCTAAAACCTTAGACTAAGTTTCAAATTAACGTATTTTACTTACTCTATTCTTGATTAACCCGAAAGCTGCTCTGTCCTGTTTCTGTTCTTTTCAAAATGTGAAAACTGAAACTTTGAATTAAATTCTAGTTTCTACTCTTTGAAAACAGTAGGTTATAATATAGGTTATTCTCACTATTATGGGTAGTTATGGCTTAAGCATATTGTCAATCATGCATTCCCAGATTGAACATGCATATTTCTTCCATTTTGTACTCACTGTCGATTTTGGCATTTATTGGATTTATTTGCTTCTTATAGAATCTGGTTCATCTGAAGTTTTTGAATCTGTCTCTGAACAACCTGAACCTGCAACAGAAGTGTATTACTATCAAGGCAAGCTTCCTCTCTGCACCATGTTGATCCCAAAATTTTATACATTAGATTTTCTAAATTCAGTGACAACTGTGCATGCTATTTTTCTGAAAATACAAACTGTGATCTGTTAGTGGTTAGTTATGACCTAACATGATGGATTACCTCAATTGTCACCATACACTTAACCTTAGCATAGTATTGTATATTATAACCTATATTTTCAGTTTTGGCTTAGACATGCAGTCTACAGATTTTAGAGTTTGACAAGCATATCTTGTCAAACATAGGAATCACAAATGAACTTTTGTTATTTTGAACTCTTTGTCCAGTTTCTTTAAATCAGACTTGTATTTGAAATTTAAATTGATCTGGACAAGAGGAAGCTAGTGATGGTGCTTTTGTGCACGAGATTGGGTTTTGTGGTGGACTTGTCCGGTTAATTAAGGACCGAACTCGATTATTCAATTCAAGTCCCCACGTACTTCCACATGCGGTGTATGGGCGCTGTTTGGTTAAGTAAAATGTTAAGACTATTGGGTTGGAAACAGAAAGTAAGAATATGTGTATTGACCTTGTATGCATAGATGCTTTGGTCTTATGATGCGTTATATGCCATGTGAGCTTGTATGTCAAGTCGGATGTTCTTAGAAGGGTGAGGCGTATATGTGCTCCGTAGCATATACAATACCTTAATGGTGCCGATTGCATCCTAATATGGGTAGTGAGCCCAGTTCGCATTTAATTGTTTGGATCGGCATTACTGACGCAACATGTGTGCCTCGGTTAAGCAGATGCTATCAGTCATTGTTTAAGCGAGATCAGTTCACACATGGGGGTCCAACTCAATAGTGTTAGCTTGTTGAAAAATACCAAATCTTAGTTTCCCCGGTCGGCATACCAAAGGAAGTATGTCATCATTCGGAGGCATCCGAAGGCAACGGGCTAGCTAAGTCATGTGGGTAAAGATGTACACCCGCAGGTATAAACTGTTCGAATAGCCGTGTCCACGGTCATGGACGATAACTTGAATTGATGTCACCTGTATAGAAGTTTTGATTTTCAAAATCTGGTTTCGGTTTTTATGGCTTTGCATGAGGGATTCATGCTTTGTACTGTTTACAATTATGTCATTTACTTACTGTTCTAATTAAACTTTGATTTATTAACTTGCTTTATCAAAATTTAGCATTTGTAGGTTAGGATGTATTGCTTTATGCAAATCTGAACCTTTAAACCTTCCTATTGTAACCTTATGCATGTAAAAATTCTACTCCTTTGATTAGGTTCTAATAAACACTTACTTTTATTAGTTTGTGTAAGACTTGCTGAGTACCTTCCGTACTCAAGGTGCTATCACCTATTGTTGCAGGTGAGGACGGTTTTCTTTATGAAGTACCCGTTAGCGCCGATCAGGGTGACGCTAACGAGTAAAGCTACTTCTTTCCTCCACGCAATTGCTCATGGTGGATGAGGCCATTGGTGGACTTTAATATTTTGTTTTTGCTTCCGCTGTTAGACTTTTGAAGTGACCAAGTCACTTAATATTGTAGTACTAAACCGAATGATGTAAACTTATGTTTAATTATGCAAATGTATGACATGTATGTATTTGATGCAATGTTGATGAAGGATATATATATGCAATGGTCGTTGATCCTGGGAACCATTGTGAGATATATATATATCCGGGGAGCCTGATGATTGGATCGGTTACTTATTAAATTTATACTCCTAGCATGATCTTTAATAAAGGCGATCTGTTCCTTCATGAACAATTGTGCTACAGTATGAATTTAATTAAGTACATTTCCAATAATCCGGGGCGCCCACAAAAAGCCTCTGTCTTTTAAAAAAATCTAAAACCTGGTTCACTGTTCCTTGGGTTTGAGTCGGACTCGGGCTCGAGCCAGTGGACTTGGCCGAACCAACTAATCGCACCTGGTTCCTTCGTAGCGCGATTGATATCACCGTTGATTTAAATCGCCGCCCTCGTTCGCGTGAGCATTCGGACCGTGCGGTTGCACTATTCAATTGGGACCATTGGATCTCAATCCAACCGTCCAGATTTCCGAAAACAATCGGACTGTCCGGCGGACCCAGTTAAATCGCAGCCGTCCATCTCTAATCCAACGGTCGTGGCTTGTTTCTCTATTCTTCTTCCTCCTTGGCTGGCCGTGCGGCGCATGCGAGCAATGGCGAGAAGAGAGAGAGGGCAGCCGCACTTTGTCTTGTCAAGCTTGCTCGTCAACGTCTCTCTGCGGGGCATTAAATGCGCATCAGGCTTTCTCCTCCATTGTCACCGTGCCGACTTGCTCCCATCATTTCTTGGTCCATGGCCGTAGCATGAACCGAGCCCACCATGGACTCATGTTCTTGCTCGTAACCCTAATCCCTTCCCTATATATTGCCCCTCTAGGTTCTCCTGGTGTTCCTTTACACCACCCCTAGCTCTTCTCTGCGTTTGAGCTCAAAACCACTTCAAATCTTCAAACCACCATTGTTGACCCGAGGAGCTCCAATGTGGATCTTGGTGTCCAGTGGTTCACCTTCAATATTTCTTGCACCCTTTTGAGCTCCTCAACTTCCTTTAGATTTCCCCTAACTTGATTTTGGGTTGCATTCACAGGAATCACTCAATTTTAAGTTTGGAGATTTTCGGCTGATTTCACCCCCTTTCTTCTCCAACTCCGGTAAGTGGTTCTTTTTGCAATTGCTTACTTATGGAGCTCGTGGGAACCTTAATGAAGCTATTTTGATCACCCATTGGTGTTTATTTTGCTCAGGTTGTCATTTGCCACTTTATCTTCCTCGGCTCCGGTGGACTTCATCGTGTTCAAGTCACCACCGGCCATCTTTGAAGCCCTCTCGGTTAAGGTAGCCTCTTAATAGTCCCTAGAAGTCGTGGCACTCGCTTCCTTGGACCGCAGCGGAGCATTTTGCTATTTTCATGTTTTGTCGAAATGACATCCTTCTATGTTTTCCAGCTCGCCGGCGTTCTAGACCTCCACCGCCGGCGAGGTCACCACCATTAGGTTCGCAACACTATTGCGAACCCATTTTGGTATTTTGTTGGCGCCGTCGCGACCGGAGTCGCCGGCGACAAGCCGTGGTAGCCACTCGGGTTTTGTCAGCTGGGAGCGCCCGTTTTCGTCAAATTATTAGGACACGTTTAATGCTTAATTATTGCCAATCATTAGAAGTATTAATTGTGTCTTAATCTGGCCAAATGTCTCACTAACATGTGGGCCCAACCCCCTGTAATCACCCGCTGGCGTTAATCAGTGCGTTTAGGCATCATTAATGTTTAATCTTAGGTTAATTAAATGTCGGCATTTATTAGCTTTCGGGGATAACCCCTGTGCCACTGCCAGGTGGGCCCATAAGCTTAGTGCCGAAAACCAGAAGTCATTAGGGCTGATTTTGGGTTTATTTATTGCTAATCATTGTTAGCAATAAATGTGTCAGAAATTACCTTTTTGGGTCACTGACGTGTGGGCCCCCAGTCCTTAAATCACCTCTGCACAAAACCTTTAGGACACATTAATTGCTAATCATCACTAATCATTGGTCATTAGTAATTAATTATCTGTCCTAAAACCTCCTAGTATCTCGCTGCCATGTGGACCCTGTGCACGTGTGATAAAGATTGCGTGTGTGGCTCACAGTCACTGACATGCGGCCCCACGTGTCAGCACTCAAGATTGCACTTCGATCTTGGACCACCGTCCATTTTGCGATCTGCGGCCCAGATTTAGTATGCGTTCGGACCATCCGGTTGCCTAAATCATTCTAGGCCGTCCATCGCTAGATCTGCGGTCCTGATCGTGTATGCAATCGGACCTTCCGACAGGAGGCGTGATCTGAGCCGTTCATCTTTAGATCTGCGGTCGTGGTTGTCCGAGGCAACCGCACTCGCCGGTTGCATCCTTCCTCGTGAGCCGTTGGATCTTGATCCAACGGTGGGTTTCTTTTAGGGATCGCGCGCGTGCGTTGTTTCCCAGCACGCGTAGGCCGTAGGATGTTAGATCAAGGGCTCTCGTGCGTCCGCGTCGTTTATTCCCATTTGAGTTGGTTTTTATTTCTGTAAGTATTTATTTATCAACTGTAAATGGTATCAAAACTTTAGAAATTCATAACTAAATCATTTGAGCTCCTTTTTAGGTGTTTCCAACTGTAATAAAATTCTATGCCTCTGTAGTTTAATATAAAAATGCATTCGGGCATGTTTCTGTCATAGAAAATTATGTAACTCAATGAAGTGATTTCTGCCAATTTTGATTATCCCAAAAATAGAATTAAACTTGTAAAATGCATATCTTTTTCTGTATAACTCCAAAATGTGCAAAATCAATTTTGTTAAATTCCTCTGTTAGTATACTTTAATCTGAAATAGGTTTTGAACATGTTTATGTTTCTAGAAAATGTAAAGTGCTAGGTTTACAACTTAGAAAAATCATAAGTAATTCATTGTAACTTCAAATTTAGTAAGCTCAACTTTGCTGTTATTAGGATGTCATAATATACCTGCTATAAAAATTTCAGAGCTTAGATCGTTCTAGAAATTTTCGCCATGAACAGTAACCGAAATTAATTTAATTAGGATTTTTCAGGCTGAGAGGACTTAGTTTAGCCATAACTTTCTCATGCTTAGCCCAATTGAAGTGTTTCTTGTTTCTAAAATTGTCTAAAATCAACCTCTAGCTGCTGTGTAAGTTTCATTAGATTTGAATGTCTTTTGCTTTGAGTTTTGTTTGGTGTTCTTCGTTCTTATTGGTGTTATCGTATTTTTGCGTTAGGTTCCGAAGAGTTTATTGAATATGAGAATCCTCCTCTGCAGCAAGAGCAATTCCAGCAAGGCAAGCAGTTTGATCATGTTAATCCCACTATTTTAAGTATTTATGTTGATTACAAATTCTATGTATGCATTGCTACTTTGTGTTAAACTATTGTCGTTAGTTGACCTAGTAGATGCATTTCCTTAGCAAATGATTATCCTCTACTACCATGAACCTAGATATTGCTGTGATTTAGAGTTCGTGGATGAGCTCTTGTCACTTAGTAGTTGGCGAATTAATTGCTTAGCCATGCTTAGCTCCCGGTAGAAATGGGCGGTTATCGACTTGTCGATAACCTTGATCACATAAAAACTTATTATGATTTATGATTTCAGCCTTGTGCCATGTCTACCTATGAAAACTAAAACTGAAAACAAAATGATTTAGACTTGGGCACAATGGTATGATTGGTGTGCTTTTGGGTGTGACTGGAATGGTGCCCGGGTCATTAAGGACCGAGTTACTTGTGCCACCGTACTGAGCATTTTGCGTGCTAACCACACTAGAGGGTATGTGACCTCTCTTGACTTAGTACTTTGGCGTGTATTGGCTTCGGGTCGCAGGAGGTCGCAAGAGGGATGGTGTTGGGAGCATTGTAGTGTCCGAAAGACTTCACCCGTGATGGGATTTGTTGTCTTTCGGCTTGCAATGTAAGCGTATGGTGTTTCTACCCATACGAGCGCTCGTGGTTGATACACAATATTGGAAAAAGTCTCAGAGGACTTAGCCGTGCCAAAGATACCTTCGGAAGTGTGCTTTGTGGCTTAAAGGCGGTCCAGGTGTGGGTACATTGGTACACCCTGCAGGTTAAAACTATTCGAATAGCCTCGCCCTAGGTTATGGACACGCTCGGATACGCCCCGTGAGAACTAGACTACAACCTTTTAATTAAAACTTGACGGGTGGTACGAATCGGGGATTCGTGCTATGTTGTGGTGGCTATTGGGATAGTCACTTCCAGGTGGTTACTTGTATTTATTATTTAATTCGCTGTTATATTCAACATCAAAACAGATTTGCAAACTTGCTTTTAAATGTATTACATTATTGCAAATAAAGTTGGCTTTGTGCAAAATGAAACATATAACCTTCACTTAAATGAGCCTACATGTAGCATATGGATAGGTCTGCTATTCTACACGTCAGTCTTGCGAGTACCTTTATGTACTCAGTTATCTTGCTTAAATGTATTTGTTGCAGAGGAAGAAGGTGAGCTTGATGGGCCTCACTTTTGTGAGCTTTGTTGTGGTAGCTTGCGGGGCGACTAGCTTGGCGGCCCAGTCGGTTGCCTTGTGGGTTGTGTGGCTAACCGGTCGACTTTTGTTCTAGCCATTTTATGGCACCTTTTGCTTCCGCTGTCATTCTTGTATATTGTTCTATTTGGCCGGTCGGCTCTCTTTTGTAATAACTTACTTTATCTTTGTCCCTTACTAGACTTGTTAATGTATGTTGTATGGAAATGATGTGTAATTTTGTGATGATGTGGATGTGCTGCAATTCTGGGAAGCATATGTCCATCGAGACTTAGAATGTTTAATTAGTAATGCTAGAGCCATTTGGAGGTTAAGTGTTACTAGTTAAATATTCCGGGTCCTCACAGTTACGAAAGGATTAACAGGGTAGAGAAAATAGGGGAATTTGGCTCTAAGGCGGTCTTCTCGTTTCCACGTAGCTTCTTCTTCGGTGTAGTTGCTCCACTGGACTCTTAACATCTTGATCGCACAGCTACGGATGTGTCGCGTGGCTCCGTCTAGAATTCGAATCGGGTGTTCCCGATAAGAAAGATTTAGTTGGAGATCAATGCTCTCCAACTGAGTGAGTTCGGTGGAAGTTTGGAAACACTACTTGAGTTGTGATATGTGGAAGACATTATGCACATATGAAAGTTGAGGTGACAGCTCCAACTGACCCAAACCTGTTACTATTCACTAAACCCGACCTAGTACTGTTTACCAAACCCATTACTATTCAACCCAACCCGATAGCAAAATAGTGCCGACCCATTATTGTGCACCTGAACCCATCACTATTCATCCCAGACCCAATAAGACATAATATACCCATTTCAACCATTTTGAGCCCGTGAAACCCATTTTCGACTCCATTCGACCTAACCAAGACCAAATAAATCCCAATCACCCCACCACCTATCTTTTCAATTCTTTTCTATTTCATTTTGTTCCCAACTCGCTCCTTGTTGAGCTCAGACTTATTTATTTGATTTTCTTCCACATTAGAATCCAAATTTGTTGATCAAGGTACAGGAGTTGATCAAGATGCAGAAGAAGTAAGTCCAGTCACGGACTGCAAATAAGGAGGCAAGTTGCATTTTTTTTATCATATTGAGCCCACATTACAATTACTATCATTATTTTTACTTTCATTTATAGTATTTATGCCATGTAATATCCCAAGCTTTGGTTTGTGTTTCAAATGTATAAAAATGTGAGAAATTCAAAAACTTTTGTTAAAAACACTTGAGTTTGTTTTAAATTTTAAACTTTTCAATTGAATTCAAGTTCCTATTTTTTTCCAGAAAAATATGTGTATAAAATTTTTTGAAAATAATTTTATAAAATACTAGATTAATTATCTTGGTTTAATATAAATTTTCCAAAATTTTTAGAAGTCAATTTGACCTCATGAAAATCCTAGTTAAGTTACTAAAGTAGATTTAAAAAGGAATTTGTTTTAGCCAAATGGAATTAGCAAAGTAGCTGAATAAAAATTTCCTAAGTCTTAGTTGAACCTGAGAACACCCACAAAAATTTATAGAATTTTTGGAAATTTATTTCTACTTTTAGTTGCCTAGTCAAACTAGTTCTTTTGGTCAACATGAAAACCCCAGTTTTGACTTGGCTCAGACCTGACCCAAGTCCGGTTCGACCCCGACAGCACCCAAACCCACATTCAGTTCAACCCAACCCGCTCGCGCAGCCATCTCGGTGCGCCAATTTTCGTGTGACCGTTCGATGCGAATCGAATGGCTCGCGCCACTTGTGCCGTTCAGACTATTCGAGTTTCCCAACGCATCTGGACCGTTCGATGTTGATCGCATGGCTCGCATCGATGGTGCCGTTTGGGCTTTCCAAACTTCCAAGTGCATCTGGACCGTCCGATGCTGATCGCACGGCTCGCATCTCTTGGGCAGTTTGTTCCGACCTAGCCACAGTTTGACTTGGTTGGACCGTGCCAATTGACCAGATCCGAGTCTGGCTCGGGCTCGCACCGCTTTGTCACTGACGCTGACAAGTGGGCCCCACTTGTCAGTCTCGTCATTTTCCTCACGCTGCTCACGCGAGCGCCGCTGGCATCGCCGCTGCGCGCCATGACGATGCCGCTAGCTGTTCATTCTTGCCACCTGATGCTTCTTTGACCCCTCTAGAAGCATCACCTGGATGCATTGAACCTTCCGAGCTTATCCTCTCGCTCTCTGTCGCACACACTCGACCTCCCCTCTCATTTCTTCGTTTCGGCCGAGAAAGAAGCTGGAGAGCTAGAGCTCAACTCAGTGTCGCCCCCGAGCCCTCGACCTCACTGTCGGGTTCCTCTCTGGACGCCTCCTCCGTTTTGCCCAACCCAGAGCATTTTGGTCCAGGGAATCGCCGGGAGTCACTTCATCGTTCTCGACTCCGCTGGCTTTGACCCCGTAAGCTCGTGGGAGTTTGGGTGAGTCTTTTCCTCCGCCGTCTTGTCCTTTGGGATCGCATTATCTTGTTACGTTCACCACCGAGGTTAATTTGTGTTTGGTGCTTCTCCGAGGTCGTGTGACCCCTTTCTTCCTCAGGTTCGGTGGAGCGCCGCCGCGATGATTCCGACCATTCCCGACCTTCTCCACCGTCATCAACTTGGGCGTTTTGTTCCTGAAGCTGAAGCGATCCTGAGGCGTGCTTTCCCGAGGCTTCTAGAAGCTTGGCGCATCTTCTCCACGGGAGCAACTTCTTCGTCTCCGCCTTCGGTCGCCGCCAGCTCGCCGTCGTCAACCTTGGGTCTCCACGTCAGTGCCAACATCTTCGTGAGGTTTGTGCGTTGGTCCCGAGCTCGGAGCATCTCTGTTTCAACAGATCCCCTTCCTCACCGCCACGCTCCCGAGTGGGAACGTCGTTAAGCCACCAACAGGTTTAGGGTTAAACCTGGATTAGATGTTAATCCTTTCTTAGTGGTGTATGTATGACATGTGGGCTCCTCTGGTTAAATGTGTTTAGCGTTTTAAGTTAAAAACGTTTGAATCCTCTAAGTCTTTGACATGTGGGGCCACTCGGCTAGTTAAGTCGAAGTGTAATGTAACAACCCAATTTTCAAATTTCAGTACAAATTAAAAATTATGTATTTTTGTGGAATTTTCTGGAGTTTTTGAAAGCTTTTTATAATTATTTTAAAGTGAAAATGAATTTATTTGCAAAATTAAGAGCCAACATTGAGTTGGAAATAATTTTATTATGTCTAAAATGATCATTAGAATTTCCGTGAATTTTTCCATAAGTCCAAGTCAATTGAGGACCGATTTTTGAGCCGCTTTTTGCTATGCCTTACCGTACCACCACATGTCCTGTATGGGCAGGATTTGGCTAATTAATTTGTAATGTTTTAGTGTATTTGTGTCATGTTGATTATGTGGGTGTCGGTTAGACTTTTTATTCCCACTTGGCGCAAGAGGGGGCTTCCGGAGGACGGTTAGTTCAAAGGGGCGAAACCTTAGCGGGCATGAGTACATTAGGACAGAACATTGTAAAGGCCTCATGATAATTGCTCAGTCTCACGCCTACGGAAGCGTGAATTGGCCGACATAATGAGCATGTCATCTCGTGTGGGTAAAGTTGTACAAACTCTGCAGAGTAGAAACTATTCGAATAGCCGCGTCCGCGGTCATGGACATGCTAGCAAGGCCACTTGAAGTTAGATTTGTTTTTGGTTTTCAAATTGCTTTATCAAATGTTTGAGGATGGTTAATCCTTATGGAATTTTGGGCAGTCAGCCATGTGTAGGAGGGTATCCTTCACTTACTCATTTGGAGGTTATCCATATAATAAAGATGTCAATTTCAAACCTGATTTTAGCTATAGTATAAAATTTTGCCTGGGAAACTACTATCAGTATTTAATCTGAAAATGTTGTTTATGTAAAATAACCCCTGCCTTATTCATTGTTCACCTTATGCATACATTTTATTCTATATTGGGTGTAGCTTGCGAGCACGGTAGTAGTGCTCACTCTTGCTGAATAACTCTTATTTAGGAGAAGACTTTTTCCCGGACGGTAAGGATCAGGACGAGTAGGCCTTCGACCCTAGACGATTGCCTATGACGCATCGTGTGGCTCACTATTAATATTATGCTTCCGCAATGTTATTTGATATTGTTGTTCAGACTCAGTTGTACTAAACATTTGATTACTTAATGTTATTTATGTTTTCGTGATATGATTGTGATATCCATTTTGTGAGACCGTGTACACTGAAAATCCTGGACCGGTGTATGAACACAGAGGATTCGGGATCCTTTGCTCCCAGGTTCGACATGTAACTTCGAAAGTACGTCTTTCTGTAAGGAACAAGTATTTCTCATGCGTTTAAGTGAAGTTCTCGTTTTGGAACATCGAAGACGTATTTGAGGAATACGCCTTCGACGTCATCATTAGCCAAGGCTGGGTCAGAGTTTGACGTGGTCAAGCCCTCACTGCGGGTCCTTCTATCAGTGCCTGTGGGCTAGCTGAGCGTCGGGGTAAAAAGTTTTATTGCTTTTAGAAATTCCGAAACAAATAAAATTTATGCTGAAAATTCTTATAACTTAGAAAATTCATAACTAATTCAATTTTTCTCCAAATAAAGTGAAACCAATTTTGCCAGTTTTCCTTTTAATGTACTTTTAAGTGGAATAGGTTGCAAATATACTTCTGTACCAGAAAATATTGATTAGTTAAAAGGAATTGTTGTTATATTAGAAAATATATTAAACTTCAAAAATTCATAGGTATTTCATCCTAACTCCATATCGAGTGAAATTAATTTTGTTAATTCTTATTTTTGCTGAACTTTAACTCAGCATGCGTATGATTCTTATTTCTGTATTAAAAAATGTTGGAAATTAATTTATGTGCGTACTCATGTCTTTAACCTGTTAAAATTCTAGAAAATTTTAACAAATTCCTTTTGCACTGAATCTTTCACTTAAAAATCTTTAGAAATCAAACTCTCCCTATTGTGTGTAGTTGAATTTTGATATCTGTGGTGTTTTTCGTTCTTATTCGCCCTTTTACTCAATCGATAGATTACGATGATTCGGGTATTGATGAGAGTGATCCTCAACAGCAAGAAGACCATCTTCAGCAAGGCAACTAGCCCTTCATTTGATGATCCCATTATTTGTCCATGCTAATATTTTAATTTCAACTATATGTATGCATGCTATGTTGACAAGTATTTTGCAGTTCACGATAGTTTACCTGAATAGTTACTTAAACTGTAGGTAAATACTTATCCCTTACCACTGAACCTAGGTTTATATTCGCTGTGATTTAGAGCTCGTTGGATGGGCTCTAGTCACTTTATATTATTATACGAATTGTTGTTGCTTAGCCATGCTTAGAACGGTAGTCTGGGGATCATCGCCTCGGCGATGGTCATACAACATCAATTTAAATACTTGAGTTAGGGTACTCATGTATGTACTATACTCTATTTGGAAAAACTAAAAACTAAAAGCAAAAAGATTTATACTCGGGCATATGGATGATGGTTTGATTTTCGAGTGTGTGGTTGTATGCCTAAGTCAACATGGACTGAACGTCTCGCCCCACTAAACCAAGCATTATTGTGTACATCCACATGAGGGTCATATGGGTCCCCTCTTGACTTAGTATTTTGGCATGTGTTGGCTTCGAGTCGCAGGAGGAGGGTGTGTGTGTTGTGTAAAAAAAGGGATTGTGTTTATGTGTTGGGTGCACAGGAGTGGAATCCTTCCTAGGTTCTCCACACTGAGGAGCATTGTAGTTGTCCGGCTGCTTTACCCTATATGGGTAGTTGACTTCCGGCTTTACAATGACTCCAATGCAACTTATGAGTGACTCGTAGTTAATACAAAATATTGGAAAACGTCTCGTAGGATTTAGCCGTGCCGGCATACTAATGGAAGTGTGCTTAATCATGTGGCAAAAAGGCGGTCTGACATGTGGATAAAGTTGTACACACTTGCAGGGTTAAAACTATTCGAATTGCCAAGTCCTTGGTTATGGACACGCTTGGGGAGGTCTTTCGAGAGTTAGACTATAACATTTCTGATAAAACTTGAGATGGGTGGTACGAATGGGTAATTCGTGCTATTGATGTTGTGGCTAAGGTTAGTCACCTCTTGGATGTTACTTATGTTATTATTTGTTGTCTCACAGATATTTGATCAATTAAAACTGTTTAGATAAATTGCCTTCAATCTATTTAACTATTGCAAATAAAATGCTGCTTTATGCTGAAAATAAGCTCTAAAGCCATCTCCACTAAATCAAGCCTGCATGTAGCTATGTACAGGTTAGTTATTCGTAAGTTTTGCGAGTACAATTAGTGTGCTCAGCTGCTTTGTCTATTTGCTGCAGAGGAGGTTGACCCCGAAGGGGTTAATGAGGGTGAGGCCGACTTCGACTCGGACTTTGACGACTAGCTGGACGTTTCCGGTCGGTTGCCTTGTGGGTTAGGGGCAACTGGTTGGCTTTTGTTACTGCCATCTTATGGCTTATATTTTTCCGCTGCAAACATAACCTTTTGTATGAAATTTAGTGGTTGTTGTTTATGTTGTAAATTATGAAGAACTCAGTAATGTAATATCTTGTGTATGAAGTTGATGCTTATTTTGTACGGTGTATGTGTATTGCATTTCTGGGAAGTACATATTCACCGAGAGTGGGGAAATTTGATTTGTGATGCTAGGACCAATGGAAGGTAAGCATTACAAATTAAATCGCCCAACGGCTCTCACAAAAGTTGGTATCATAGCCATACTGAACATAGAAACTTTTGTTTGGTCGTCATTAGAATATTTGAAAAACTTAGTTTCTAAGTATCAAAATTTTGATGAAAACTTAAGTAGTTCCCAGATTTTATTCCTTACCTATCTTAGTTTCTCAATCTTACCTCGTTTGAGTTTTGAAAAGATTGCTCCCTTCTCTTCTCCTTTCAAAATTAGTGGTTACGGTGTAAAATTCGCGTTGGAGAAGCAAGGAAGGTGTTAGCATAGAAGGCTAGTGTTAAAAGTACCTCGAGCTAGATCTACCCTGCCGTATTATGCGATAAAAAAATTGGTTTTTGTGCTAGCTTTTAAGTCTTCATACTTGTATTTGGAGTTAATATCTTGTTAAATAACTTATATATGTTTGGGGTAGGGTAATATTGCATTGGTCCCTAGTATTTTGTTCCTTCAGCTACTATCTTTTGCATCTACTGTTGGGGTGGTGTTGCTAACCCTATTTCTTGAAATAGGATGGCTGGTTGAACCCGCAGTGGGCAGGATCAGCAAGCTGGCCATGATGAGGAACTTCTGCCTCCACCCACCATGGCTCAGGTTCTTGCTCAGATCGAGCAGAATCAGATGGATCAGACATGAATCCTGGAGGCTATCGCTCAGAACACCTCTGCACTCTCAGGACCTTCTGGATCAGGAGGAGGTGGGCCTCAGCCGTGGGGAGGACTTTCAGAGTTCCTTCGCACTCAGCCACCAACTTTTCCCGATCCGAAGATCCACTTGACGCTGATGATTGGTTGCGTCTAGTTGAAAGGAAGTTAAGCATTGCTCAAATGTTAGGACCATGAGAAGGCACTCTTTGCCTCTCATCAGTTGGAGGGAGAAGCGCTTTCTTGGTAGGAGAACTTCCTTGCTATGCAGCCCGCGGGCTGAGTCGTTACCTGGGAGGAGTTTCGTACTGCCTTCCGACGAGCTCATGTCCCCGCCGGCCTGATGAAGCTAAAGAAGAAGGAGTTTCTGACGCTCAAGCAAGGGCGTAAGTCGGTAATGGAGTATCTATACGAGTTTAATCACTTGGCTCGATATGCTCCAGAAGAGGTAGCCACCGACGTCGCCAAGTAGGAAAAATTCATGGATGGTTTGTCCGAGGAGCTGTAGGACAAGTTGTCTATCGTTGACTTCCCTGATTTCTAGACATTGGTTGACAAGGCCATTGTCACTGAGTTTAAGGGGCGAGCACTTGGTGAATCCCGCAAGCGCAAGTGGGAGAGGCAGAGAGCAGCAAAGGGCAGTTTTCCCCATTCTCGTTTCAAGCAAGCCCCAGTGCCCTGGTCTCAAGCTTCGCCACCACCGAGGCCATCGACTTTTGCACCTCGCCCTCTGCAGGCCGTGGTTCCACCACATGCACCTGTGGGACAGCAAGGAGGTCTCCGCAACACAGCTGCCGAGGTTGTCTGCTTCTATTGCTGTAACAGCCCGAAAATTGGGGATATTTTAAAATAAGTAAAAATGTGATCTTTTTAAAACTTTTGATGGATTTTATTTACAATTGCTTTTCTGGATTTTATTTGCAAGGTTTTTTGTTTGAATAAAGAATTTGAGAATCAAATTCTGGAAATTTAAAATTTATTAAGAAATTAAAATGAATTGAAATGAGAAATGATAAATCCAAACCTAATGGATAATTAAAAACAACTTAAACAAAATATGATAATTAAAAATACACACTTGGTGTAAGTACACTGTCAATAAAATAAAAAGTATTTAAAACATGTTTTTGCAAACTTTTCTCAACTAGAATAATAACAATACGTACAAATAGGAACTTAACAGAATGTTATAACAATATCAAGAGCACATAAAATTCTAAAATAATTACACAATAATCTACACTATGTCAAAAACCTCTCCTAAAATTTTCATAAATTTTGGACTTATATTTCTATGTCAAATAATTACCTAAAGCTACAACCTTTTTTTTTTTGAAAAATCCTGTAGACATCAAATGCTTTCTTCTCCCACTGACCGGCCGGCCCCACAGGCCAGGCCTTCTTCTCCACACGGCGCAGCCCATCGCGCGGCGCATCTGATGCGCCGAGCTCGCCCGCCGCCATGCGCGCCACCGAGGTCATCGCCGGTTTTACCACGCGCCACCGGTTTTCACCCTCTCACGCGCATCGCTCGCCGGCGCCATGCCCGGCCGCCTTAATTGCCCTATCCTCTCCCCATCACTTCACCACCGGCCCATGCCCGAGCGCCCTCGGTGTTCTACGCCGCCTCCTTGCCATTCTCCGCCTAGCCTATTTAAGGTCACCGAGCGAGCCTATGCATCCTCTTCACACCCAAGCCATTTCCGACCTCTCCTTCCCATTCCCTCCTTCTCCGCCAAGCAATGCGAAGAAAGCATAGTGCCGCTGCCGCCGCTTGGCATTGCCGCTCGGCTGCGTGGTGAGCTCGCACGGCAGATCGCGCCACGCGCGCCACACATCATAAGGAGTAAAACGCCTCTGACAATTTGATGGATTCCCCACCGAGGAACCCCACAATTGGCTTCTTCCCCACGGCCGGCCAAATACGCCTCCACCATCGCCGCCATTGATTCAGAGAGCCCGAACTCGATTCCTTCTACCGAGAGCATCCTCAGACCCTCCCCTAACCTTTCCCGTCACTCACACGCTCTCTCTTCCTCTCCAGGACCGCCGCCACGTTGAACTGGCCGTGCCGTAGGAGGCTTCCGCCGCCGGCTCACCTCGGCAGCTCCGCGTCCTCGGCGACCACTCTGGTAAGTCCCCATGATCTACTTATGCTCATGCTCCCACCATTTTCGCCCCGACACCACCCTACATCGTCGGCCCCTTTTCACCCCTATGCCCGGCCGCCACTCGCACCCTTCCGGCCACCACAGGGCATCTCCGGCCGAGCCAAGACCACCTACAGGTCCACCTACTTCCGGACAACCCATTTTTGAGGAAGCCATCACCTCCACGTCGCCCCAATCACCGGCGATGAGCAGCAACCGTGAGCACCCCTAGGAGCTCTGTTCGGTCCAAAGTGAAGACACGACTGTAGCTCCATTAGTGACCGAATCTCAGTCTTTAGGGCATTGTAGGGCTAAGTAATGTTAACTGAAATTGATTGGTAGACTATTGTCAGTATGATGTAAGGACAAGTATGAGATTAGGAGATACTTTGTCCAGTGGGAGACTTATGAACATCATGAACAATAGTGAGTAAAACTGACAACTAATGGGAGCTTCCTATTTCCAATTCACCTGACAATAGCTAAGTCAAGTAGTTAAAGAAGTCGTTGATTCAATTAGCTATTAGATCACTCGAGATAGTTTAACAGTTGAGTAATTAAAATAGTTAGCTAACAGCATTCTCTGTTGTCAGTGATCGATCAAAGAAATTGAACTGGCAATAAGAAACCCCCCCTGTTAGATGATTAGTACTCTTAGCTAAGTGTTGTAATTAACAAATTAATCACTCAAGGTTTAGTTAACAAATGGATAATTAAACCAAGTGACAAAATTTGATAATAGCACTTCATTTCAGAAAAAGATTGAGTTGTCTGTTATATAGGCAGAGAAGTGCTTTATCAGAAACCAATTTGCAAAACCAATTATCAAATGCTAACAAGTGTTATGGCTGTCCATTAGTTCACTCAAAAGCATTAACCAA
The DNA here is from genome assembly GCA_036346255.1 of Ampelocalamus luodianensis. Taxonomy (NCBI): domain Eukaryota; kingdom Viridiplantae; phylum Streptophyta; class Magnoliopsida; order Poales; family Poaceae; genus Ampelocalamus; species Ampelocalamus luodianensis. The sequence continues at coordinate 44,486,690 of CM070637.1, forward strand.
TTTGAAGTCTGATAATTATTTAGCTAATAGCACTTTAGTTCAGTCAACCTTTGCTGATTATGTTGTTTGGACAGTAACCTGAAGAGAATTAGTTTTGCCAATAGAATCACTTTAATTCGGTTGTCCAGTGCAGATTTGATTAGAGATGAGTTTACATGAAATGGTAAACTCCATCCTAGGAACATTGCAACCATGGTTTGACCTCCACTTGATAGCTACTGAGTGTCTCCATTTGGCAAGAAGCCAAATGCAAAAACTAGCATGTAAACGAAACATCAAACCCTGTCAAACTTGAAACTTGATTTGGATGTTTCAAGATTCAGACCTAGTAGCTAGCAGTGTCACTCCAAAATGCAATTAGCAAATTTAAACTTTGGGTTAGTGAGGGGATTAGTTAACAACACCTCAATATAGCTAAACCCTTTTTGATGAATGTTGAGCAGAGAAAGTAGTTAGATGGAAAAATCTGAATAAAATTTGATTTGATAAGGAGCCCATGACATTGCCACTGGTCCAGATTTAGTAGCTGGTAGTAGTATGTTGAGGCTAAGTGAAGTTAGCTTCAAATCTGATAGAAGCTTAAGTAGGAATAGTTAAAGCACAGTGGGAAATTAGCTACTAGATGTTCATAACAATAAGGGTAGGTTATTTGTGTCCTTAGTAACCAAATTAAGGTGGTCAAATCAAGTAATTAGGCTTAAGTGAAAAATACTTGGTAACCATTAACAGCCAAATGAACAGGAAGGAGCAAAATTAGGAATTCCATAAATGACTGTAACCACAGTGACAAAAGATTAGTTACTAAGCTAAATTATCTAGAGGATACTTTAACTATGCAAATGACGTATTGAGATGAATGACAGGAAGCCATACCCATATGCCCTATTTATGATGATGTCTACAATAGCAATGGTGGCACTAGGTTAATACGATGGTTAATAAGAATTGGTAAAGCAATTAGAGAATTAAAAATCAATGGTTTGTATTTTAGTGGGAGGGTAACCTAGTGTAATAGTGGTACCTTAGTATAATCTTGATCATGATAATAATTAGGAAATAACAACAAAAGGAATTATTAATATGGGCTAGACCTCCTATGCAAGTCATGGTAAGAAACTTTCAATAACACCGGTACTGAGTCCACCACAAATCAAAACATTAATAACTTTTACATACGGAATTAAATGAATCTTTTGCTAAACTCATATCAAATCATTCTCTGTAATAATACACAAAAATATTTGGATTTTCTTACTGTTGGATTTATTTCTCCATTTGTGTTTTGCTTTCTATTCTTGCGACTAGACGCTGGATACACGAGCAAGATTATCGACGATCAAGCAACCTCACTCTCTGAACAATATAAGCAAGAACAAGGCAAGCACCTCCTTTGATCATATTGATCCCAGTATTTTACTTATTGTACTTTGTTTTGCAAATCCTATTATTGCATGCGCGTATGTTCAGTATTAAATTGCTATATTTGGGATGTTGGCAGCTGTAAATCCTAATTGCTGCATGAATTCTTTTGACATGTTGATATCCCTACTTTGTTAACATTAGGATATGGGTTAGATAATATATAATGTAAATTGGAAATTTTGAGTGCGAGCTATCGCACAAATGCTTACTAGAATGATAGAATTTTCTGAAAAATGATGTATAAAGGACACTGGTAAATGTGAATTTGGAAGATTTGTGAAAATGTCCAGAGGGGTGTACCTATGTTATTTTGGTATTAAAACAAAATGCAAAACCTAGTTTTAGACGCGGGCGAGTTATATTATATTCTGAAAAAGTGGGAAAGGAACCTCGCTAGTAGATAGGGGGAGATTCTCGCCCGGGTCAATTAAGGACCGAACACCGGTATATCCGACCTAAGCGTAAGCGTGCAACCATAGTGCCATTTATGGGGTGGCATTAGCTAATTAAGTTGTCAAGAACTAGCCTTGCATGAGGGGTAGGCAGGAGAGGTGCGAGCATGTTTGATTGCTGACATAACGGCGAATGCCTCACTGGGACGGGGATACCTGGGCGAAGTGACAATAAACGTAGCACCTAGACGGGTATGCCTGGGTCCAGTGAGGAACAACATTCGACGGGCTAAGTGCAAGGTTAGGGCTAGATGATGTAAAGGCTTCGACACGTGCTCTAGACTGCTTACCTAAGGTAGTGAGCAGTGGCATAGATATATGCCGAACAAACTAGAGAATTCGTGTACTATGGGTAAAGTTGTACCCCTCTGCAGAGTGTAAATCTATTATAACAGTCGTGCTCGCGGTGATGAGCGTGCTAAGTGTAGTATTGCCAGGTATAGTCTTGATTTTCATAAAAACTGTCTTATCAGAAAATTGTGGGAAGTGGTTTGTGATTTATTTGAGATAACTGCCATGTTATAGCTGAACGTAAATTGTTGCTCGCAGCCAAGGAAGACTGTGAGCTGTAGTTGTTCTTATTATTGGATTATTCAATTACTTACTTACTGTCATGTTATCTATTTAACTGCTCATTTCAAATTCCGTTGCAAAGTACTACTTATGAATATTGCAAATAAAACCTGCTTAGCGCAAAATAACTTGTAGCATAGAGCCTTCTCTTGATTAGCCTTGCATTTAATATAACATTTGCGATACACTAAAAGTCTTGCTGAGTACACAAGTACTCAATCTTGCTTTTGTTGTTGTTTAGAGTATGAAGATGAACCGATGCCAGGCGACGCTTTCTTCGCACCCAGAACCGAAGGGTTCGAGGACGGGTCTATCTAGGATTTGTTTCTTGTCGGTTGCCTTTGGGTATGGATGGGCACACCGCTGGAATTTATTTACTTTCACCACTTTTAATCTTCTGCTGCTATTTATGTTACTCTGTTACTTCTAGTACTTAAGTCTTATTTGGCCGGTCGGCCTTTGTAATGTAAATACTGCAATCGTTTAAGTTAAGTACCATTTTGCTTTACCTTGTATATGTGAATGTATGGTTGTGAATACCAAATGTTGTGAATGTGTGTGCTAGCTACTGATCCAGGGACTAGCACCAAATACACATAGGGTCTTCGTGTATTCCACGCCCAGGGGTCCGACAATTGCCACAACAAGGGACACTACGCCAACAGTTGTCCGGTGAAGAGTGAAGCAGTTGCTCGCCCTAATCAGGGGCAAATGCAAGGGCAAGAGCATGGTCATCTCCCAGCTCAAAAGGTGGCCCAACAAGTTCAGAAGGTTGCTCGTGGGCGAGTCAACCATATCTCTGCTGAGGAGGTGCATAAGGCACCCAACGTCGTGTTGGGTACGCTTCTTATCAACTCTAGTCTTGCTTCAGTTTTATTTGATTCTGGAGCTTCACATTCTTTTATATCGTAATCTTTTACTGCTTTTGGTGATATTCAAATTGCTCCTATGCATGTCCCTTTGATTATACACTCCCCGGGACTGGAAATGAGAGCTGAATTTGAGTGCCGGGACGTGTCTATTGAGATTGAAGGAGTGGGGTTTCTGGCCAATCTTATCCACATTAAACCAGCAAGTTTGGATGTGATACTTGGCATGGATTGGTTGTCTCAACACTTGGGACAAATCGATTGTGCCAAGAAATTGTAACACCCCAGCCCGACATGAGCCTGGAATGCTACTAAACAAACTCTAATAACTCTAAACTAGACATTCCTAATAAATTTCAGCAGAACCTCCCTTGTAAAGTTAATTACACGGAGGTTCCAACACATAGTTTATTCAAATAATAATTAAAACTTTCATCCAAAGACATCAAATGATAAACAATGACATGCTAAGAATCCAACAAAACTAGAGAGATATGAAGATCCACTACTCATCATTATTACATCAATCCATTGCATAAGACAAAATATAATAATCTAAAATCAAATCCGTTCTGAAGAGGAGGATATTGAGAAGACGACATTCTCTACAAGGTATGGGCATTTTGAATTTAAAGTTATGTCTTTTGGACTAACGAACGCCCCTGCTGCTTTCATGGAGACTATGAACAGGATGTTGCATGAGTACCTGGATGATTTTGTGGTTGTCTTTATTGATGATATTTTGATATATTCAAAGACTGAAGCTGAACATGGGCAACACCTGAGGCTTGTGTTGGAGACGCTAAGGGAGCATAAGTTTTATGCCAAACTGAAAAAGTGCGAGTTTTGGATGTCTGAAGTGGGGTTTCTGGGGCATGTCATCAATGATAAGGGAATCACAGTTGATCCAAGTAAGATTTCTACAGTGGTAGAATGGAAGATGCCAACCAATGTCAAAGAAGTGAGAAGCTTTCTCGGCATGGCAGGATACTATCGGCGTTTTGTGCAGGATTTCTCCATTATTGCCAAACCTTTATCCAGACTCACACAGAAGGATGTGAAGTTTAGGTGGGACGATGACTGTGAGCGTAGCTTCCAAACCCTTAAGGAAAAGTTGGTATCAGAGCCAGGTTGTAGGTCCGTGGTTAGTGAAACATTAATTTTGACACACTAAGCACAGTAGGTGGGTTGGGATTTTGCATTGCATTTACGTTTCCGTTGATATTATAGTTTGACTTGTGCTTTAGTTGACTGTTGTGCTTATTGTTTAAATTATTTTGTCATGTTTGTGATTGTTTAGAGATGGCAAGGGGTGGAGGCCTTGGTCGTGGTCGTGGCGGCAGGTGCCGGAGAGGCGTGCAATGCCCCCTAAGTTCGTAACTCGTAGTGGGAAGCTAGTCCGCGGGTCGAGGAAGAGGTTGCATCCGCGATGCAAGAGAATCGTGCCCGCCACGGTGCCGTCGTCGCTCCCATGGTGGCTCCCGCAGCAGCCTCTGCAGCGTTTGCCATGGGGCTACATCAATGGAATGCTTTGAGGTTGGACACCTTCGACGGGTCAGGCACGCCGGTTGACGCAGCTAACTGGCTGCGGCACATGGAGAGGCACTTCGGAGCTCTGGGGATGACTTCAGAAATGAGGGCTCAATTCGTGGCTTTCCAATTGAAGGGCGGCGGATATCCGTGGGAAGGAGTCCCGATGGCCGTGACAAGACTCATGGACGATTACACAGGAACATTTTGTTGAGCATTTCAGGAAGAGGTTTTATCCAGCTTCACATGTGGAGCTGGGGTGTTACAGAAATCCATATCCCTCACAAGCCCCTCCGGTGTGCAAATTGGATTAGCACCAAATTTGCGTGAACTGCATCTCTTTGCACTTGAAGCGAAGCAAGCACCAAAAATTCATGAAATCCCAGTGGTGTGTGACTTCCCTGATGTTTTTCCAGAAGAATTACCTGGGATGTTGCTGACTCGAGATATTGAATTCGTCATTGAGCTGTTACCCAGTACCGCCCCGATCTCAAAGAGGCCATACCGGATGCCTCCAAATGAATTGAAGGAATTGAAGAAGCAACTTGGTGAACTTCTAGTGAAGGGTTTTATTCGCCCTAGCTCATCTCTGTGGGGTTGTCCGGCAATTTTTGTGAAGAAAAAGGACAAGACCCTACGAATGTGTGTTGACTATCGTCCACTTAATGAAGTAACGGTAAAGAATAAGTACCCACTGCCCCGGATTGATGACCTTTTTGATCAGTTGATTGGAGTTCAGGTATTCTCCAAGATTGATCTGAGATTGGGTTATCACCAAGTAAGAATCAGATCTAAAGATATTCTAAAGACGACTTTCTCTACTCGCCACGGATTGTACGAGTATACCGTCATGTCCTTTGGCTTGACAAATGCTCCTGCCCTATTCATGAGCCTTATGAATACAATATTTATGGAGTATTTGGACAAGTTTGTGGTGGTCTTCATAGATGACATCCTCATATACTCAAAGAATGATGAAGAGCGTGCGCAACACCTGTGTTTAGGGTTGGAGAAGCTGTGTGAGCACCGGCTTTACATGAAATTCAGTAAGTGTGAATTTTGGTTAGAAGAAGTGGCATTCTTAGGCCATGTTCTTTCAGCGGGAGGCGTAGCTGTGGATCCTAGTAAAGTCAGTGATGTGCTCTCTTGGGAGCAGCCCAAGTCGGTAATCAAAGTAAGGAGTTTTCTCGATTTAGCGGGATATTATCGTCGCTTCATCGAGAATTTCTCCAAAATCGCGAAGCCGATGACAGAGTTGCTCAAGAAGGACAAGAAGTTTGAGTGGTCCGCTGAATGCAAGAAGAGTTTCCAAGAACTCAAGAAGAGATTGACCACAGCCCCCGTCCTTGTTTTTCTCGATATTCACCGAAGTTTTGATGTCTATTGCGATGCTTCGCGTCAAGGACTTGGTTGTGTTCTTATGCAAGAAGAAAAGGTAGTGGCCTATGCATTAAGACAATTGAGACCCCATGAGCTTAATTATCCAACTCATGACTTGGAACTCGCTGTGGTGGTCCATGCACTAAAAATTTGGTGACATTACCTCATCGATAATCGTTGTGAGGTGTATTCAGACCACAAAAGTTTGAAGTATTTGTTCACCAAACTAGATCTGAACCTTAGGCAAAGAAGGTGGTTGGAGTTGATCAAAGATTATGACATGGATCTTCAGTATCATTCGGGCAAGGCTAATGTTGTTACTGATGCAATGAGTCGTAAGGTCTATTGCAATACTCTGATGCTCAAAGAGCAGCAGCCTACCCTTCATGAAGAATTTTAGCGGCTCAACTTAGGAGTGGTTAAGCATGGTTTTCTCGCTGCCTTAGAAGTGCATCCAACCCTGGAAGATCAGATTAAGGCTGCGCAGCAATAAAGCAAAGGGGTGCGCCTGATTAAGGAAAATATCAAGAGCGAAAAAGCTAAGTGTTTCTTAGAAGATGACCATGGTTTTGTTTGGTTCGGACGGCGCCTAGTGGTTCCAAAGGACATGGATTTATGAAATTTGATTCTCTGTGAAGCCGATGATTCCCCTTTGTCCATTCATCCTGGAGCTATAAAGATGTATCAGGATCTCCGTCAGAGATTCTGGTGGACCCGAATGAAGCGAGAAATTGCAAGGTTCGTTGCCGAGTGTGACATTTGCCGTTGCGTAAAGGCCGAACATCAACATCCAGCGGGTTTGTTACAAGCCTTGCAAGTACCTGAATGGAAGTGGGACTCGATCGAAATGGATTTCATCACCGGTCTGCCCCGAACCTCCAAGGCAAATGATGCCATTTGGGTTGTCATTGATCGACTCACTAAAGTGGCACACTTCCTTCCTGTCAAGATTAAACTTCGTGTGAGTCAGTTAGCAGAGCTCTATGTCTCAAGAATTGTGAGTTTGCATGGAATCCCAAAGACGATTGTTTCAGATCGTGGCTCACTCTTTATCTCCCAATTTTGGAAAAGTTTGCAAGAAGCCATGGGAACTCGTCTTTCTTGCAGCACCACTTTTCATTCGCAAATTGATGGCCAGACAGAGAGAGTCAATCAAATATTGAAAGACATGCTCTGTGCTTGTGTTCTCTCCTATGGAAAAAATTGGGAGAAATGCTTGCTTTTTGCTGAATTTTCTTATAACAATAGTTTTCACGCCAGTCTCGGCATGGCACCATTTGAAGCTTTATACAGGAGGAAATGTAGGACCCTGTTGAATTGGTCTGACACCGGTGAAAGATCACTCTTTGGCCCAGACACGATCCAGGAGGCTGAAAATCATGTTCGATTGGTTCAAGACCGTTTACGCACGACTCAATCCCGACAAAAGAGCTATGCAGATCAACGTCGTCGCCAGTTAAGCTTTGAGGCAAATGATTTTGTTTATCTTAAAGTCTCTCCTTTGAAGGGCACCCAACGGTTTGGCGTCAAAGGCAAATTAGCTCCTCGATATGTCGGACCCTTCCGCATTATTGAGAAGAAAGGAGCTGGGACCTACAAGTTGGATTTGCCCGCTACACTCTCAGGGGTACACAATGTTTTTCATGTGTCTCAGTTGAAGAAATATCTTCGTGTGCCAGCTGAGCAAGCTCCACTGGAAGGTTTAGATGTGCAAGAAGATCTGACCTACCATGAGCATCCTGTCCGTATCCTTGAAGAAGCTGAATGAAGGACAAGAAATCACTCCATCAAGTTCCTGAAGGTTCACTGGTCGAATCATACCGAGGATGAAGCTACATGGGAATGAGAGGATCACCTTCATGCAGATTTCCCATCTTTCTTTTCCGAGTGAACGAAATCTCGGGACGAGATTCTTGTAAGGGGGGAGAGTTGTAACATCCCAAGCTTTGGTTTGTGTTTCAAATGTATAAAAATGTGAGAAATTCAAAAACTTTTGTTAAAAACACTTGAGTTTGTTTTAAATTTCAAACTTTTGAATTGAATTCAAGTTCCTATATGTTTCCAGAAAAATATGTGTATAACAATTTCTGGAAATAATTTTATAAAATACTAGATTAATTATCTTGGTTTAATATAAATTTTTCAAAATTTTTAGAAGTAGTTTGACCTCATGAAAATCCTAGTTAAGTTACTAAAGCAGATTTAAAAAAGAATTTGTTTTAGCCAAATGGAATTTGCAAAGTAGCCGAATCAAATTTTCTTAAGTCTTAGTTAAACTTGAGAACACCCACAAAAATTTCTAGAATTTTTGGAAATTTATTACTAATTTTAGTAGCCTAGTCAAACTAGTTCTTTTCCGGTCAACGTGAAAACCCTAGTTTTGACCAGGCTCAGACCTGACCCATGTCCGGTTCGACCCCGACCGCACCCAACCCGTGTTCGGTTCAGCCCAACCCGCTCGTGTAGCTGTCTCGACGCGCCAATTTTCGTGCGACCGTTCGATGCGAATCGAATGGCTCACGCCACTTGTGCCGTTTGGACTATTCGAGTTTCCCAACGCATCTAGACCGTTCGATGTTGATCGCATGGCTCGCATCGATGGTGCCGTTCGGGCTTTCCAAACTTCCAAGTGCATCTGGATCGTCCGATGCTGATCACACGGCTCGCATCTCTTGGGCTGTTTGGACCGACCTAGCCACCTATTTGACTTGGTTGGACCACGCCAATTGACAAGACCCGAGTCTGGCTCAGGCTCGCACTGCTTCGTCACCGACACTGACGAGTGGGCCTCGCTTGTCAATCCCATCTTTTTCCTCACGCTGCTCACGCGAGCGCCACTAGCGTCGCCGCTGCGCGCCACGACAGTGTCGCTAGCTGTTCATTCTTGCCACCTCATGCTTCTTTGACTGCTCTAGAAGCATCGCCTGGATGCATTGAACCTCTCATTTCTTCGTTTTGGCCGAGAAAAAAGCTGGAGAGCTAAAGCTCACCTCAGTGCCGCCCGTGAGCCCACGACCTCACCGCTGGGTTCCTCTCTGGATGCCGCCTCCGTTTTGGCCAACCCAGAGCATTTTGGTCCAGGGAATCTCCGGGAGTCACTTCATCATTCTCGACTCCGGTGGCTTTGACCCCATAAGCTCGCGGGAGTTTGGGTGAGTCTTTTCCTCTGTCGTCTTGTCCTTTGGGATCGCATTACCTTGTTACGTTCACCACCGAGGTTAATTTGTGTTTGGTGCTTCTCCGAGGTCGTGCGACCCCTTTCTTCCTAGGTTTTGGTGGAGCGCCGCCACGTTGATTTCGGCCGCTCCCAACCTCCTCCACCGTCATCAACTTAGGCATTTTGTTCCTAGAGCGGAAGCGATCCCGAGGCGCACTTTCCCGAGGCTTCTAGAAGCTTGACGCATCTTCTCCATGGGAGCAACTTCTTCGTCTCCGCCTGCGATCGCCGCCAGCTCACCGTCGTCAACCTCTAGTCTCCGCATTAGCACCAACATCTTCGTGAGGTTTGTGCGCACCTATACGTGTTGGTCCTGAGCTTGGAGCACCTCTGTTTTAACAGATCCCCTTCCTCGCCGCCGCGCTCGCGCGCGGGAACGTTGTTAAGCCGTCGGTAGGTTTAGGGTTAAACCTGGATTAGATGTTAATCCTTTCTTAGTGGTGTATGTATGACATGTGGGGCCCTCTGGTTAAACGTGTTTAGCTTTTTAAGTTAAAAACGTTTGAATCCTCTAAGTCTTTGACATGTGGGGCCACTCGGCTGGTTAAGTGGAGGTGTAACTTTGAAAGTACACCTTTCTGTAAGGAACACGTATTTCTCATGCGTTTAAGTGAAGTTCTCGTTTTGGAACATCGAAGACGTATTTGAGGAATACGCCTTCGACGTCGTCTTTAGCCAAGGCTAGGTCAGAGTTTGACCTGGTCAAGCCCTCACTGCGGGTCCCTCTGTCAGTGTCTGTGGGCTAGCTGAGCGCCAGGGTAAAAAGTTTTAATGCTTTTAGAAATTCGAAACCAATAAAATTCATGCTGAAAATTCTTATAACTTAGAAAATTCATAACTAATTCAATTTTACTCCAAATAAAGTGAAACAAATTTTGCTAGTTTTCATTTTTAATGTACTTTTAAGTGGAATAGGTTGCAAATATACTTCTATAGCAGAAAATATTGATTAGTTAAAAGGAATTGTTGTTATATTAGAAAATAGATTAAACTTCAAAAATTCATAAGTATTTCATCCTAACTCCAAATCGAGTGAAATTAATTTTGTTAATTCTTATTTTTGCTAAACTTTAACTCAGCATGCGTATGATTCTTATTTCTGTATTAGAAAATATTGGAAATTAATTTATGTGCGTACTCATGTCTTTAACATGTTAAAATTCTAGAAAATTTTAACAAATTCCTTTTGCACCGAATCTTTCAGTTAAAAATCTTTAGAAATCAAACTCTCCCTGTTGTGTGTAGTTGAATTTTGATATTTGTGGTGTTATTCGTTCTTCAGGTATTGACGAGAGTGATCCTCAGTAGCAAGAAGACCATCTTCAGCAACGCAAGCAGCCCTTCATTTGATGATCCCATTATTTGGGCATGCTAATATTTTAATTCCAACTATATGTATGCATGCTATGTTGACAAGTATTTTGCAGTTCGCGATAGTTTACCTGAATAGTTACTTGAACTGTAGGTAAATACTTATCCCTTACCACTGAACCTAGGTTTATATTCGCTGTGATTTAGAGCTCGTTGGATGGACTCTAGTCACTTTATATTATTATACAAATTGTTGTTGCTTAGCCATGCTTAGAACGGTAGTATGGGGATCATCGCCTCGGCGATGGTCATACAACATCACTTTAAATACTTGAGTCAGGGTACTCATGTATATACTCTATTTGAAAAAACTAAAAGCTGAAAGCAAAAAGATTTAGACTTGGGCATATGGATGATGTTGTGATTTTTGGGTGTGTGGTTGTATGCCTAAGTCAACAAGGACTAAACATCTCGTCCCACTAAACCAAGCATTATTGCATACATCCACATGAGGGTCATATAGGTCCCCTCTTGACTTAGTACTTTGGCGTGTGTTGGTTTCGAGTCGCAGGAGGAGGGTGTGTGTGTTGTGTAAAAAAAAGGATTGTGTTTATGTGTTGGGTGCACAGGAGTGGAATTCTTCCTAGGTTCTCCACACCGAGGAGCACTATAGTTGTCCGGCTGCTTTACCCTATATGGGTAGTTGACTTCCGGCTTTACAATGACTCTGATGCAACATATGGGTTACTATCCATACGGACGACTCATAGTTAATACACAATATTGGAAAATGTCTCATAGGACTTAGGCGTGTCGTCATACCAATAGAAGTGTACTTAATCATGTGGCAAAAAAGTGGTCTGACATGTAGGTAAAGTTGTACACCCCTGTATGTTAAAACTATTCAAATAGCCAAGTCCTTGGTTATGGACACGCTTGGAGAGGTCTTTTGAGAGTTAGACTATAACATTTCTGATAAAACTTGAATTGGGTGGTACGAATGAGTAATTCTTGCTATTGATGTGGTGGCTAGGTTTAGTCACCTCTAGGATGTTACTTATGTTATTATTTGTTGTCTCACAGATATTTGATCAATTAAAACTATTTGGCTAAATTGCCTTCAATCTATTTAACTATTGCAAATAAAATGTTGCTTTACGCTGAAAATAAGCTCTAAAGCCATCTCCACTAAATCAAGCCTGCATGTAGCAATGTACAGGTTAGTTATTCGTAAGTCTTGCGAGTACAATTAGTGTGCTCAGCTGCTTTGTCTATTTGCTACAGAGGAGGTTGACCCCCAAGGGGTTAACGAGGGTGAGGCCGACTTCGACTCTGACTTCGACGACTAGCTGGACGTCTCCGGTCGGTTGCCTTGTGGGTTAGGGGCAGCTGATTGGCTTTTGTTACTGCCATCTTATGGCTTATGTTTTTCCGCTGCAAATTTAACCTTTTGTATGAAATTTAGCGGTTGTTATTTATGTTGTAAATTATGAGAACTCAGTTATGTAATATCTTGTGTATGAAGTTGATGCTTATTTTTGTACGGTGGATGTGTACTGCATTTCTGGGAAGTACATATTCACCGAGGGCGGGGAAATTTGATTTGTGATGCTAGGACCAATGGAAGGTAAGCATTACAAATTAAATCGCTCAACGGCCGTCACATGCCATTACTTCCATTTATAATATTTATGCTAATTACTTCTTTAATGAAATAATACTTTAGAATGTCAAGATAATTAGTTAGTTCATATCACCCCACATAAAAGCACACCTATTCTCTGGTAGGCCATATTCACCTTGACAAGTAAAATACAATATAATGCTATTTAATGATTCGGCATTGCCACACAATGTTTCACAAATACTGATAAAAATGATTGGCCGCTCGCCAATGGATTTGGTGGAGAGTTGAGGGTTGAGACCAGGAGGTTGGACAAATCAATAGACTTGATAAAAGTGAGTCTAAGGTAGGACCAAGTAGGTGGACAACCACGAGTTTGTTGAGAGTCCATCTCCCCACTAGAGATGGCGTAAGGATAAGAACTTTGTGCGAAGTAACAAACATATAACTTGCTCAACCACGGGTTTAGTATATCCAACATAGCTTAGTACACTACTATTTCGATTGAATATCTATAAGATGTCATTTGCTCTTGTGGATAGAGCAGACGCAAATGGGGGTGGGACAAGAGTGGCCCCAGAGGGACACTTACTAGTCTACACAACGGCAGGTACAGTCAGCATCAGACCATGAACTCTACTGTTGCTCGGTGGTTTTCTGATGGCTGTATTGTCCAAGGACCTACCAGGTAGATACTAGAAAAGTTGAGCAGTGAAAAGACTTTGTTATCTCAATTCAGTCGCACGGCTTCTTGTTGCGTGTATATTGCATGACAGCATGAGTTTGGGATATCTTGTGGGTAAAGATGAGCAACTCTACAAAGTATAATTAATGGTATTCGAATACGCCGTGCTTCCGGTTAATGAAGTTGTATTCATGAGTGATTCTAGTAAATGAGGCATAAGTAGAGATTTTGAGATGTTACGATGGTAATTACAATTGTTAAGTAAACCCCTGATGTTATATCTATGGTTTTACTGTTTTAAAGACACCGTTTTAACTCAAATGATGCATCCACATATACTAGATATGGTAAACTCTCAATAATCAATTGAACTACTGGCATGAAGTTAAATAGCTTTCTCATGTGGCTTGCTGAGTACGTTGTATATTTAATTTTGCTTAATTTTCATCAAAAGGCGTATAAGAGGAATGAAGGGCACTTTAGAGAACGTGTTAGGGTTACTACGTACTCAAGTTTTTCTGTGGACGCTCTTTGGTTCTAAATGTAAGTTAAAGTTTTGGGCTTAAGATGCCCATTCTGTTACTGCAAAATAGCCATTAATCTATAATTTAATTAAATTAATGTTTTCTAAATATTCGTAAGCAGGTTTAATGATATTCTGGTCTACTGGATGGTTAGCCATACCAAGGGTTTTCTGTTTGAAAAATAAGGTGTTTCAATGGTATTCCAAGGGACCGTTCTTGACGCGCATCCTATTCCACCTGCAGCACCGCCGCACGGCCGCCGCACTTGGCGTACCAGTAGAGCTCGTCGGACGCAGCCAAGATCTTGATGACGGCCCGGAGGCCATGGGCATTGTGAGGGGCGCCGCCTGGACGGATCTGATCCTGGAGCTGCCATGGGAGCGGAATGGAGAGTGTAGGATTGCTCCTGTGTGCGGGGTGGAGCTGCTGCGGTAGTGGTTGGTGCGTGGATGGGTAAGGCGCCATGGCTGGTGAGCTAAGCTGCACTGCAGTGCGTCGTCGTCTTAGTGATGAGGACATCCCATGCATATATACACCGACACCAACTACACATACACATGGTGATGACACCCACACTGTTTCAAAGGAGAAAGTATATGATGGCCCAATTACTCGCAGCCGCGCTAAACAAATCCAATCACAGGTTAAAGCTAACTTGAGTTTAATTTTGGATTTGAATGATTTAGCGGTACTACCCATGTGTTCTTCTTTTATGTTACTTAGGTATATGGGCGAGGAACCAATGCATGAGAACTTTAGCGAAGAGAAGAAGAGTTGTGATACACTTATTTGCATGCTGTTAAACCAGCCCAAGATGGATTCGGCCAAGGTGTTTGCCATGGACCAAGAAGGGCCTGTCACCTGGAAAACAAATGAAAAGGTCTGTTACATGTGCAAGGAAAAGAAAGGCTGCCCATTATTCTCTCTCACGCATGCATGCCCCACTTGTTTCTCTCTCACGCATGCATGCAAAATCTGAGTAAAGGAGTTGGACGGTTGGTTTAGAGAGAGGGGAGAGAGAATAAAGGGAGGCTTTGCATGCATGCAAATCAGCCATGTATTGTGCGGCTTGAATCAGGAGACCAAGTCCAAGAAGGAAAGCACTCCAAGTATTTAGCTGTATGTTTTCTTTATTTTATTTTGTTGCCATCTAGTCTGGCGGTTGCCATATTCTGGAGGACGACAGAGACATGATATATGGGGCTGCGTCCCAGGGGAGGAGTTTTTTGGGTTGTTTTTACTACTTTTTGAGATTGATCTATTAAGAACAATGAGAGTGTTCTTGCTTCCTGTGTTCTTGTGATTCCCCGCGGATTGCACTTAGCTTGTGCCTCTACGCCATTGAGCATAGTTGTGTGAGTTAGTATTCAGATTTGTGGACTAGCGATTGTCTCGGAAAGCAGGCTACGGTTGGCTTCCTCGTCGTTGGGTTACAAATTCCCCAAAGTACCGTTCTTGATCCTACGCCGTAAGATCGGGCAAGTCGGTGCATCGGCTCTCACGGGCTGGTGCTCATCACTTAGGCTCTTAGCTCGTGAGAAAAGTGAGAGGTCTCTGTTTGGGTGAGAACTGGCGGGCCGACAGGTGGGCCCGTCGCCGCGGCCGCGGAGGTACGTGGTTGGTGCGTGTGTTGTGATGTAGTACTTCTTTACTTCTGACAAGTGCGCCGTACATGGCACCCTTTAGTGCCACGAACACACCGGTTCGTCCGTACGCTGCCCGCAGGGCCCTACATGGAGGCGGCTCAAAGTTGATTTTAGTCAAAGTTGAAAGTAAGAGGGGGTGATGGCCCTGATGGGTACAGGAAGAAAATGTGATTGGCAAGGGTGTTACGTGAGGCCCTTCCTATTAGTCGTTAGATCGGTTTGAGAGGGGATCTAACGGCTGGTCCTCTCCCAACAAATTTCCTTTCATGGGTATTGGCATATGTGACTTCCCCTTCTCATGGATGATCGTGTGATAGTCTTTCCCCTGATTCAACTACTAAACTTGTGTCTCCTCTGTCTGGTCTACAATGTTACAACATGGGAATTTCAGCGGATAGAAATGGGAAAATCACTGCGTTTTTAATGGGGCTTAGCCAACCGTTCGAAAATTTTCTCAATGCACAGAATAAAATCTTTCACAAGAGCGAAATCTTTTGTTTTGGCAAAGCCAAAGATGTTGAAACTCAGTATACACATTTATTTAGTTGTGAAGTGGGTGTCTTTCCTTTTAGATACTTAGGGATTCCAATTCATTATAAAAAATTAAGAAATAGGGATTGGAAAGGTGTTGAAGAAAGAGTTGAAAAGAAGTTAAGCAGTTGGAAAGGAAAAAATTTGTCTGTAGGTGGTCGAGTAGTACTTATTAACTCAGTACTAAGCAGTCTACCTATGTTTATGTTGTCCTTTTTTGAGATTCCTAAAGAGGTTCTCAAAAGGCTATATTTTTATAGATCTAGATTCTACTGGCAAAGTGACGGCCATAAAAAAAAGTATAGACTTGCTAAATGGAGTTTAATGTGTACTCCTAAAGAGCAGGGTGGTCTAGGAATTCAGAATTTAGACATAAAAAAATAAAAGTTTGTTAGGCAAATGGCTTTTTAAGTTGCTTAATGAAGAAGGGGTTTGGCAAACTTTGTTAACAAAGAAATATTTGAATGAGAAGAGTCTTACGCAGGTGGTTAATAAGCCTGGGTCTTCACATTTTTGGTCAGGTCTAATGAAAATTAAAGATCTTTTATTTCGTTTTGGTTCATTCCAAGTTAAAAATGGGATGCAAACTAGGTTCTGAGAAGATATTTGGTTAGGAGACTCGCCGCTAAAAAGACAATATCCAATCCTCTATAATGTGGTGAGGAAAAAGGATGATACAATAGCAAATATTTTGAGTTCAACTCCTCTAAATATTTCTTTTCGTAGACCTATTATTGGACCTAAGTTACATGCTTGGAATGAGTTACTGTTGAGAATTATTAATGTTCATTTAATTTCTCAAAATGATATTTTTCGATGGACATTAAATAAGTCCAGGCTTTTTTCAGTGCAAAGTTTCTATGCAGCACTTATTGGAAATTATCGTGTCCCCAATAAGCGCTCTTTTTGGTTACTTAAAATTCCTTTAAAAGTGAAAATATTCCTTTGGTATCTCAAAAGAGGAGTAGTATTAACTAAAGATAATCTGCTCAAAAGAAATTGGAGGCGAAGCAAAAAATGTTGTTTCTGTATTGCAGATGAAACAATCAAACATCTTTTTATTGACTGTCCTTTTGTACGTCTTGTTTGGTGGACTGTTCAATGTGCATTTAATTTATCTCCTCCAGCGAATATAGCCAACTTGTTTGGAAATTGGTTAACGGGTATTCCAAATATGTTAAAAACACAACTCCTTGTTGGAGCTAGTGCCTTATGTTGGTCTATTTGGCTATGTCGGAATGATGCAGCTTTTGATAAAAAGGCTATCAATAATCCCTTACAAGTTATTTTATTGAGTGGGCACTGGATGAGGGCATGAGCAAATCTACAGAAACCAACCCAGAAGGAGTTGATGTTGAGCGGAAGTGCCAGGCTGGAATGTGTGGCGAAGCAAATCTTCAACAATCATGGGTGGCGGTATAGTCACAGAATTTGTAATGATTGAATTTAAAGTTCTGTCGTCTTTTGGTTTGGTTGTGTTGTTTCATTTCAAGTCACTTTAATTTGTTGGTACTTTGGATGTTGTTTTTTGTAATAATTTGGGCTGTGTGCATCCTTTGATGGAGAGGCCGGGAGAGGTTTTGCCTCTTCCATTATCAAAAAAAAATGAATGAAAACCGACTTGGTTGGATGTGTACGAGAGCAGAGTTTTTGGCTCATTTGATACTGTTTATCGTCAAAATAGTAATTCTAGTTATCTCGAGAGAGAAATGGCAAAAATAACTTATGGACATATTAATAGACGACACATGCCACCCGCTCTGCCCCCACCAATTGGCAGCGCAAAAAAAAAAAGAATAAATAGTGTTTTATCTGTAGTGACACTATTCATGCTCACAAATGCGACACCATTCATACACTGTAGTGGCACTATTTATACACGGTAGTGTGTATCTTTAAAATAATTTTAAAAAAGATTAAAAAATAAAAAAGGCTCAAACTAGCCCGACTTAACAAAGAGGCGGCGGGGCCACCAGTCAGCCACGTCGCCCGTCTCCCACCTCCTTCGCGATCACGATTTTTTTTTAAAATAATATTATTTTTAAAGATATTTACAAAAATAAATAGCCGTTTAAAAAAATTACAAAAATGTGCCTCGCGCCAGTTCAAGCGCGACAGGAACTCGCCGCCACTCCGTTGTCGGGCGGCTTCGTCGCGGTTGAGCGGGCGACAGAACTCGTCGCCGATTGAATCGGCGATAGGTTCTGTCGCCGATTGAAGCTGGCGACGGAGACGACTATAAAATCCCAAAAATCAATCGAATTCATTTTAATTCCGAAAAAACAAGAGAGGTTGGAGAGGAGAGAAGAAATTGCGGCGAAGCCTGCCGGTTCGTGGCGGTGAGAGAGATTGATAGACCATCAGTTTCGATCGATCATCTTGTGTTGCAGGTAAATATTTCTGAAACTGTGTATGTTACGTCCAAACTTTGTAGGTTAGCAAACGACAATAGCGACATAGAATTGAGTAGGTCAGATACATGTAGTCGAACTCGTAGTACATATTTTGAGTTGATTAGCGGCGTAGAATTGCGACTATAGCGACATAGAATTGAGTAGGTTACATAAATTTAGTCGAACATGTGCGGTACATATTTTTGAGTTGTGTAGCGACATAGAAATGCGACAATAGCGATATAGAATCGAGTAGGTTACATAAATGTAGCCGAACTGTGTAGTACATATTTTGAGTTGGACATAGAATTGCGACAATAGCGACATAGAATTGAGTATGGCGTTTGGTCATTGTAGTAACATAATTGATGCACGATACATTTTTGATTTGTGAGAAAACACGGAGTAGTTGTTTAGGTCTAAAAACAATGAGAATATTTGTGTGCGGTTATTAGTTGTGTTAGCGCGGCAATATCTGTTAGTACGCTGTTATTAGTTGTATTAGTGCGCGGTCAATTTCGTAGTTGCTACATAGGCTATGTAAAGATGCATGGAAAAATATGAACTTTCTATCTTCTTTGCATTTTGGGTATGGCCGACGCGAGTAGTACGAGTTGCTTGACCCGATGATTGACCAGCGTCACCGTAGTCGCCTCGAGCACCGTGCTCCCTCGAGGGCGAGGCGGCCGATGAGCTAGGGCGTTCGACCACGCACCCCATCGGGCATGGAGGCTGCATCAGACCGATTCCGAGGTGCGTGAAGTTGTGTCCTTCATGCACTCAATGGCGGATCGATTATTTTGCGTTGACTCTGCTTGTGCTTAATCGTTTGGGACGCAGTTGAGAGCGCGAGCCTCCTTCCACTCGCGAGGATGGTGGAGGCGGCGGTGGAGGCGATCGGACTAGCGTGCTGGTCGACGTTTGGCTCGCACGCATCGGCCCTACCGACGGCGCGGTTGACGGCCGAGGCCGAGAGACCACACGTTCCATCTCCCGTGCGGGGAGATGACGCCGACGCTGCAGGATGTGAGCTACCTCACCGGGTTGCCCTGCGCAGGCGCTCCGATGGTGGCGCACGACGTCCCCGCCACGTGGCGCACGGACCTCTTAGCCAGGTTCCGCGATATCCTGCCGCCAGGCAGCGCGTACGTCGAGTTCAGCAGCCCGCACGGGCCCACGCTGAAGTGGATCTGCCAGTTCTACGTAAGTGTTTTCCTA
Organism: Ampelocalamus luodianensis; assembly: GCA_036346255.1. Taxonomy (NCBI): domain Eukaryota; kingdom Viridiplantae; phylum Streptophyta; class Magnoliopsida; order Poales; family Poaceae; genus Ampelocalamus; species Ampelocalamus luodianensis. The sequence goes on from CM070637.1 coordinate 44,506,065, forward strand.
ACTATTTTTCTCTCGTAACAATTCGTTTGTGAACCCTGCTGACGTTTACGTGTCTTCTTGCAGCCCGAGCGTATGGCCGCGGACGCAGCGCCCGTCACTGTTACGAGGCACTTCGAGGCCTACCTGCTGTGGTTGTTCGGGTGGGTGATGTTCCTGAGCTCCCACGGCGACAGCGTGGACAAGCACTACATCCGGTACGCGCGGGAGGTGGCGGAGTCACCGATCGAGCGGATCCCGCAGTACGCGTGGGGTCCGGCCGCTTGTGCGCGGCGCGACGCATCACAGTGCGGCACGCGTGCGGCGGCGTTGGCGTGCAGCGCCATCCTCTCGGGATGCCCGCTCCTACTGCAGCTGTGGTCGTTGGAGCGTTTCCAGATCGGACGACCACATGTGGACTTGAGAGCGTACGGGGACGGCTTGTACGTCCCGCAGGACGACCTGGACCGGCCGACCATGGGCACTTTGTGGTGCCGCCGACGGGTTAGTTTCGTAATCATTTGTTATTTTCATTTTGCAGTCGTTATTCTCGTGTGCTAAGTTTGCGGTGTTGTATTGCACAGTCACCTTCACACCGATCACCTCGCGGGGCTCCTACCCGAGATGCGTTGCGATGTTCGATCGGTGACCGACGACCGCGTCATCCGGACCCGTCTGATGACGACCGGGTGATGGCGCGCGCCCCCAACGGTCTGTCGGTGCTGTGCACGCGAGACTACGTGTACTGGTACACGCGGAGTGCCTGGTGCACGACATCTTCGTGGAGGAGTACCAGATACTGCCGGGTCATGCGCCGATTCGATGCGGCAGAGGTCCCGGCCCCTTGGGAGGCGGTGTCTTGGGCACGCGATACGCGTAAGTTCACTATGTGTTACAATATGTGTTACAATATGTGTTACATCGCAACCAAATATTTTTCTTGCCGTCCACAGGTACACTAGGAAGGGAGTTCGTGGCACGATGTCCTGGTCGGACAGGATGGCCCCTTGGGTGGCGATTGAGTGCGCGCGACGAGACCCTCGTCGAGGTTACTGGACGAGGCATACGACCGAGACGTCTGAGCACTACATGGAGTGGTACTCGGCTCGGGCGAGGCTACGTTGCGTCGGTCGTGGTCGACCCTGCTCGACATGTGGCCGCGACGTCCGACACGTACCCCACCCAGCCGGACTCCGCTTTCCACCGCAGCGTACGTACTCAATATTACATATTTCATATTTAATTTGACATACTTACGTGTACAACTTCATGATTACCTGTGCCGGTGGATCTTCACCGGGTGGTCGTCGAGATGGTAGACTCCGCGCAGCACATGGCAATGTCGGGAGATCGAGGGCTCTGACAGATCGGGGAGGCGGCGAGACGCGGAGTGCGGACGCGGCCGTCGCGACGCCGACCGACCGGTGGACCGAAGCGATCCGAGGGCGAGGGGTCACCGAGGTGGTAGACACGACCTCCCGATCCGCACGTGGCGAACGCACGTCGGCGTGGCGAGGCGGGGGGAGCACGTCCGGACATGCGGGAGGTGAGTTCGACACGGTGACGTCGCTTCTTCATTTCATTTCGAACCTCATAAGTTTGTAACGACGATCTTCTGTTACAGGTCCTCAGCTCCACCCGTACGCGGGCCAGGACTATGCCGCGTCGTCCGAGCACATCTTTGGGCCAACAGGTAAGTTCCGTTTGCTTGCGTAACGCATTTTTAGTCATGACTATGTTCGTAACCTCATTCTTGCAGAACGCAGTTGGGAGGACGATACATTCTCCGCCGGCGATGCAGACCTATCGGCACCCATCGATGACTTCTTCAGGGATCCGCGTGACACGCAGTTCTCTTTGGAGGCTTCGCTGTACGTACCGTGCGCCGAGTATGACCCAGGCGACGCAGGATCAGCCGACGCACCCGCACGACGCAGATCACCGACGCAGATCACCTAACGCAGAGCGACCCTCGCTACACCACCGCGGACTTCGCGCGCGGGTGGGTACTCGAGCACCGACCCCGACGTACTCGCGGCAAAGAATGGCAGAGGCCGGGACGACACGCGGTGCAAAGCAAGAGGGGACGCCATTAGATTTTCCTTTATATATTTTTTCTTCATTATGCCAATCGTAGTTATGAAATCTTTTGAATATCGATAATATGGCTTTCTTTGACGATCCAACTGCTCGCAACGACGCGATAAAGCGAGCTAGGTTTTTGGGCGATGCGACAACACGCGGCGACAGAGTCCTTAAAGGTCTGCTCCGTCTTGTAGCATCCCCCTTAAAAGTTAGCCAGAGTAGGCACCTTTTCAGGACGATGTGACCACACCGCTAGTTTTTGAGGACGATGGCACCAGAGTAGACCGCTTTTCCGAACGATGTGACCAGGCGGACCACCTTTCTCGGGCGATGTGACCACGGGCTTGCTTTTGGGACGATGTGACTACACGGGCTAGCTTTTCAGACGATGTGACGAGCGGGCTTGCTTTCGGGGCGATGTGACTACACGGGCTAGCTTTTCAGACGATGTGACCAGCGGGCGGCTTTTGTGGACGACTTACCAAGACGCGAAGCCGAAGCGGCTCCATCCACTCGGCTATAAATACTGGCGTAACTCGTCCAACTAGTCCACAATAAGCACCACCAAGTAGAAAACATGGACAAGGAGAAGGAATGGGAGAAAATCCGCAAGCTTTTGAAGGACCTGGTGTCTCCCCATGAAACCACCGCCGCTATCATGCCGCTAGTCAGAGCCTTTCACCCACCAAACCTTCCGGGCCGGTGGATCTTAGGAAGTGCGCTCGTAGCACGCCTAACGATTTCGGGACCAGTGCGACCCCTTCTATGCTCGCGAACGCCCGGAAGGACCCCAATAGGGTGGCACCCTATCTTTGGTGTAGGGGACGCTTGCAAGTGTGTGAAATCAACCGATGAGTGGACCATTGGGCGCGCTATTGGTGCTTTGCCCAAACTACGCCGTTGATCGCAACAATGTGCATCCGTAATGAAACCCTATTTCATGGTACAATACTTTTTCATTCCGAATACGGGGTAACGAACTCTCTTTACCCACCGCATCTCCGCCACCACTATGTGACTTCCGGCGGTGGATCGACGACAAGATCCACCTCACGACATGTGGTCGTTCTTTGAGACTAAGAGCCGGGCGTGGAGCACATCGAGACCCGTGAAAGGCGCCTCAAAGAGTTGAAAGCCGGCAGTGAGCAAGGTAGGCGGGACGAGCAACAGCGAGGAGCATGAGCGTGAGCATGCGAGGCGACGGAGGCCGAGAGGGAGCGAAAGAGGGCCATCGCGCGAGCCAAGGCGCAAGGCGAGGAGTACAACGCCGAGCCGCCCGTAAGGGTAAATGGTCACGTTCGACTCAATAAGTTCTACCATATTCCTCCACATGTCCCATGTATTTCGTTTTCCCTAAAGGCATGCGTGTACCGTGCTCGGTTCGTTGTCCTGCGTGCCATGTAATCCCCTTGTCGGAATCAATGTCGTGTGGTTATCGTTGAGTCATTCCCGAACGCATTTTAGTATCGCCTGCCTTGGTACGTACGAATCATTAATCCCTCAATCGTCCTCCAAAAAATCTTCCAACATTGCACAACAACAAATAGCGACTGGCGGCAAGACGCAGTACGCCAGTTCAATCTGGCGACAGAAGGTATCGCCCTCAATCAGCGGCGACAGGAAGGTATCGCCGATTAAGCGCATGTGGCTCGACTCTACAAAATCCTCTTGCAACCGTCGAAATTCCACACAGGACTCAGTCTTACTCAACCAAAAACAGAAGGACACAGCAGAGAGGAGGACGAGATAAGCTAGCGAAGCGCTGTTCATCTGTTGCCCACCCTCGGGTAATTTTCTTAATGTAACGGATTACATGATTCTTGATGTGTTTATTACGTAGTGAAGTCCTTTTACATAGTTTTTGGTGGGATATTTAGTTGCACATATGTAGTTCATGGTGTAAATGTTCTTCACATGCAAAGACGTCAAATATGTCCGACGACGTCAATTTCAAAATTTACTACGTACGAGGAGTATTATGGAGGGTCCCGAGGGAATTGATTTGAGTTATTTCACCGCGGACGTGCCTACCAAGACACGAGCAACGACATTGGCGTGTGTGATGCGGTGGTTGTTCCACACGTTCCAAGTGGACCGTGATGTCTACGATCGACATTGAGTTGCCTCGCTTCGGGTAGGGACACCACGTATTGGGAGTTAGTGCAACTAAAGGGAACAAATTCATGGCGGTCGATGTACGCATGGCGAGGAGAGGGGTGAAATTGGTCCTACGGTCCGGCGTTTGCAAAATCCACTCCTGCATCCGCCTCGTAACAAGTAGGAGTTCGCGACACCGAGGAAGAAATAGGTGACTCAGCCAGCGCGCACACACCGGCATGTAAGGGCAAGAGGTTGTCGATGTCGCCGAGTTACCTCGTTCGATGAGATAGGCTAGTGGGCTTGCCGACGAGGAGAGGAGCCGAAGACTGGTGGAAATGATGGAGCTCAAGACCAAGACTACATGGCATTGTCCGAAGATGAAGGTTCCGATGACGACGATGATGCGGACAAGGCGGTTCCATCCGAGTGGAACACATACGATTCGAGAACCTCGTGGTCGAAGGCTCCCATGTACCATGGGAGTACGACGAGCGAGGTCGGACTAGGAGCTACGTACAAATGCAAGGAGGCGTGCAAGATGCGGTCAAACCGGGCATTGTCGGTTCGACGACATTCACCGTCGTCAAGTCTACCCCAAGATGCTACGACGTGAAGTGCGTATTGAGGATGCCCTGGCGCGTGCACGCTTTTCACCCAAGTGGGATACCTCGGAAGTGCTCCATAGTGGTCCCTCACACATGCGTCGTCGCGAGTCGAGCGCCCCACCGAACTTGTCATCGAGCTTCATTGCCAATCTCATGTACGGTGAGATCGTGGACAACCTAGATTTGAGCCACGATCCATCATTCGGGCCATTGAGGCAAGGTTCGATGACACTATCGGCTATGCCAAGACTTGGAGGCAAAGCAGAAGGCATTGGAATCAGGTTCAGACGTTTGAGGATTCCTACCACAACCTCCCCGGGCAACTCCGAGTCATACAAGACAGAATCCGGCACTCATGTCGACATTCAAGACGCCACGCATCCGGCGGCCTAATAAGAGGGTACTACAATGAGCATTCTTCGCGTTTGGTCCATGCATCAATGCATTCCGATCGTCGCCCAATCTTGTGTATCGATGGCACATTCTCGTTGGCGGTACAAGGGCGACATCGACCGCAATAGCGACTTTGACGGAAACAATCAAGTTCTTCCGTGGCATTCGCTTTCGTTGGCGAGAACACTGATAGTCGGGCCGTGGTTCTTGAAGAATGTGAGGATTTCTGTTGTGCAGACCGTCCCAACGTATGCCTCATACATGACCCAGGCACGCGGGCTGCTGCGTGCAATAACACAGCTACAGCGAGGAGAGAACGTTCCACTTCCATGGCCGGATCTACAGAGCGGTGGTGCATGAGGCACTTGGGTGCAAACTTCTAAGCGCCCGCAACAAGGACTTGATGAACATGTTCAAACGCCTGCAACGGAATCCAGCAGCGTAAGTTCGACACACTCGAAGATTCGGACGACGGACAAAAACCCACGTAAGGAGGCATCGACACGGCCGCCTAAGCGCCGATCAGGCCTCAAGCATTGCCACGGCTACCCACAGACGCTCCTAGTGTCACGAGGAAGGCGGGGCACAGTCAAAGCTTCTCGGTCGATTGAGCACGATCCTAAGGAGAAGTGGTCGCGCCGCATGACAGGTGGTGCTCGACACAGTATCATGACAACCAACCTAGCCGAGGTCTACAACTTGGTCATGCGCGCGCGCAGTGCCTCCCTTTGGTTGGTATTGTGGAGGCAATTCTCGCGGTACCACAAACTACTTTGTTACAGATGCAAGCAATGTGTCGCCACCATGACAAATGACAGAGTACTCTACTCTGCCATGATCACCGCATACATGGAGGAGAATAGCAAGAAGGGTGAGATGCACGGGCATTCAAGATGGGCACGAGGGAGCTTCGCTTCGAGATAATGTGCAGGGATAAAGGGCGTCGCGGGACTAACCGCGAGAGGATCACCCATGAGTGCACGCTACGCCGCGAAAGCTGCGTTTGCACTTGTAACAAGCCCCTTCTTCTGCATAGGCCCTACTCCCATGTCATGGCCGCCTGTTCGACGGTGGCGCAAAGATCCCTGGCCGATACTCTCTCACTATTTCACCAAGGAGGCGGTGATGCAAACATGGAGTGGAGAGATGTATGGTTACGCCGTTGTTGACCATTTCACCGCCATCCATCCCGGAGCAACTAATGCGGGCGCGCGACATTGGTAGGCTCAAGGAAAGGTTGGCGGCGGCAGTACGACGCATCAGGAACGATATGGACGAGGCAGAAGCCGGACGTCGCACGAAGAAGTGCTCCATTTGCAGGGAGTCTCGCCACACCTTCAAGACATGCCCCACGCGAAATACTCAGGACCAAGGAGACATCGCAGATTCCGGACGTCACCACGGGGACCTCGTCCGCGTGCCCGACAGAGGCGATCCACATGGGAGACGTTGACGTCGCGACCACGACAAAAATATTATTATCAATGTTGTCAATTATCATTTTAGTTAAGTGTTATGACGTTCTTCTGCAAGTTCTCTAATATCAGAGTACGAATTCCCGATCGAATGGCAATATCACTTATCTTCCTTTTTACGAATCGTTCATACCTCAAACTCCCTCGCTAAATCCTCCAAAATTAACCGTAGTAGAACAACATACGATGATGATAAAATGTTATTACGAGTCTCAATGATTTGCATCATTTAAAATTTATGAAAATCACAAACTGCCTAAGTGAAATAGGGAAAATAAGGGTTGGGGAATGGCAATATCACTTATCTTCCTTTTTTCGAATCGTTCATACCTCAAACGTCCTCGCTAAATTCTCCGAAAATTAACCGTAGTAGAACAACATACGATGATGATAAAATGTTATTACGAGTCCAATGATTTCGCATCGCTTAAAATGTATGAAAATCACAAACCGCCTAAGTGAAATAGGAAAGTCAAAATCGGCTAGGGTTGAGAATGAATCGCCGATTGAATCGGCGATAGTCCTGTCGCCGATTGAACCCGCGATTCATTCCTCACGCCGATTCAACGGTGATTCATTCTCAGCGCGCGATGCGGGGGATAGGTCCTCGCCGCCGATTGAACGGCGACAGGAATGAATCGCCAGTTCAACTGGCGACAGAGACACATTTTTATAATTTTTTTAAACGGTTATTTATTTTTGTAAATATCTTTAAAAATAATATTATTTTTTAAAAAAATTCCCTCCCCTCTCGCCTCCCTGCAGCTGCGGCTCCCATGGCGGCCACGCTCCTCCGCCGCGCGCTCCACCTTCGCCGCGTCCTCCCTCTCCTCCCCGCCGTGGCCGCCTCCCCCGCCCACCGCGTCCTCTCCACCTTCACCACCACCGCTTCACAGCAGAACTCCGCCGCCGCCACCACCATCGACCTCTCCTCCGACGAGAGCCGCCGCTGCCTCATCAACAGGTCCTAGCTCCTAGCTCCTCTTCTTTTCCTCCCTGCACTCGATCTCCACCTTTGAGTCACCGAGGAGGGCGATTCTTGACTGAGAGGCCATGTTTGCGTGTGTGACAGGCTGGTGTACAGGAGCAAGCAGAGGGGATTCTTGGAGCTGGACCTGGTGCTCGGGAGCTGGGTCGAGCAGCACATCCACTCCATGGACGAGGCCAACATCCGCGCCCTGCTCCAAGTCCTCGACCTCGTAAGCTATCCTGCCTCCATCCCACTTCCTCTTGTTGATCTAGTTCGTCATCTAATTGCTCTTCTGTGTTATTGTTTGTTGTAACATAGATAAAGGGGGGAAAATCAGCTAGTCGAGACTTGAGATTGGCTAGTTTCTGAATAAACCAGTATCCAATGTATTATTAAATCACACATTTTCTCCAGTATCCAACGTATTATTAAATCACACATTTTCTTTCTCCTGGTCTTGTCAATCACACAATCTGTGTTGTCCTTAACCCAGTCAATTGGTTCCAAGCCATCCCACCGGCTTACCTGTGTTCTGTAGAGGTTAACAAGTGTTAGTAGGAATATGGAATTATTGGACTTCACTCCTGTATGTTCTATGTACATATTCACAAAGTTCACTAGCACTCAAGGTGTTCTCGTGGCAGCGTTGTAGATAGAGTTATTTCTCTAAATTCCATACCTTGCATGCTGCAAGTGCAAAAGCAGTTTGATGTTCATCGGTCGCTTAACAAGGTTTTGACTGGACAATCACTTGTATGTTAAGGGTATGTTTGATTGGGTGAACCAGGGTGAATGAGATGAAATGGTACAGGATGGATAGGGTGATCCTGGATGGTATGGTACAACTTGTATGTTTGATTAGTGGGATGAGATAATTCAAGATTTTGTTTGGTTGCATGAATAGGATGGTTCAAGATGTATTTGGTTTGAGGGATGAAATTGAATGAGTTATATACATAGAGGAGTATTAGCACGATTAATTATTGAAATTTTAGCAGTGGGCGAGCAGCGCGAGGCAAGAAGGCGGACGCTCGAGCGGCGCGAGGCGAGACACGAGCGCGAGGGAACACGCTCATCCCTATACCGTATGGTTCGCCCGTTTTTATGGAACCATTCGGTACAATATATTTAGGAATATTCTTATAATCTGTATGACCCTATTCAGGACGAGTTAGTTCGATTCACTCAACCAAACACAGGGACGGCGGCATATTCAGAACCATCCCGTACATGTATGCCCTGGTTCACCGAACCAAACACACGCTAAGTTCAGGGTTTAGTGTCTCGGTTTGACTTGTGTGCCAATCAATCGTTCTTAAAAGAACATGCTTATTCAGAATGTTGTTCCTCTGCAGTGTTATCTGTTTCTATTGTAAACCGCTGCATGATCCACCTGCGCTAAATTTTGCCTTGCTCTTATGATACCAACCTGTAAAATCATTATTTGAATATGAATTGAGCATGATACACAAAATAGCTGCCTTGGTGCGGTAGAACTCTGACTATCCAGGTTGTGTCTACATGAGTTAATTTCTTGATCAACAAAATCAGATACCAATTTCAACCCATCAAGCTTTTGTATTGTATTGTTGTCTGTTGACATCCCTCTAGTCATCTGCCGATCTTCCCTAGTGCTAACCTTAGTTGTTCTATGAATCATCGGGAAATTGCAGTTTCTAGCAGAGTAAGATACTCTTCCAGATTGTACTGTGATTTTACCTTTCCCAGCTGATAGAAAAATTTTCTGTCTGGATATAATCTTTCTTTCGGAACTCTCAAGTGTAGAGTATATTTATTACCAGTTGGCATCTAGTGCTATTTTTATTTTAGCCCTTCACTATCATCTGCTAAAAAAAATTCATGCACCCAATTACCTTTGCCTTTGCTGAGCTTCTTCAATACATTATCACAAACTTGCGGTCAATTATTATTTTTTTATCAATTCCCTACTGCTGCCCCCACCACAATTTTTACGTTAAATGATTATAAATCTGAAAAGTTAATTTGATGACCTGAAATCAAATACAATTACTCTCTCCAGTTTAAGAAAAACAAGTCATTTTGGAATGAGTGCGGTCAAACTTTAAAAACTTTGGCTATTGATATCTTTTAAAATATTTAGATTAGATACATGAAAATCATATATGTAGATTCATCTCAAAATGTACTTTCATAATATTATAATTTTATTGGATTTTATAACTATTTCACAATAGTAATTAGTGGTTAAAGTTGTATTTTGATGAGTGTATCATGTTAGAGTTAATCTCGTTTTGGCAATCTGTGTTAGTTTCCTAATTAGACTTTGCTATTTTTGTTTTGAGTCCGAGTCGGTCTCTATGTGCGAACAGAGTCGGCCTTCGGCCTGGATTCGTGTGTGTATAAAAAGCCAGTCCTAGCGGCTTGTAATAACCAAGAGACAAGTAGAGAAGAAATAAAAAAATACAAAAAAGAGGAGCCGAGCTCCCGACCAAAATCGTTCGTGTGCCTCGGTGATTTGTCTTTTCAGCAGAAAAGCAGAGAGGAGAGAGAGGCGCTACTTTATCCAGGCTTCTTCATGTGAAGCCGCCAAAGGAGCAGAGACGCTGCTGTTTGTCCAGGAGGAGGAGCCTCAGGTGGACAAAGGAAGACCAGGAAAGTAGCACAACGTGAAGACACTAGAAGACCAGGGGCTGCTTGGCCACATCACGTCGAAGGACAGGGCAAGGACCAGTGGGTCCTACGGCCAAAGTCAAGTGCTAGTGTTTCTCTATTTTGTCTAGACGAAGCAGTGTCGCCAGCACAGGGATAATTTATTTTCTCTGGGACGTGCGCGGAAATAGTGCAAGATTAGTAAAATTCTAACATATTAATGTGTGAAGCGACTTGTTTTTGTGAACTAGAGGGAATGTAGTATAAAGTGGTATGGACTATTGGACCGAGCTGCTGTTTTGATACTAACATGAGCTGTGATTTTCCTTCCATGCATTCATCTGCCTCCAGTCATACCATACCTTTGATGGATCAGAAATGTTTCATTTTTAATCATAATAGCAATCACACTAAACACTTTGTTATATCTGATGTTGTACACTGTTATTACATAATGTATCTATTGTGCTGCCTAAGTTACCACATTAGATGCTTCATTAGACAAGTGTTATGACTTCTGACAATCAATCGCAAATGGACACACTATATCAATAGCATCAAAACCTACTCATATATTTTATGTCTATACAGTTGAAAGGCAATTGCCATGAGCCAAGGAACCTTCTGGTCCCAACTCCCATGGTCATCAAAGAATCCCTTTGTTCTTGTATACTGTTTTAAATTTGCAGATTCGTTCTAATTCTTGAACTGTTTGATTCTTCAGGAGAACCCAGATTTGTGGAAATGGCTTACTGGTCAAGAGCAACCACCAGACACCGTGAATTCTAATCCTGTATGTTATACCGCAAATAACTCTTCGTCTGTCCATCTGATTGCTTCTATGCTGAACAATTTCTGTCCAAACAGGTATTTGTTGCTGTTAAATCGAAGATCACAGATAACCTGACAAAGCATGCTTCTCCAGAGACCCGATCAGCACCTGGTCAGCCATGGGTGAGAGGGTGGAATGACAAGAGAGGCATAGATGGACCTAAGTACGGAAATCAGTGATGAGATGCTTGAAACAAGTATGGCAATTTTATGTCTTAAATAAGATCCTCTTTTCCCCCTTGCGTATGATGCTTGTGTAGAATAAAGCGAAGTGTGTCAAGTGATGTGTCGTCATCGAATGATTTGGAGCATTGGAGTGTCACAGTGGATTTGTGCTAATAATGATTTCCTTGTTACCATTGATGAAAAGGGAACAGTTGTGGTGGTAACGGGTAACCAACGGCTCTCCTAGTTCCAGGCAGTTCCTATCCAAGTAAGAATGGTGAAAATTCCTAATTGGCTATGCACAAATCACTGGCACATATCCACAAAATTTAATGATTGCAATACATGAAATCCTAGATATCACACTATGCATCATAGGATCGGTGTAGAAGCAAGCAAGAATGAACTAGGTATGTGATAAATGCAGTAAGCATTGCCACACAAATAATTCTTATGCTGTCATTTGGATGTTAATCGTGTGATGTACAAATCACTTATTCCATTTCTCATACACTGAAGAACGAAACAGATCACTCTTACAAACAGATGAACGAATGAAAGAATAACATGAGCTAACTTTGAGATTGTGGTACATGAGGAAATTGCACAAAAGAGAAAACTGTCCTTTAGGATGAACACGACCGGCCTTGCAGCACGAAATCTTCAGAGAAGGAAGGAAATATTACTTTTGACATTTTGAAGAGCCTAAGAACCAGCCGAGGCTTGTTGGGCTCGGATCACCATTTCTTGAGTAGTAGTTCCTATAATCTCATTTGCGCGCGTCAATGGAACGCATTCGACTCTCCCGATTGAGTCCTGATTGTGTAGAGAAATTTTGTGAGAATAAAAAACTTTGAATAGACCAAGGGTTAGAAATTTTGAAGCGAAGAAGTTCGTCTTAGATCTTTAAATACAAGTACTGCTCAATGATTAGATAATGTACCGTAGTACATGCTCTGTGGTACTTGAAGCTTTGCATTGGTTTACTCAGAAAAGTGGGGACTCAAACAGAGAAGCTATTTTACTCGAGTTTGCATGAATTAATTTAAGAACCTTACCCGAGAAACAATACCAAACTTCTCTAGCTTCTTCACGGCATCATCAACATCAAAGTTGCACTCCACACCAAACTCTTCCTTAATGAGCTGTTCACAACGTAAATCAAGATCCTGCAATAAACAATAGATAAAAGACTGCAGCTTCAGAAAAACTCATATGTCAAAAGTCCTAAAAACATATAAGTAAATATGTCTTCTTTGCGTAAACGCCCTGTTTAGTATACTTAGGGGAGGAGCCATCTAGCATAGTCCTGCAAAGAAGGTAATATTTACCTGAATAACATCTTTATTTCTCAACACATACAGTTTAATTAGATGGAAAACATTCAATAGCTTGTAGTGTGAGGCTGTCATATGATGAAAAAAAGTACTCACACACTCAAATAATGGAAGTTAACGAACTGTCATGCCACAGAGAAATTCAGACAATTTAGTCTCTGTCAAGTTTCAGATGAAACAGAGAATGACCTTGTAACTAGACTACAGGAAAAGTATGGTTGTGGTGGTAATGTAGTGAAAACCTAACTTTATTAAAAAAACATTAATGTCAATCAGAGGCAATGAAGGAAAACAATGGATAACTGAAATATGACATAAAAGTTAGTAGCATGCAGGCAGTAGACATGCTTACTTTTGTAGTTGCCTTTCCTTGCTCCATCAAAATATAGTAAGAAACAATGACCTCTTTAACCTGCAAAGAAGTTTAAGATATGTCAGTGGCATATACAACACAAGTTACACTAAGCAAATAAAAGTCCTTAGTTGTTCCATACTTCTTGCTGGATCACATCATCGCATAAGTGCAGAAGTGTTCCTTTCCCGCTGTCAAGCTGCTTATCATACATTGATTTTGTAATCAAATTTTGGTAAGTTACCATATTAGCCTGAAATCTGTTTGACAAGAGGCACATTTATCTTAAATAAATATAGTATCAGATTTGGCCATGTTGATACACAAGTGATATTCATCAAATGATACGTGATCAAAAAAAATTCTTCTGATGGAGTATTATAACTTGAATCACTTACGTGAAGTAGATTTTAGCACAGTATCCAATCAAACCAGACAAGATAGCTATGACAACCCATATATCAGCCTTTGGCATTTCAAGAGAACCTATTAGAGTGACCTGAAAAGAAAAGGCTATTCAGATGGTCAAAGATTAACTCAGTAGCAGCATGTTTGGTACCTAAAGCATCAGACACATACCAAACCAATCACAGCAGAAATAAGAAACTTGACCCAATCCATTGGCGTTAAACTAGGGTTCTTCTTCTCTGGCTACAGCATAAATACTATTGTCAGGTACCCACGAAGAAAAATAAACAAAACCTGCAAAAAATTGCTGAAAACATCATATATAAAATGCACTTCAGGCAACCTATATTACCAGAACTAATTCCATATCAGCCATTGGAATATTCGTGAAATGCTTTACAAATATTCCTCGCTCGGGCTTATTTTCTGTGCTAGCCTTCCTGTAATTGTTACAATCAGAGTAAGCAACTATGTCAATGTGTCCACACTGAAGATAAGAAATTGCTTCATTATTTAAGCAGGAAAGCGAAAAGATTATCCACAGCAAATTACCTATATACCACAATCATCCTTTCAAATGTAGGCTCTTGAATTGTCATTTGTCTTAGTAGATTCCTAATGCTGCCGTAAAAAGGAAAAATGCACATTAGATAGTAAGTTCAATTTTAGTCTACAAAAGATTACGGTGAGGGTGAGCCCTAATCTACAACCTCAGCTCCATTTTTTCAAGGCGAATGCGCTCAACATAGAGGTCTGATTCTTCTGCTTCTTCATTAACTTCATCAGTCCTCTTTGTCTCTTTTTCGGACCTCAGTTGTTGTTTCTTAGAGAACAATCTATCAATCCCGTCGTCAAAACAACATTGCATCATTTTGGTGCATTCCCATTTTAAAGGAAAATTTCACTTTAACAAAGAAAAACATGAAGTCGGTATTGGATCACACTATCATACCTTGTGACTGCGAGCAATAACCTCCAAACTCGAGATATGATTACATCCACCTTCTCCATGAAGAAGTAATCAGTTGTCCGGTCGATACCGATGCCCCGACGGAAGATAATATACTACAAAGGTGTGGTGGTTGTGATAATAATTGATATAAAAGATTATGCAGAACTGGAACAAGTGTCAAATCTAATTTTGACATCCTGGTGAATTATGGTTAGCAAAGAAAACTGCTTATGAAATCATTAGAACAAAAAAGGCTGGCTTCTTCCATCTTTACTTGTTTTGGTTTGTATAGATGTGGCATACTGGTATGCTGTTCGTTATCAGCAGTGTAAGTGTGTAACAAAAGTAAAATGTACAGTTGGGGCTCTTTAAAGTAAATGATGGATACCTTATCAGCGAATGTTGGTAGATTGTCATGTGGGTGCTCTTTAAAGTACCTTATCAACAACTTCTTATCTACCTATAATGGTTCAAAAAACTAGTTAAGCAGGTGAAGTAGATCATCGTGTGAGAATACATTGTTATGATCCTTGATTGAAAATGTTACAAAAGTAGCTTCAGACCTTGGATTCATCAACTTGGATTGGAAGGTTCAAAAGATACTGGCCAGACAGGGCTACATCATACTCGTCATCAGATAGCAACTTGAAGTTGCTCTTTTCCATTATCTACTTAAGACCACAAATATATTTGTGAACAGAGGGATATTAGTTATTGTCAGATAAAATGTAACATCCTCCCCTTCTTCCTCCCCTCTCCTCTCTCCCCCTTCCGTCGACCAGCGTTGACCCCAGCGCCGACAACCCGAGTGGCGCCATCGCTTCCCCATCTACTCATCCTCGCCGGGCCCCACCGCGCCAGTACCCGTCCACGCCGCTCGCGCTGCTCCGCGCCGTGCCTCGCCTGCGACATCCCCTGCCGCGCCGTCACCTCCCCCACCTACTCCACTACGCGAGTGCGCGTCCTCTCGCTCGTCACCCGTCGTCCCGCCCGCGACAACATCTGTAGCGCCACGCTCCACCGCACCTGCCCCCATCCCTTCCCGGCTCCCCCGGCTCCGCCCCCGCCGGTGCCCCACGCCCTCCCCCGACACCCTTGTCCCCCTCCCCCTCCGGCTATAAAAGCTTTTCCCCTTCGGCCTTGACCCCCATCTCACCTTCCGGCACCTCCCTTGCCCCCATCCCCTTCGTTCCCCAAGCAAAAGAACCCGAGGAGGAAGAAGCAAAGAAAAAGAGAGAAGAAGAAGGAGAAGGGCTACCTCCGGTCGCCGCCGCCGCTCGGTGAGCCTCCGTCGTCGTCGTCGTCGCCCTCCCGCCGCGCGCGCCCGAGCCCATCCTCCGCCGCCGCCGCCGCGCCCCGAGCCCCGCTCCTTCCTCTCCCACGCGCCGCCACCTCTCCCTCTCCCCTCGCTCGCCCAGCGCCACCCCTTCTAGGCCGTGCCCAGTGGGCCTTGCTCACGCCACTTGCTGCAAGACCGCGCCAAATTCACCAGACGGTGGTCAAGAAAGAATTTGCGGCCCGTTTTTGTTTTCTTTTTATGTTGATTTTTGTTTTCTTTTTTCTATTTTAATTCAAAAGTAAGACTTCAAAAATTAATATCTCCCCCATTTTAACTCCAAAAATTATAAAGTAAATTTTTAAAAATTTGTAAAATTAAGATCTTGCTAATGGCATAGGTCTTGTTCAATTTGGAGTTCATTTGGGTATTCTTGTGTATTTATTGGTCCTTTTGCCTTTTGTGTCTTTTTTCCAGATTACTTGCGCGTAGAGTTCGGAGACACCGGAGACCTCCACGTTGATCAAGAACAAGACTACTCGGACCCTCTTCCCTACACTCTGTAACAGCCCTAACTTAGGGTTTGTATTTCAAATGTAAAATTATGAGGAGAAATAAAAAGTTTTGTTGTCTCATCAAATCATTTGGTAGTTTTCCAAATTTTCCCTAGCAATTTCCATTTTCTAGAATTAAATTCTTGTGAATGGAAATTGTTGTCAGCAAATTCTTGGCTTTCAAACTTGTGATCATCCTCTGAAATTATTTTTCCTATCATCTTGATCATCCTATCTACCTCCCTGAATTATTTCACAATTTTTAGATTTTATTTGCTATTTCAAATGGCCAAGTCAACCTAGTTTGAAATCTGGTCAAACTTCTGTTCAGAAGCTTGTGAATTTTATTGGGGGAAATCTAGTGCATGAAAACTCCTGGAAAAATTACACAAGGGATTCCTCTGTTCCAGTTAGCTACCATAAAAATTTCAGAATTTTTGGAGCTCAGGGGCTACGTCTAAAAATTCCTCAAAACCTTATCAGCCTTTTGAAATCAAACACGAAACACTGTTCTCTGGCTCGGACTCTAACTTAGACTCGAGTCCGACCGCACTAATGGACTCGGTCGCACCGCCTAGCTGCACCGCGTGAGCCCGATGGTCGCCACCGTCCGATGGAGATCGAACGGTCCACGTTGCTTGTCTCGCCGACCGTCCAATGCATACACCAATCTCACCGCCCATTTCGATCCAACGGGCGGCGCGAGCATCGATCGAGTCAAACCACCGGTTCGCACCGCCGCCCGTCGGCCGACAGTGGACCCTACCGCCAGTCCGCCTCGTCTTCTCCGCGACCTCACCGAGCTCGCGGCTGCTCGCGCATGGGTGCCACGCACCTCGCCACGCACCTATTTGCCCTCGTGTCCGTCCGCGGAGCATCGCCGAGCTTTATAACCTCACCGCACTCATTCATTCATCGCTTCTTCGCTCTCACTTTCTCCGCCCGCTTCTGCTTTCGGCCGCGAAGAGGACGAAGTAGTAGCGCCACGTGTTAGCGCCGCCCTTGATTCCGCAACCACGCCACCGTGATCCACGCCGACGCCGCTCCATTTTTCCCAACCCGGTCCTTGGCGCCCAGTGGATCACCTGGGCGCTGATCGTCGTCTCGCCTCCGGCGATCTCGGCCCCGCGAGCTCGTTTGTGATCCGTGAGTTTCTAGCTCCGCCAACTAGTCCCTTAGGATCGCATCGATGCAATCGAATCTAACGGTGGGCTTGTTTCGCTTTTGTGCATCGTTGCGGCGCGCGACCAATTCTTCTCCAAGCTCGGGCGCGCGTGGAATTCCGCCACCTCGAAGCTTTCTTCGTCGGCATTTTCGTGTGCTTCTTGCTCCCGGTGTTGGGGCGGCTTAGCGCACCTTCCGGAGTCTTCTAGAAGCTTGTCGCGTCCTCTCCGCGGAAGCCGCATCTTCTTCTCCGCCTCCGTTCGCCGCCAGCTCGCCGCCGGCATCCCCGTGGGTCCGCGTCACCGTCATCGAGTTCGTGAGATCTTCGCGAACCCGAAGGTATCACTCACTCGCCCAGAGACCCTCTGGTTAGCAAGTTCAGTTGCGCGGCCGCGCCGCCGTCCCCGTGCGCGCCGGTGAGCCGCCGGTGGGGTTAGTTTAGCGCTAATCTCGTTTAGCCTGAGTCTCTGACTTGTGGGCTCTCTCTGTTTAATCGCGTTTAGAAATCCTTTAATCCAGCCCGTTATGTTTTCTCTTAGTCACTGCCATGTGGGTCCATGCCGCCGCTTAGGGTCGTGTAGCTCGTTATACGTTTTCTCGCCGGAAGCGATTTCTGCGTATATGTTTAAGTACACCTTGATAAGCCGAAGACGTATATTATAATACGCTTCGACGTCACCTTCTGCGGCGATGCATCTGGTCAAGACCTTTCAGCTGGGCCCGTCGGTGTCCGGGGCTAGTTGGTCGTGGGTAGGAAAAGGATTAAATGCTTTAGTATTTCGTAATGTGTTTTCTTTGTCTTGTTAATTCATTTAAACTTAGAAAATTAGAACTAATTCAATTTTTCTCCAAATCACTTGAAACCAGTTCTGTTAATTTTAATTTTAAATGTAATATTTACTAAAATTTGATTCAACCATGTTTCGTTAGCTAGAATCTGGTTATTGAATAATTGGTGTATTATGTACTTTCCAATTTAGAAAATTCATATCTCTATCAATAATTGTCCAAATCCAGAAACCAACTCAGTAAATTTTCATTTTTAGTGTGCTAATTATCAGGTTAGGTTTTAGATACTGTTTTTGCTCATGAAAATTTGTTAAGTAATTAACTAGTGTTTTGATGTGTTTTTAGCTTAGAAAATTCATGGCAAATTCTTAATAACTTAAAATGAATTGTTCTCTGTTTCAAATTTTGTTATATCATGCTTAGGCTGCTGTGAAAAGTTTAGTGTGTTTTGTTATTGTTGTATGTTTGAGTTTGGTCGTGTTATTCGCTCTTATTCATTGCTTTGTTCAATCGTTAGGATTCGATATTTATGTAACCCCGAGAACGACCCTCCGCCAACAACTTGAGCAACAAAGAACGTGCAAGCAGTTTGATCATGATAATCCCAGATTTTAAAGTCTAATATTTTGTTTCAATTGTATGTATGCATTGCTTAATTTGTGTTAAATTGATTAGTTAAATCCGTAGTGCATATCCTGTAGACAAAATATTGATCTCTACTACCGAGCCTAGGTTATTTGTCGTGATTAGAGATCGGATGATCTCTTATCACTTAGTAGATCCGGGTCAACTTGCTTAGACATGCTTAGCTATTGGTAGAATCAAGTGTTATCGACTTTAGTCGGTAACCTTGATCACACAAAATTTACTATAACTTTATGTTTCACATTTTTGCTATGTTTAATTGCAAAATGAAAATGAAAACAAAATGATTTAGACTTGGGCACAATGGTAAGACTCGGTGTGATCTGTTGGGTGTGATCGAAAGGTGCCCGAGCCGCTTAAGGACCGAGTTACTTGCGCCACCATATCGAGCATTTTGCGTGCTAACCACACTAGAGTATATGGGACCTCTCTTGACCTAGTACTTTGGCGTGTATTGGCTCCGGTCGCAGGAGGTCGCAGGAGGGATGGAGGTGGGAGCATGGTAGTTGTCCAAAAGCTTTATCCCGAGTGGGTAGTTGTCTTTCGGCTTTACCATGTAAGCGTATGGGTTTCTATCCATACGAACGGCTCGTAGTTAATACACAATATTGGAAAAAGTCTCGTAGGACTTGATTGTGCAAAGATACCTTCGGAAGTGTGCTTTGGCTTAAAGGCGGTCCAAGTGTGGGTACATTGGTACACCCCGCAGTGGTTAAAACTATTCGAATAGCCTCGCCCTAGGTTATGGACACGCTCGTATACGCCCGTAAGAACTAGACTACAACATTTAAATTAAAACTTGATGGGTGGTACTAATCGGATTCGTGCTATTGTTGGGGTGACTATTGGGATAGTCACTTCTAGGTTGTTTATCTTTCGCTTTTGTTATTAATATCCTTCTGTTATTTCAATCTTAAATGAATTGCAAACTTGCCTTTAAAATCAGATATATTATTGCAAATGAAAGTTGGCTTTATGCAAATGAAACATATGGCCTCCACTAAACAAGCCTCGCATGTAGCATATGAATAGGTCTGCTAGTTCACACGCTGCCTTGCGGGTACAAAGACAATCTTTGTACTCGTGTGCTTTGCTTAATGTTTTGTTGCAGAGGAAGAAGGTGAGCCCAAGGCCTCACTTCGTGAGTCGTGTTGCCGCTTCGTGGACGACTAGACTTGGCGGTCCTACGATGCCTTGTGGGTTGGAGGCACGATTGGCTTTGTTTATAGCCATCTTATGGCACTTTTGCTTCACTGTCGCTCTTGTTTATTTGTGTATCTTGGCCTATCGGCCTTTGTCCGTAATAACTCTACTATTTGTTTATCTTCCGCTTGGTAGTGTAGTGTTTGGACTCTATGTTTGGAATGGAGTTGATGTCTAATTTTGTACCGAGGTGTGTATCTCGCTTCGAAGTATACATATCTCGAGGATCGATTTATTTGATTTGTGCCGCTAGGACCGTGTGGTTGGTTAAGCATTACAAGCCAAATAAACCGGGGTCCTCACAAAGTTGGTATCGAGCCATTCGACCGTAGTAACTCCAAGCATAGTCGCCCGAGGATATTTTGAAAAAGCTTAATTTCAAAGTATAAAAGGGTTTATGAAAACCTAGGCAGATTCTCGATTTTACTCCTTACCTATCTTAGCCTTCTACTCTCATCTTACTCTAATTTGATGTTTAAAACTTGGTTTTCTCTTTCCTTTCAAAAGATAGTTACTACTGGTAGAATCGGTCTTTAGGAGAACCATAGAGAATTAGTCTAATTAAAATTTGTGGGGTATAAGGGTGAGATATATATGAGTTTGCTAAGTGTCCATTTTTGTCAATTGGTTTTGTAACTTACAAGTCTTGTGTTTATTTTGTGCCGTTAGTAAGTTACTTGCACGGGTTGTCGACTTTGTGTTTTCCGGCCGTTGTTAACTTGTCTTAGTGAAACAGATGGCCGGAGAACGCGCGTGGCGCAACAGATCGTCATGATGAGGAGCTTCCTCCTCCGACCATGGTCGAGGTTCTCGCCGATCGAGCGAAACCGCATGGACCGACGCGCATCTTGGAGGTTATTGCTAGGAATACCTCCACTCGCCGGTGGTGGCGCCACCGACTCGCGGGGACTTGCAGAGTTCCTCCAGACGCACCGCCGACTTTCTCCGCTCGAGGACCTCTCGATGCGGATGATTGGCTGCGCATGGTTGAGCGAAGCTCAACATAGCTCAAATGCCGTGCACGTGATAAGGCACTCTTCGCGTCCCACCGCCTGAGGGCGCAACACTCTCATGGTGGGAGAACTATCTCGCCATGCAGCCGCGGGCCATGTGGTCGCGTGGGAGGAGTTCAGTTAGCTTTTCGCCCACATCCCCGATGGCCTCGATGAAGTCAAGAAGAAGGAGTTCCTCGCGCTCAAGCAAGGGCGCAAGTCTCGTGATGCAGTACTGCACGAGTTCAATCATTTGGCTCGTTATGCTCAGGAGGTGGCCTCGATGAGGCTAGCAGGAGAAGTTTATGGATGGCTTGTCCGAGGAGCCGCAGACAAGCTATCTATTGTGGACTTCTCGACTTTCGTGCCTTGGTAGATAAGGCCATTGTTGCCGAGCATAAGGCAAAGGCGCTGGGAGACTCCATAGCGCAAATGGGAGGCACATCGCCTACTCACACCACCTCACTGCCCTCGGGCCGGGCCAGCACTGGTGGCCGCTTCTTTGCTCCACCGCGCCGAGGCCATCTCGCACCAGCTCCTCGCCCACCGCAGCCGTGAGCCACTACGCGCGCCGCGATCCAAGACAGAGCGGCCTCCGCAATCCGGCGCCGAGGTTACTTGTTTTCGCCGCCACAACAAGGGTCATTATGCGAATGCCTACCCTCGAGTGTTGCAGCCCTTGTCCTAATGGAGGACGCGGCAGGGAGTGGTCACCCACCGACGTAAGATTATTCGAAGACCCAAGGTGCGAGCAGTGTCGAGTCAACCACCTTTCGGTGAGGAGGCTCGTGGAGGCGCGGATGTCGTGATTGGTACACTTTTGTTAATTCTCGTCCCGCCGCAGATTATTTGATTCTCGAGCATCGCATTCTTTTATTTCAAGATCATTTGCTCGCTGTTAGCGGTCTTCGTGTTCCTTTGGGAGTTCCTTTGCTCATCCGCTCTCCGGTCGGAAATGAGAGCCGATCTACGATGTCGTGATGTTCCTATCATAGTCCAAGGAGTGGGGTTTTGGCAAACCTTATTCTCGCTTCGCCAGCGAGCCCGGATGTGATTCTTGGCATGGATTGGTTGTCCCAACACTTGGAGCAAATCGACAGTGCGTGAAGATTGTCTATCTCACCACTCTTCAGCGAACATGTCGGATTTTCGCGCAGCCTTCGTGGGCCACATCTATGTGTATTAGAAGCGGAAGCCACCTTGCGTATTCAGGATGTTCCCATAGTATCCGACTTTGGGATGTCTTTCCAAGACTTGCTCGGATGCCTCCGGTTCGAGACCTGAGTTTGTCATCGAAGTTGCTGCCCTGCATCGCCCGATTTCAAGGCGCCGATCGAATGCCTCCCAATGAGCTAGAAGAATTGAAGAAGCGACTTGGTGAGCTCCAAGCAAAGGGTTTCATCCGTCCCAGCTCATCTCCTTGGGGTTGTCCGTGATCTTTGTGAAGAAGAAGGACAAGACTTTGCGCATGTGTTGATTACCGCCTCTCAATGAGGTGACGGTGAAGAACAAATATCCTTTGCCCGCATCGATGATCCTGCTCGATCACCGATCGAGCCTGTGTGTTCTCAAAGATTGATTTGAGAATGGGGTATCATCGTGTCGATCAGATTCGAGGATATTCAAGACGGCTTTCACTACTCGTTATGGGTCATGCGAGTACACCGTCATGTCTTTGGCTTAACCAATGCTCCAACTTTGTTCATGAACTTAATGAATTCAGTATTCATGGAGTTTTTGGACCAATTTGTGGTGGTCTTCATTGATGATATTCTTATTTATTCCAAGATCAAGCAGTATGCCGAGCATCCAAGATTGTTTTGGGCAAATTATGGAACACCACTATATGCGAAGTTCAAAGAAATGTGAGTTCTGTTGAAGGAAGTGGCATTCTTGGGCCATGTTCTTTCAGTGGAGGCATAGCCGTGGATCCCAGAAGGTCGGTGATGTTCTATCTTGGGGCAGCCTGTCGATCACCGATGTGCGGAGTTTTCGGCTTAGCGGGCTACTACCGCTTTATCGAGAACTTCTCCAAGATCGCCAAGCCGATGACCGAATTGCTCAAGAAGGATAAGAAGTTTGTGTGGTCCTCTCGCTTGTGATGAGAGCTTTCAGAGCTCAGCAACGATTGACTTCACCCATCCTCACTCTTCCCGATATCCACAAGAGCTTCGATATTTATTGCGATGCCTCTCGTCGTGGACTTGGATGTGTTCTTATGCAGAAGGCAAGGCGCGTTGCCTATGCATCCAGCAGATTGAGACCTCATGAGCTCAACTATCCCACCCATGATTTAGAGCTTGTCACGTGGTTCATGCACTCAAGATTTGGCGGCATTATCGATCGGAATCACTGTGAGGTGTATTCGATCACAAGAGTTTGAAATACTGCTCACTCACCAGATCTGAACCTCAGCAGAGGAGATGGCTAGAATTGATCAAAGATTATGACATGGGTATTCAAGATCATCCGGCAAAGCCAATGTGGTTGCCGATGCACTTAGCCGAAAAGTGTATTGCAATACTCGATGATCCAAGAGCAGAACTCGCACTTCTTGCAGAGTTGGCGTCTCAACTTGGGTTTGGTTGAACATGGTTCCTTTGTCGCCTTGGTTGTGCGACCAACCTTGGTGGATCAAGTCAAGGCAAGACAATAGCCGATGTCGGTGTGAACCGGATCGCGTAATATCAAGGATGGATAGCCAGTGTTTCTCGGAAGATGAGCCGGTGTCGTATGGTTTGGGCAGCGCTTGTGGTCCCAAAGGTCCCAGAGTTGCGGATTTGATTCTTCAGAGGCCCATGATTCGCCTTTGTCCATCCATCCCGGCCACCAAATGTACCAAGATCTCGCGCCGAGATTTCGTGGACTCGCATGAAGCGAGATTGCCGTGTTCATGGCCGATGTGACATATGTTGCGCGTCAAGGCCGAGCATCGGCCCAATGGGTCTTCTTCATTTCTTGCCTATACGAATGGAAGTGGATTCAGAGGCATGGATTTTATCACCGGTCCGCCTGCACTCCGCGGGAAGGATGCATTATGGGTTATCATTGATCGATTGACGAAGGTGGCCCATTTCCTTCCAAAGGCGATCGAAAATTGATGTAAATCGGCTAGCGGATCTTTACATATCCCGCATTGTGAGTTTGCATGGTGTGCCACGAACGATAGTGTCGATCGTGGTTCTCTTTTCACTTCCCGATTTTGGCACATCGCAGGAGGCCATGGGTACCGTCTTACTTTCAAAGACCGCCTACCATCCTCGTGATCGATGGTCGACAGAGCGAGTCAATCAGTGCTTGAAGATATGTTCGTGCTTGTGTTCTTTCCTATGGAAAGAATTGGGAGAAGTGCCTACCGCTTGTCGAATTCTCCTACAACAACAACTTCCAGCTAGTCTCTCGTGATGGCACCGCTTGAGGCTTTGTATGGAGGCGCGCAGAACACCATTGAACTGGTCAAACCGTGAAAGGCGCTTTGGCCCGGATTCGATCAATGAGGCGAAAGTCAAGTGCGCTTGATTCGTGAGCACTTGCGCGTAGCTCACCCCAGCGTAAGAGCTATGCGATCGGCGTCACCGTGAGTTGAGTTTCCACCAACGACTTTGTGTATCTCAAAGTCTCACCTCCAAAGGTCATCGTCGTTTGGCGCCAAGGGCAAATTGGCTCCTGTATGCTCGGACCCACCGCATCATCGATAGAGTGGAGTCGTTGTTACAAGTTAGACTTGCCACTACACTTGGGGGTGCATGATGTTTTCCATGTGTCGCAATTGAAGAAGTGCCTCCGTGTTCGGTTGAGGAAACACTATTGGAAAATATCGATGTGCGGAAGATCTGTCTTATCGTGAGCGTCCCGCTCAGATCCTCGAAGAAGTCGAACGCAGAACAAGGAACCGTGTGATCAAGTTCCTTAAAGTTCAGTGGTCAAACCACTCCGAGGATGAAGCCACTTGGGAGCGGAAGATCGTCTCCGAGCAGACACCCATCCTTCTTCCCCAGTTGATCGTAATCTCTGGGCGAGATTCTATGGGGAGATTTGTAACACCCTAACTTAGGTTTGTATTTCAAATGTAAAATTATGAGGAGAAATAAAAAGTTTTGTTGTCTCATCAAATCATTTGGTAGTTTTCCAAATTTTCCTAGCAATTTCCATTTTCTAGAATTAAATTCTTGTGAATGGAAATTGTTGTCAAGAAATTCTTGGCTTTCAAACTTGTGATCATCCTCTGAAATTATTTTTCCTATCATCTTGATCATCCTATCTACCTCCTGAATTATTTCACAATTTTAGATTTTATTTGCTATTTCAAATGGCCAAGTCAACCTAGTTTGAAATCTGGTCAAACTTCTGTTCGAAGCTTGTGAATTTTATTGGGGAAATCTAGTGCATGAAAACTCCTGGAAAAATTACACAAGGGATTCCTCTGTTCCAGTTAGCTACCATAAAAATTTCAGAATTTTTGGAGCTCAGGGCTACGTCTAAAAATTCCTCAAAACCTTATCACCTTTTGAAATCAAACCGAAACACTGCTCTCCGCTCGCACCTAACTTAGACTCGAGTCCGACCGCACTAATGGACTGGCCGCACCGCCTAGCCGCACCGCGTGAGCCCGATGGTCGTCCACCGTCCGATGGAGATCGAACGGTCCACGTTGCTTGTCTCGTCGACCGTCCGAATGCATACACCAATCTCACCGCCCATTTCAGATCCAACGGCCGGCGACATCGATCGAGTCAAACCACCGGTTCGCACCGCCGTCCGTCGGTACGATGTGGACCCTACTGTCGAGTCCGCCTCGCCTTCTCCGCACTCACCGAGCTCGCAACTGTTCGCGCATGGGTGCCACGCACCCGCCGCCACCTATTTGCCCTCGTGTCCGTCCGTGGAGCATCGCGAGCTTTATAACCTCACCGCACTCATTCATTCATCGTTTCCTTTGCTCTCTCACTTTCTCCGCCCGCTTCGCTTTCGACCGCGAAGAGGACGGCGTAGTAGCGCCGCGTGTTAGCGCCGCTTCTTGATTCCGCAACCACGCCACCGTGATCCACGCCGACGCCGCCTCCATTTTTCCCAACCCGGTCCTTGGCGCCCAAAGGATCACCAGGCGTATCGCTGCCTCTCGCCCGGCGATCTCGCCCCGCGAGCTCGTTTGTGATCCGTGAGTTTCTAGCTCCGCCAACTAGTCCCTTAGGATCGCATCGATGCAATCGAATCTAACGGTGGGCTTGAGCCGCTTTGTGCATCGTTGCGCGCGTGCGACCAATTCTTCTCCAAGCTCGGTTTTCCGCGTGGGAATTCGCCACCTCAGCTTTCTTCGTCGGCATTTTCGTGTGCTTCTTGCTCCGGTGTTGGGGCGGCTTTGCGCACCTTCCGAGTCTTCTAGAAGCTTGTCGCGTCCCTCCGCTAAGCCGCATCTTCTTCTCCGCTCCGTTCGCCGCCGCCGCCGGCGGCATCCCCGTGGTCCGCGTCACCGCCATCGAAGTTCGTGAGATCTTCGCGAACCCGGCGTATCACTCACTCGCCCAGAGACCCTCCGTTAGCAAGTTCATTCTTGCGCGCCGCGCGCCGCCCCCGCGGCGCGGTGAGCGCCGGTGGGGTTAGTTTAGCGCTAATCTCGTTAGCCTCGAGTCTCGACTTGTGGGCTCTCTCTTAATCGCGTTTAGAAATCCTTTAATCCAGCCCGTTATGTTTCTCTTAGTCAACGCCATGTGGGTCCATGCTGTCGCTAGGGTGTGTAGCTCGTTATACGTTTTTCCGCCGGAAGCGATTTCTGCGGTATATGTTAGAAGTACACCTTGATAAGCCAAGACGATATTATAATACGCCGACGTCACCTTCGTGCGCGACCGTCTCGGTCAAGACCTTTATTGGGCCCGCCGCTGTCTGGGGCTAGTTGGGTGGGTAGGAAAAGGATTAAATGCTTTAGTATTTCAGAATGTGTTTTCACATTGTGTCGTTAATTCATTTAAACTTAGAAAATTCAGAACTAATTCAATTTTCTCCAAATCACTTGAAACCAGTTCTGTTAATTTTAATTTTAAATGTAATATTTACCAAAATTTGATTCAACCATGTTTCATTAGCTAGAATCTGGTTATTGAATAATTGGTGTATTATGTACTTTCCAATTTAGAAAATTCATATCTCTATCAATAATTGTCCAAATCCAAGAAAACCAACTCTGTAAATTTTCATTTTTAGTGTGCTAATTATCAGGTTAGGTTTTAGATACTGTTTTTGCTCATGAAAATTTGTTAAGTAATTAACTAGTGTTTTGATGTGTTTTTAGCTTAGAAAATTCATGGCAAATTCTTAATAACTTAAAATGAATTGTTCTCTGCTTTCAAATTTTGTTATATCATGCTTAGCTCTTGTGAAAAGTTTAGTGTGTTTTGTTATTGTTGTATGTTTGAGTTTGGTCGTGTTATTCGTTTCTTATTCATTTGCTTTGTTCAATCGTTAGGATTCGATATTTGCGGTAACCCGAGAACGACCCTCCGCAACAACTGAGCAACAAAGCAACAGTGCAAGCGCTTTGATCATGATAATCCCAGATTTTAAAGTCTAATATTTTGTTTCATTGTATGTATGCATTGCTTAATTTGTGTTAAATTGATTAGTTAAATCAGAGTTGCATATCCTGTAGACAAAATATTGATCTCTACTACCCGAGCCTAGGTTATTTGTTGTGATTAGAGATCGATGATCTCTTATCACTTAGTAGATCCGGTCAACTTGCTTAGACATGCTTAGCTATCGGTAGAATCTGGCGGTTATCGACTTTAGTCGGTAACCTTGATCACACAAAATTTACTATAACTTTATGTTTCAGCATTTTTGCTATGTTTAATTGCAAAATGAAAAATGAAAACAAAAATGATTTAGACTTGGGCACAATGGTAAGACTGGTGTGATTCTGTTGGGTGGATCGAAAGGTGTCCGAGCCGCTTAAGGACCGAAGTTACTTGCGCCACCGTCACGAGCATTTTGCGTGCTAACCACACTAGAGTATATGAGACCTCTCTTGACCTAGTACTTTGGCGTGTATTGGCTCCGGTCGCAGGAGGTCGCAGGAGGGATGGAGGTGGGAGCATGGTAGTTGTCCAAAAGCTTTATCCCGAGTGGGTAGTTGTCTTTCGGCTTTACCATGTAAGCGTATGGGTTTCTATCCATACGAGCTGCTCGTAGTTAATACACAATATTGGAAAAAGTCTCGTAGGACTTAGCTGTACAAGATACCTTCGGAAGTGTGCTTTGGCTTAAAGGCGGTCTCAAGTGTGGGTACATTGGTACACCCCTGCAGGGTTAAAACTATTCGAATAGCCTCGCCCTAGGTTATGGACACGCTCGGATACGCCCGTAAGAACTAGACTACAACATTTAAATTAAAACTTGATGGGTGGTACGAAACGGGATTCGTGTTATTGTTGGGGTGACTATTGGGATAGTCACTTCTAGGTTGTTTATCTTTCGCTTTTGTTATTAATATCCCTCATGTTATTTCAATCTTAAATGAATTGCAAACTTGCCTTTAAAACTGTATTATATTATTGCAAATGAAAGTTGGTTTTATGCAAGTGAAACATATGGCCTCCACTAAACAAGCCTGCATGTAGCATATGAATAGGTCGCTAGTTCACACGTCGGTCTTAAGGGTACAAAGACAATCTTTGTACTGTGTGCTTTGCTTAATGTTTTGTTGCAGAGGAAGAAGGTGAGCCCCAAGGGCCTCACTCGTGAGTCGTGTTGTCGTTTCGTGGGCGACTAGACTTGGCGGTCCTGGCCGATGCCTTGTGGGTTGGAGGCACACCGATTGGCTTTGTTTATAGCCATCTTATGGCACTTTGCTTCATTGTCGTTCTTGTTTATTTGTGTATCTTGGCCTATCGGCCTTTGTCTGTAATAACTCTACTATTTGTTTATCTTCCGTTTGGTAGTGTAGTGTTTGGACTCTATGTTTGGAATGGAGTTGATGTCTAATTTTGTACCGAGGTGTGTATACTGCTTTCTGGGAAGTATACATATCTCGAGGATCAGTTTATTTGATTTGTGCTGCTAGGACCAGGTGGTTGGTTAAGCATTACAAGCCAAATAAACTGGGGTCCTCACACACTCGAGGCGAGTCAATACTTTGATCATATTGAGCCTACATTTCATGTAAATTATGTTCTTTTAAAAAATAGCAAAATGCATGCTTTAATTCCTTAATCAAACATATGTTAAAGCTTAAGGTAGTTAATACCCATTTGATGATTAACTAATTATTATGCCATCCTTGACAACTTGAATCCCTTAAATTCCATTGTCACCCTAGCAACTATATGGTAATACTAGTTATAGGTTGTACTTAAGCGACATGCTAGACTTGCTTAAGTACCTGGACATTAAAATGTCCTAATCATCATCTTTTCAAACGTAAAATGATTTAGGCAGTCATTGCGGGTAAATGACTGAGATGGTTGAATTGTTGTATTTTCCTTCTCAAAAACCCTAAACTGCTAATATCCAGTCTGGGCGGATGGTAAGATGGTGGGTGCGGACGGAGCACGAGGATGGCGGGAATGTGGTTGAGCCGTCCAGACAACCCTAAGGACTTAATCTTGTCACGACCTCCTGTGTATAACAAGTACAACCACAAGTCTGCAACAAACTGCGACTTGGCTTAGTAAATTTATCAAATCCCAAAAGTCATCTCACTAGGGGATAAAGGGGGCACAAGCTCTGGGTATGTCGGGCTTGATGAGACACCGAGTCAAGGGTGAAGTTCGTCAGTCGCTGAGGTGAACATCTCGTGCAACGTATGGGCGCAACCCCATATGGGTGAAATGACAGAAGGGGCGAGATATTTAGAAAAGTTATTGTGACAACCTCTCGACTACACGACTAGGGAATCGTGTAGGGCAACGAGTTAATTGTCTCTTGTGGGTAAAGTGTACAATCTCTGCAGAGTTATAAACTGTTTAAACAGCCGTGCCTACGGTCAAAGGCGGACATGAGAACTTAACTTGAGTTAGTTCTATTTCAAAAACCTTGTTGGGTGGTATAAAAATTGTGGCGGGCTCACCTAGCCCTGAGATTGTTTTTCCTGGGTCTCCTTACCCAGTGTTGTTTAGTGGTGGATATAACCACAATCAAAATAAGCATGAAGGTGGAGGGAACCTCTGCTGATATAAATATTGCACAATTATTCTCTTTAACCAAATGTAATTTGTTAAAATGCTAAGTGATAGGAATTTGTAGTTATGATAATTGAAAATATTGCTTTAGCAAATAAAATAACCCGAGCCATCCTTGCTAAGCCTTGCATGTATATTATTGCATTGTGTGTTGGCTCGCGAGCACGGAAGTTGTGCTCATTCTCGCTCTCCCCCAAACCCTTCAGATAACGCAGATGAAGGAGACTATGCCTACTACGAGGAACCAGAAGTCCATGGGCATGGAGTCGATGAAGCATAGTCTAGGTTCTATAGTCTAGGTCTCGCCTCAGTCCAGCTGACTCCGTTGGTGCTTGCGTGCATCCTATATTATCTGAGTTCTTGGGTAATATCGGGCGCACACGGGTTTCCCCAGTCGCTTGCCTGTGCAGAAGTGAGCTCTCACCTTTTTGCTTCCGCTATAGCTACCGCTGTCTTTTGTAATGTAATCAATTGGGCCTGTTCGGCCCGTATTGTAAAATCTGACCCGACGCGGTCTATGTGAACCCTGTTGTGTTATTTAATGAATGGTTTGGTTCTACGCTATGTATGAAATGATTCAGCAATGTATTTGTGAGTGCTATCTACTGATCCAGGGAATAGCACAGTATTTCACAGAGGATTCTGGATCAGGAAATCCTGGGTCCGACATAAAATCTGACAAATCATATATAGTAGTATGAGAAGGTTTAGATAGTGGGCCAACCTGAAAAAGGTCCGTTAAGAATTTGAGTTCAAGAGTTTCAATCTCATCTGATGTCAGGTTCTCGTGCTCCACACTCTTCTCAGCATAAACAGGATCAAATAGGGCATACAATTGCTGAATCACAGCACAAACATTCAGCTAGAAGAAACTTTGGCCAACTGGGAGACATTTGTAAAGTAATAAAACAACAGATGGGAGGAAGGGACTTACCATTACATCCTCAAATTGCAGAAGATACCAAGCACGGATGGTGTACTCCACCCTCCCACATAGCTTCTCGAACGCGGCACGGTCGTTGTCATGCTCTGAAGAGTAAATCCGGAGCATGTGTGACTTATGGCAATGTAAATGAAATCACACCATTTCAACATATATAGTATCATACCATATTTTAAATAAACAACACTCAACACTGATCCTTCGTTTAAGATGATTAGGAAAACATAGTGTCATTATCTAGTTACTAGAACTGCAAACAGCAAAATGAATCTCTTTCTTCTCAAGAACCTATAATAATCACGGCAAACGCAACTAAGGACGTAATAATACCAATACCAGTGGTTCTTTCTTCCTTAGCAAATTAAGTAAAACTCGTTCCAATTAACGCCCCTAAAGCTACCAAAGTATGCACATTGTTCTCCTATTTGCAATAAGAATTCATTCCAATTAACGCCTCTAAGTCAGGTTTTCGAAATGCAAAGACAACAGAAAAAGTAACCAATGATCAGACAACGGGACAAAGAGAGATCATTGCCAATGGCGCGATCACAATACGATCATGGATCGCAGCCCTAAGAACTGCACCAGAAACATCACGTTTCCCTCCCATTCTCAAGGAACAGCCGGCGATCCATGGTAATGCGCACACCAAGGTAAACGAGCGATCAAATCAAACCAAGAAACAGGGACGGATAAGCGGGATATACTGTAGAGGTCGGCGAGCTTCCTGACGAGCTTGTGCTTGAGGATGGGGATGACGGACTCCCTCTCGAGCCGTATCACCTCCTTCACCACCCCGTTCTTCCTCTTATCCTTCCCCTTCACCTCCATCGCCGCCGCCGCTGTCTCGGGTCCTTGCACTTTCTCCTCCGCCTCCTCCATTGGTCCGTCCAACTGGCCGGAGCGATATATAGAAGAAGCGACCAGAATTCGAACCTTGGAATGGAAGGAAGGGATGGAGTCGGGCTGTGGGAAGAGGGAAAGCGATCGATACCGCAGAGAGGAAGAGAGAGAGAGCGAAAGCGCGCTTTTTGTGAATTGAAGTTCGCGGTAACGGATAGGAGATAACATGCCACATCTTTTTTTTCTTCTCATTTTCGGATTTTCAAATCGATTTTCTTTTCTTTTGGTCCGCTCGTGAAATGACTTATTTGCTCCTTCGTGGGGCTGGCTATGTGGTTGGGTCGAGCCAGCCCGATCCCAAGCACTGCACTCTCTCACTAAGCGATAAGAACAAGAAGAAAGAATCCAATTCCCATAAGAGTAGGAAGTGTTTCCTACAAATTATCCGAGGGAATTGATGGCATTAGCAATGGCCTAAGCTCTGCACCCGAAGGAGTGGCTTCTCACGCTCTCCAACTATTCTGAACTTGTTTGGATAGATTATTTTTCTCTGACATATAATTTTCATTCTGATATAAACAACAAAACGCCCACTCGAGTCATTCTACGCTTTAGCATCTGATTTGCGCAGTATTTTCTTTTCTCAAGGCGACGAGCGAAGAAAGGCGCATAGTTAGTAACATTGCACTAGAGACCAACAAACTAGTGATAGTTTAAACCGGTCGTCACCGAACGAGCATAAGCGGGTCACCCGTCACCTAATGTAATGCCACGCCAACCAGGATACAGGCTTTCTTCTGTTTGGAGAGGAGATGATCATCATCATGTCAAATCTCCAAGATGGATGTGTCACCTTGCGCAACCACGGCATGCCGCTAAGGGCGCGTGAGGAACAATGGCGACGAGGTCGTGGCTCACGAGCTTCCGTCGACGCGGGCTCGCCATGGAACCTAATGGCCTTCCCACCTGACAGTGGAGCGGTGTCCCTTTGTATGAGCACCTCCGGCGCGGCGTCGGTCGTGCCACAGCGGCAGCTCCTCGTCGAGCAGGAGGCTCTCGATCGGGGTAGCTTCAGGTCGCGGTTGCTCCAATCTGCACGACGGAGATCTCCCGGCGCAGCTGCTCCACCGTCCAGTCCACCCCGGCTGTACTGCGCCATGGCGGCTACGTGGTTCGTGGTGGCCACTGGCTCTATTGATTCGGTGGCGCTCGGCACGTAGGAACGCGGCGCGGTTTTGACGGGAACACATTGGTTTGAGAAGGCGGACACGTACGTACGGCCCAGCGGATCCGTTGCTTTTGTGGTGCGGGTTTGGGTTAGTCCAAACTCCAAACTCCAAAATGCTTTCGCAATTGAACATTTCATTCAACCAAAAAAAGTGGGTTTCCCGTTGAACGTTGAAGAACGTAGTAATCACCATAATAGGTAATCAATAGAGAGACAAATAGATAGAGACATAATATGAAGAACTACCTCTTTATTAATTGATTCTCTTTATTAATTGATCGATCTCTTTCTAAGTACAACGGTATCGTATTTAAAGACTAAAACCTACCGAAGATAGTTTTGGTATTATGCCCATCAATCCCTAATCCAATGCTTTTTAACAAGAACATTTCATTCAATCAAAATAAAAGTGGACTAGTTGCCATCTCCCAATCAACAGAAAGCATGCCACATCAGCAGAGAATACCACCACATCAGCACTTTCAGAAAGGACGGGGAGATGACGGTAGGGGGAGTTTTAACGATTTTTTTTTACATAGAATTGCAGAAATAAATATTCATTTAATGAATTTACAAAATAGGCTTTTGTCGTCATTTTAATTGGTGACAGGAGCCCTGTTGCCGACTAAAGCAGAGTCAATGCCTCTATCGCTATTCCAAATGGCGATTGACATCAAAATCACTATTTGGAATGGCGACAGGGACCGCGCAGCCCCCTGTCGCCATTCCAAATGGCGACAGTGGCTAGACTATAAAAGGGCAACAAATTCAGCCCTAATTCAATTTTAATCCAGAAAAAAAAAGAAAGAGGGAAGAGGAGGGAGATGAGCTAGCGAAGCGTTGTTCATCTGTAGCAGAGGAGGGGAGTGAGGGAGGAGTAGATTCGGTCGCTCACATTGCAGGTATTTTTTGTAACTGCATATTTAATTTTGAAACCCTGGTAAGTTAGCAACTAAAACTAGTAGGTCCGTAATTTAATTGATTAGATAGTTTTAAATGTATGGTTATGTAGTGTATTTCGTTCTAGTACATCTATTTAGGTGTGTGCAGTTTAGTAATAGAAATGTGGTTAGTCGTAAAGGTTTTATTTATGGTGTAGTATTGAATTGATTAGATAGTTTTAAATGTATTGTTATGTAGTGTAGTTCGTTGTGGTAAATTTTTTTAGGTGTGTGTAGTTTAGATTTAGATATATCGTCAATCGTGTAGATATTTTTTATAGTACAATAATTGAATGAATTAGATAGTTTCAGATTAATGGTTTTGTAGGCTAGTTCGTTGTAGTACATCTTTTTAGTAGGTGTGTATTTTAGTTTTAGATATGTTGTTAATGTTTTTATTTCATAGTACTTTTTTTAGTAATGCATGTTTAATAAAATTAGAAAAATAGGGTTATGTCGTCGTTTGAAATGGCGACATGCCACTGTCGCCGGTTGGATTGATGACAGGAGCCCTGTCGGCCACCAAACAGCATGAAATGCCTCTGTCGCCATTTGGAATGTCAATTGGCTTGGAAATAGAGTTAATATTATTTTTATTTTCTGTTTATGTTTCTTTTTAATAATAATGTAAGTACTAACTTTTCTGTTTGACATTATTTCAGGTATGGTGTCCGTAGGAGGTTCCGCGCAGTAGCCCTTCAAGCTACTGGACTCGGTCGTTGACGCGGGCCACCACAACCGCCTCAATACCGTCCAGCCCCAGCCTGGCGAGGCACCCATCGGATGACCGCATCATTTATACACTATACAATGCAGAGAGGGTGTACGAGCGCGCACCCCACGGGTTGTCCAGCTAGTGCGTGTGAGACTCCGCCTACTGGTTCACGTGGAGTTGCTTGGTGCACGACGTGTGCATGGAGGCATACTCTGTCCACCAACTAATGAGGCAGTTCGGACTACGGCAGGAGGTCCCAATCCCCTAAGGAGAGCCACTGCCGCCGAACGTCTAAGAGTAAGTTCATCTTGAATATAATATCTTCATTGTTTTTCCTGTGTACTAACATTTTTGTCGTGTTGCTTTTCGCAGACACACCAGGAAGGGTGTCCTAGGTACCACATCATGGGCAATACACATGGAGCCGTGGGTGGAGCCGTGGGTACATGCCTTAGAGAACGTAGTCTAGAAGGCTGCCCCGTACGACCACCGGACGTACTATGACTACATCGAGTGGTATAACACTCGGACAAGTGTGTTACATCCGGGTTGTGGATGACTCACCGCCACGACGAGCGATCTACCCCACACGGTCGGACTCTGCATTCCGCCACATGGTACGTAGTGAACGGTCCATAGTTTTTATTTACTTGTCATGTTTTTTTGTTCTAACTTGTTCTTCGTGCCTAAGAGAGCAATCTTGGATGGGAGTTGCACTTGGAGGCAACCTCCATTCTCTCTCGGATTGGGGACCGCCTGGACAAGATGGTGCACGATTTGAGAGACGTCATGCTCCGGATAAGGGACAAGGCGAGGCATGTTGTCAAGTTGGTGTCCTGTCAAAAGCCGAGTGACGTACAAGATTGAAGGATCTAGACCCGCCATTATGTGTTAATAGAGTATTTTGGTGATTAATTACAAATGCACTTATGAGACTAACAATCTTATTGTTATATCATGTTTAGTCTCAGCTTGGATAGAAAAGCAAAAATCCAAACAGGTATGTATCCATTAATGACAAATCTATTTGTGAGACTAACAATTCTATTGATTATCTATTGCTTAGTCTTGTTTGGATATAAAGATGAAAACACAAGAGGTATGCATCATACTTCTTATTATATCTTGTTGCATTCCTCGGATCCAAAATATAGGTTAAACTCCACCAAAAAGGTTAACTTGGATATGTGCATATGTTTCCATTACACATTTGTGTATGCACACATTTAGGGAAAGTTCATTCTATATTTTGTGATTTCATTAGTATTGATCCATATTCTCTTTCCACATATATTAAGGATCTTTACTTTGAAACATATCCTTGAATATATTTAACTTATGTAGTTAATATATTCATATGAGTATATGAGAGCATATAAGACTTGTGTAGTTCATAGATGCTCATATATCCTTGAATATTTTAACTTGTGTAGTTAATATATTCATATGAGTATATACAACTTGTGTAGTTCGTATACACTCATATTTAGTATATACAACTTGTAGTTCGTATATACTCATGGTATATATAACTTGTGTAGTTCATATATACTTATATATGAGTATATATATAACTTGTATAGTTTATACATACTCATGTTTATCTATATTCAATTATTTAAAATTGTGTTGTGGGACTAACATGTGTGCTAAGATATTTAAAGGCTTAGTCCTAGTTTATGGATGGCGACATGGTAATGGAAATGCATGACAATAGAGGGATCATGACAAATAGCTTGATAGCATGTTCTTGTACCATATGGATCTATTTAGGTTCATGCATGCATTTGAATTTAAGTTTTGGAAGCTCTAAGTGCTTCTGTCAGAAATCGGTAGTACCGGAGGCTAACCGGCGATAGTACCGCATCAAGCGGTATGACCACGCATTACTTGGCAGTATTACCGGGTTTTGATCATCAAGCCAACTGAGCGCTAATGCAGTACGATCGGTTCTTGCAGCGGTACTACCGCATTGCGGTCGTTCCAATTTTTAGTTGGTGGTTGAATAAAACCAGAACCGATGCATTTTGGCTCAGAGCTCTCTCTAAAAATCAGTCATACTGCATTTGAGAAACGGTAGTACCGCTATGCGGTTGTACTGATTTCTATGTGGTGGTACGTATTTTCCAGAGAGCATGTCTTTTTGGCAAAATTGGAAACCCTGCAATCGGTAGTACCGCTCCTTCGTGCGGTACAACCGGACCAAGCGGTAGTACCGCAACTTGGTTTGCAGTAGTACCGGTCCAGGATTTTCAACGGCTTATTTAGAAGCATTTATTGCAGGTATATCTTGGTAATTAATGTTAATCATTATGTGACTAATATTTTTCATGAGTTGGATGAATAGGTTATGTTTCAGGGTAATGGAGACTTCGGATGGCATCATGAGTTGATCGTCATCAAGTAAAGGTTCAAGAAGAGGATGCATCATGTGTTGATGCATATCAAGATCTCGAAGAAGAGATGATCATGAGTTGATCATCAAGTCAAGAGAAAACTCATCATGTGTTGATTGAGGTCAAGTAAATGATGCATCATGGGTTGATGCATGTCAAGATGATGACCCGGACTTGAAGTGAAGATGTGCGTCATCAAGCTTCAAGAAGATGCTCAAGGCAAAGGTATAACTAGCTAGGGCTAAGGATGTATTCCTAGTCTTTTACCGGTCTTGGTGTTTGGTTAGAAGACCAGATTGCTAGTATAGGTTACCGTATTATTAAGAGGGGTCTTGTCTAGTAGCTTGAGTCTCATCATGTGTTGATAGCTCAATCTCACTTGCTTTAGCTCACCGTGGTATGATGCTATTATTTGCGAATGTGTTTTGCAAATAGTCAAGGCTTATGCGTCTAATCCTTGTAGCATGTGACTATACTTTGCAAATGTGTTTTGCAAATAGTTGAAGTCCATGTTCCTACTCCTTGTGGCATGATCTAAGTTTGCAAATGTATTTTGCAAATTGTTGAGATTCATGCATGTTCCCTTGACATGGTCTAAGAATTGCTTGTTGCTATTTTCTTGGACTTAGACCATAGTTGTGACTCTCTGAAGTTCTTGTTCTTTCTGTATTGATCTAATGTGTTTAAGATCATGCAATCAGGTGGGTTGTGTAGCCCTCTGAATAATCTTTCAATAGAGTCTAAGATCACTCAATTCTGACATCGGAGTCAAAAGTTATGACCTTTTTACCGAGTGTCGTCTGTGCTGATTTTGAGCTGCGGTACGACCGCCATGAAAAGAGCGGTACGACCGCCCAGAACGGTTGTACCGGCCCTTGTGAGTGCGGTACGACCGCACCAAGTCTGTAACGGCTAGTTTTTGGCTGTTTCGTCTCCAAACAGCTAGTTTTTGGTGTAGAGGTTATAAATACCCCCTTGGCCGGTTGAGAGGCAACCTTTGGCATCTCATTTCACTATCTTAAGCTAGTGTGAACTTCACCTCTCAATTATGCATGTGTTGCACCTTGTGAGCAAGGAGAGAGGTCTCTAGTTGCATGTGTTGCATCTAGAGGTGGATCTCGTATCCACTTGAGCTTGTGCATTCGTTGCATGTGGTGAGAGTCAAGCAAGGGGCTTGGCTTATTACTCTTGGTGTTTGCCGATACCTAGAAGGCGTGGAGGTGTCGTGGTCCGGTGATCTTCTCAAGTGAAGCTTGTGAGAAGGCCCAGTGTTTATGAGTGGCTTGGTGCTCGCCATCTCCGGAGTAGAGTAAGAGCAACCCTAGTGGAGCGAGGTGTTGATACCTCGGAGGAAGGCTTAATTCGTGAAGCCGGCCCAATTGGTTTGGGTTTCCCTCAATGTGGATTAGGGGAGACCGGCAAGTCTCCGATCACCATGGTAAAACATCGTCGTGTCTTTTATGGTTTGCATTCTTTTGCTTTACATTGTGCAAATTATATTTCTTGTATTAAATTGCTTATTCATTGTGTATGAATGCTTACCATGATTTGTGCTATTTACATTGCTAGAATTGAATGGCTTACAAGTCTTTGCTTAATTGCAATATTCATCAATTGACTTGTATTGTTGGTGCACTTAGTTGAACCTAATTGTTTTAGGCTTTAATTGTGCAAAACCGTATTGTCATAAGCTTCCGCTTTAGAAATCGATTTTAGCGCATAGAAGTTTTTTAAAACGCCTATTCACCCCCCTCTAGTCGGCCTCCTCGATCTTACAAAGATGCACTATCACGCGCCAACAGAGTACGTGGACGAGGCGTGAGCCAGAGTGCATCACGCCTGATGCCCACTACGACGGCTCCGCACCTAGACTTACTTGGTGAGTCCTCGTGGCACCGTGCCAGCAGTACCCCTATCAAGTTCGTAGGTACACCTTTACTAGTCACTTGAGCTTGTTTATTTCTAACTGAATTTTTCCTGTTGCCAATTTGTTGGAACATGACCTTAGTTCCATGCGCTCACAGGGCAGGAGCACGGAGGGACATCCCCTCTGATGCAATGACCAGGTTGGTTACTGCTCCCACGTCGTGTATCGCTTTTGCTTTAGCATTACATTTAAATGCATGTCTTACTGTTTGACAGGGTGTTAGCATGGTTGGGAGGAGGGCACCAAGCCGCACATGAGGGGCTATAGGTCTCAAACTACGATGTTGAGGAGTACTTGTTTCCGCGAGACGATGGTGCACCTTCACAGTTCGAGGGCCCTCCCAGCTAGATCTCCATTGGGGATTCATAGCTCTATGGTGCGCATGGACTGTCCCAGTCAACACAGTCAGGGTTCGCCACACCTGTGGAGTTTATTCGCCCCTAGGATAGTTCAGGCACCGAACCCGCTGACGTACTCGCACCAGCAGCGGGCTTGCCGGACGAGGGCATGGGCCACCCGTGGAGTATGCCCGAAGAGGGCCCGTGACTAGAAGTATCACCCATATTATGTAAATATTAATTTTTGTATGACTAACATTATGCTTTTTTGGTTTACGATCTCATTTGTTGTTGCTGTTGTTGTGTGTATGACTGACCCTGTGTGGGAGTTAGCATCGTGACACCCTACGCATCGTGTAGACCAAACAAATGTGTAGACTCCACCGAAATGGCAGATCGATGTCAATAGGTACCCACACCGATTGTAGTGGAGATACGTTGGCGTCAACAAAATCCAATGCCAGCTCAATAAAAGCCCATCCAACCAACTGAACTCCATACCCTTCTCTTCTCATCGCCATGTGTTAGTTGTCGAGTTCGATGAGCCAAAGAGTTGTGGCACTAGCGAGCTACAAGGCGCGTCAACTGCCCAAACTGCAGGGTCCAAGCAAATGTCATGTACTCCAACACCGAAGATAATAGGGGTCGTGTGTTCTGTAAGTGTCCGTATTTCTCAGTGAGTTTAATTTATAGGAATGTTGGTATTTGGATTTTGGTTTGTTTCGTCACTTCTTTTTTACTATTCGGTGTGGATTATTCACTTCCACAACAAACATTCCACTACAACTAGTTTTGCACAACAGATAATGGAGGGAGAAGAAAGCTAGAGGACTTAAACGCATCGGGCTTGGAGATGTCAGGCTGGGGAGATGCTGCGGAAGCTGAAGTGGCCTACCGGGAAGTTTGAAACTTGTCTGGATCATTCGATGAAGGTTGCACCTGTGGTAACCCGGCGCATATCATTCAGTCCACACACCCGACCCGCCGCCCAGGCGTACTACACATACAGGGATATCCACGTAAGAGAATCTCACACACACATTGATTTTTCCCCTTGTATGTTGCATTTCATATATCGCTAACTTCATCTGTGCATAATGCCTTGTTGGTGATATGCCCTAGAGGCAATCATGGAGATGATTGTATCACGTCTATGTTTATGAGTTCTTGAATAAATGTTATTCTGTTCCTTGAATGAATCGTTAGTTCTGAAGATCAACGAGTATGTGACTTGTTGGTGGAACTCTTCGACTTGTATGATGTCATTCTAAAAGTATTCCTGGTTGAATGTTACTGATCAAAACACCAGTGACCCTACGACCAGTACATGTATTGATTGATGATCATGTTTCACCGGTCATGGATATAGGGATATTGAATCAATAATGTGAACACATGTTAGAGAACATGGGGTTGGATTGACCCACCTTGAGACACTATAGAGATTGTTATGATTCTATGTGTCATTAGTTGGTCT
The DNA here is from genome assembly GCA_036346255.1 of Ampelocalamus luodianensis. NCBI lineage: Eukaryota > Viridiplantae > Streptophyta > Magnoliopsida > Poales > Poaceae > Ampelocalamus > Ampelocalamus luodianensis. The sequence continues at coordinate 44,546,952 of CM070637.1, forward strand.
CAAGCAATGATGATGTATAATCCTTAGATCTGAGATCAGCATGGTTCCCTACATGTGTAACAGCACTCTTAGGGGTTGCCAAACGCTACTTGTAACTGAGTAGTTATAAAGGTAACTTTTGGGTATGCTATGAAACATGCGGAGGGATGTGACTGGTCGGATATGGGATTTGTCCCTCCTAACATAACGGGAGAGATGTCTCTGGGCCCCTCGAAGTGATCGGATAAAGAAAGTGCATGGCCATGCCACTAGTGGTTGAAGTGTTCGACTACATAAGGTTATCCGACAACTCGATCGAGAAAGTATTGAACAGTCCATGGATGACACATTATCTCACCTGGAGTTCAAACCAGATATCGTGAGGCAAAGGGAGAATACTAGAGTAAGTCGCTTAGTTCGATCAGATCCAGATAAGTCGTATGGTGATACGAGCAAGTCGTAGACTGATCAAACGAAATCACAGAGTGGTCGAAACCTGGTCGTAAGGAGTTACGAAATGGTCGTGACCGAGTGCGAACTGGTCGTATAAGGATAGGACCTGGTCGTAAGTGATGAGGACCTAGTCATAGATCATATTGCATTAAGGTTCATCCGATATAATTTGTGTGTATTCGGGAATCGTTATGTCCTGCTAGGGACCGCTATGACTCGTGGTCGGAAAGGGTTTTCGAGTCACAACCGATTACACATAAACCTAACGGGTCACACACTTAATGGGATGGAACAAACCAGTACGAATACGATTCGTTAAACGTGTTCGGATAGGATCCGACACGGGGCACTATATAAGGAGATGCTTGAGGCTAGTGTGGGTACGGGCGAGAGAGACACGTGAGTTGTTTCCACCGAAACCCTAGCCGCCATCTTCTTGAGAGAGCCTTCCCGTGCGACTTGGTGCTAGCACACCGCGCACGGTTGTTCCTTCTCGGGCGTGTGGATACCGTGAGGCGCTCATCGCGTCATTGTTGCGCCGAGGACGATCCGCAATCTTGACAAAGTAACTGCGAAGGTTGCTGGAGGAGACGATCGACTACGAGGGCGTTGGACGATCATCTACGACCACTACATCGGCGCGTTCATCGTCGGACTAGGCTACTTCGACTCTACTTACGCTGCACTGCGCGTCTAGTGGTAATGATCTGTGATCATCTATCTTGCTTGGCATCCTGATTTATGTGGTAGAAATTTTGAATTGTTGCTAGTGTAGCCTACCCGTATCCCAACATGCCTGCCAAAGGAGTGTTGCTTTTTCTTCCAATGGATTGATGGCCGGACAAATACGACAGGATATTCATCAAGCAGAAGTACATGCTCAACTACATGCTCCCGCCCCGAGACCTTCCATCGTTAGATACCTTACGTACCCAAGAGCAGGGAAGACAAGGCACTGATGGAGCCTAAGAAACCAAGACGGTGGTGGAAGACCCCGAACAACACGTCGATGATGATTGGGCTGAGCACGCGGCAGACAAGGGGAAGGCACTCATGGTCCCTGATGCTCCTCCAAAGTGGGTGGTTACTCCCGAGGAGCTCATAGAAGCCCAGTACAGGGCTGCCTTCGGGACTAGCCGCGGTAATAGGTCCGTAGCAGACAAGGCGAAGGTGCTGATGGGCCGTTAAGACTGACTTTTTTCGATCCACCAGTGTTTCCCATTTCAAAAGGCGCATATGTATTCTATGTGTAGATCGGGTTGATAATTCGTGTGTAATGTCGTTTCAACCATAAGAGTAGTGGGAGAAACAAATGCACATAAGCAAACTCTCTGCACCATGTAATTCACACCTAGATTACGAAGTCTTATTGTCGCAGTTGAAATATCATCTTCTAAATTTAACTCCTAAATTGTTCTCTACTTTATATTTCGTTCTCTTTTTCAAAATTAATCGGTTGTGCAAACACTACAAGATATTACCAAAAAACTTAGTAAAGTTTCTCAAAATATAAATATAAATTTATTTCAATTATTTCTGCCAAAAAGGAATTTTCAGCTCCTATCGCCATTTGAATTGGCGACAGGAACTTATCGCCATTCCAAATGGCTACATATATTTAACACTGTTTGGTTGGCGACAAGGGAATTTCATCAATCCAACGGGCGATAGGGGTATGTCACCAATTAAAATGGTGACAAAAGCCCATATTTGTAAATTTATTAAACATGCATTATTTCTGTAATTCTATTTTTAAAATGTATTATTTTAAAAAAATTGAGTTTTTAACATGGTGCGTACTTCTAGGGGTGGGGATAAGTGGTGCGTGGGGAAGGGTATGCCAATAAAATACTGCATACAATCACAAATGAGTGACGTTTTTTTATTTTTTGACGTCAATAAGATACTACTTTAACCACTAAATTATCTTATCATATACTCGAAAAAAGTTGTAAAAGTGTAATATTTTAAAAGTATTTTTTATGACAAATTCACCGTATCATTTTCATATTTCCAAACCATGTGTTGTAAACAATATATTAGGTCAAAATCAATAAATTTGACTACACGTATTCTAGGGCGTCACTCTTACGTGACCAAGGGAGTACATGTACATGGGAGATCATACTTTGAGTAGCAACCAAGGGTGGTTTTGCAATTTTTTCGTAGAAAAATTGAAGATAAAAAATGTAGTACTTGAAATCATTTCTGAGATAAGTAACACGTAGTAAGTAGCTAGTCTTGGAAGATTAACTTATAAATCTTCACCTCGAAATGTTTCTGCTCCAAACCAAAACTTGTGAGGAAGCCCTAGTATGTATGCAACGATACGTATAGAAAGACAAAAAGAACGGTAAAAATAGTCTTAATTCTTTCTGCCACTGAAGGCGATCCTCTTTTTCCCCATCTAGTACACACTGTTCAGATACAAGTATAGGCCGACAAGCGTAAGGATCCCGACGGCAATACCAATAGGCAACGATTGCCTGCAAGGAGCAAAATTATTTTGCAAAGTTTATTAATCAATTTCTACTTGAAGAGGGTAAAATTAAAATGCTGAATTAATGCATATATACGAAAATGTCAATTTAATTGTTCCCTTCTTCTAAAGTTTACTCACCCCATGGCGTCCTCCTTCTTCAATTGTTCTTTCCTCGCCTTCCGGACATCGGTGGAGTTGGCGTTCTTGGCCACCCCCGGCTCGTACGGCCTGAATCTTCTCTTTGGAGCTCCACAAACTGCATCAGCAATGGAGATCAATCGCTCGACAATGGAAACGAACATCATCTTCGTATATATGGCCACTTATAACGATACTGATGTGCCACCAGCTACATGAGGCACCTAGTTCAAAGCAATATTCAAGCTAGTCAAACATGTCAGTGACAAATATAATTGACAATACTACTTGTACAACAAAGAGATGGAGCAGCGCCAGTTTACGACATAAAATTGAAAGGTACTAATTGGTTAGTCCTAACTGCATAAAGATTTCGTAAATCATAATTCTTCGACGGCCTGCTGAGTGTTGACTCGTTGTCATGCATCGCAAGTAGCAAGCTGTAAGAATTGCAAGCATCCAAAACCACAGCACAGATTTAATCAACAAGATGACAAGGAAATCACGTGCTGACTATTTGCAGAGAATGCATGGAGGACTTGGTAATTTATTCTCACCAGGGCAGAAGTAGCTGTCAGGCAGCTTCTGAAATGGAGTCCTGTCGTTGTATATGTAGCTGCAGCGCAAAGGCAGGCGTAAACTCAACACATCACACATCTGAGCTGAGCGGAGCATCACAATTCACGATTGGCGCGCGTGCGAGGGAGGGAGCAACTCACCCGCAGTCGCGGCAAATGTAGGCCTGCTTCGAACCGACGCCGAAGCGCATCGTGATCCGCGCCGCCGCGGCTGCCCTGGCGCCGCGCCGCCGAACCGACAGCGGCGCGCAGAACGCCGGCCGCAGCAGCGACGGGGCCTGCAGCTGCAGGGCCATTGCTGCAGCTCAGCAAGTCCTCCGCTGCCTCGTGCAAGCAACTAAGCAAGAACAAATACACTACTAGCCAAGAACGACACACAGTACACACGGCACAAAGAATTGGGAGCAAGCACAGGAGAGGGTGGAGATGGAGAGGGAAGAAGAGTCGAGGGGATAGGGAGGGAGAGATGATTGGTGCCTGTAAGCGCAGCCCTTTTCCCTTCCGGTGGGTGAAGCAGCTAGAGGAGGAGCTGGGGACACTGTGGAAGCTGCGTGGCGTCCAGGGTTTTCAAATTCGATTGAGCAAAAATTTCGGGGTGCATCGAAATAATTTCGGTATTTTCGAATTCAATTCGGGCAAATGGCCGAAATTGGCATTCAAATTTGACTAAATTTCATCAAAAAATTGACGAATTTTGACCAAATTTTGAATTCTGTTTGAATTTGACCTGAATTTATGTGCAACCGAATTTTTTTTGACCGAAAGGGAAAAAATTCGAGCTCCAACGAAATGCACGAAATTTCACGAAATTTGAAACCCTGGTGGCGTCCATGGTATCCCTTCGCTCGCTATCCCTTTCCCCTGGACGCCGGTGCCACTTGCCGTGCTGTCCTCAATTGGTTACTGCAAGTTATGAATGGTAACATTGGTGGTGCTTAGGTGCCATAATCCCCTCGTAATTCTCGAGGAAGAAGAGAACAGGGTTGAGATTTAGGAGTTTTTGCTTCAATAGCCTCTTTTTTGGAATGAAATAGTAAATCTAGCCATCCATAAATGAAATGTAAAAAATAGACCTCTACCGTGCAAAAATGCCGCTGTACGCCACTTGCAGCGCCCGTACGCGCGGCAGCTCGGAAAACGGGCATTGCGGCTAACCGCGCGCTCTGTTCGCATGAGGTTTTTTGGGCTACCGTGCATTGGGGGCAATAGGTTCCCTGCCGCGGTGTTTTCGCGTGGTAGAGCTGTTATTTTTACTATTTCGTTGGTAACTTCTTTTTACTAGTTTGTTGTGAAACAGTGCTATTTTAGCCCAAAACTCGAGATTTTTCTCGTTAGACGCTTACATGCGGTCCGAGAAGTCCCACGCATGGCTGGACGCACCAGAACTCAACATGCCTTGGTACGCCTCCGTCCTTAATTGACGTCTTGGCCACTTTACGCTTCATCCCCTGTTTCCCTGCTTCTGCTCCAGTATTGCTCCTCGACGATATGGGCTTCTCATTCACATCTTATTGCCAACTATGAAGCATTTATACGAGATACTAGTATGATGATACGGATACAGAGATACAACGATACACCATTTTTCCTAAAAGAAGCGATACGGCGATACTGCTACATATATATATAAAAAAAAAATACAAATAATGACCTTAGAAACACATGAGCACCCTGCCACAGAAGATCCTTAACAAACCAACACATAGCCAGTTAGCCACGTATCAAGCAGAGGAACAGAGAAGAGTGTTAGGAAGTTAGTCACATCTCTCCATTTACATTTGCGGTTCATAAAGTCCAGCATCTATTCGCCCAGTCCAGCATCTATTCGCCCAGCCCATCAATGAAGGGGTGGAGGTGGAGCCCTAACAACCTGCTCCCTCCTTTTGTGCCATCAACGAAGGGGTGGAGGTGGAGCCTTAACATCCTGCTCCCTCCTTTTGTGCCATCAACGAAGGGGTGGAGGTGGAGCCTTAACATCCTGCTCTCTCCTTTTGTGCCTCACTTCCGATCCTCTCCTCCCACCGAGTCGCCACCATCTCCAATCTTCTGCTGCTACAACTTCTAATCCTCCTCGTGCCTCCAATTCCCGAGTGATCCCTGTAGCAGAAGCCATGGGCAATTCATGCAAGGGTTGATGGCGGCATCGAGCCGCCGTGTGATCACTGTTATGGCAGGCACGGACGATCTATGCAAGGGTCACTGTTGCGGCAGCCATGAGCGATTCCAGCAGCAATGGCGACGACATCAACCCCTTTCTGTTGGTCTTCTCTCAACAACAAATAAGCTAGTCATAAAATTTGATGCGTGCTGCATGCTCAAGATAAATCATTCTACTATTCTAGATACCCCTACCCAAGAACTTATGACTTTTACAGGTGGCGGCCGAGGATTCTATTATCCCAGCACAAATTCCGGTTGAGTTCCAAACCTCACAACCTTGATGTACTTTCCAGCATGTTGGTTAAGTATAGTTGGGAAATGTTGAGAGGTTGGTGGCCAGGGTTGTTGCAGACCAGTAGCACCATTTGACATCAGCTTCTTTCTTCGATCAGGGGCATTACGCTGACCACCTGAAATACAGCACCCACTGCCGCAATTGGTGCTTGCTCCGGAGGCCATTCGTCGAACACTATCTGATACTTTGTTGTCCACAATCGAGATTGGTCCTTGTTGTCGACGTGTTCACCGGGGCCATGTAATGTCGCCTTTGCCTTGCTGTTCTTGTTTGTGAATTCCATCGAACATGTAAAGTGCAGCATCTAAACCTTTGGACTCTCTGAATTTGTTGGGGCTGTTGTCACGGAGGGGCATCTCTATTATATATAAATTACAGTAAATTATTTATGTAATTTTAGTTTTTGATCACTGTAATTATTCTTAAAAGTCTTAATAAGTCATATTTCCATCACATGATTCAAAATCTCACATGTACTTTGAGAGATTGAGCAAAAACAAAGACAAAAAAATTATATACCAATAAAATACTACAATGTGGTGAACCTGTTATGTTCTTCACATGTACTTTGAGAGGTTGAGCAAAAGCAAAGATAAAAAATAAAATTATATACTAACAAATACGACAATGTGGTGAACCTGTTATATTCCGAATAAAAAATCATAATAAATTCAGACCCAATTCATCAGATGAAAAAAAAATGCAAATCTCAAAGTATATCAGACAAAAATTCAACTATTATGATTTTTTCTTACAGCACATCAACAACACGAATCTTATATCATATCTAAAGAACAGAAAAGTGACAGTTTTAGCTTCAAAAAACTGTCGTAACTTGTATAGTAATTTCCTTCTTTTTACATACTTTGAGTTTGGAAGTTCAAGTTTTATACGGAGGTACGTAAAGAACATGTTTCAAAACACGATTGATTCCCTTTTCAAAGCCTGCAGCTGCAGCTCGGGTCTTCCTACATGCCATAAATGGAGCACAAAAAGTGTGCCCTCGGCCTTGCCCACAAGAAGCCCAAGGAGGCAGCGAAGCAGGAGGCCGAGGAGACGATAACTAACGACGACAACATAGAGCCCAACGAGGAGCCCGAGCCGGATATAGTGGTCCACAACCCTCGCGAGAATGTGATAGGAAACAATTCAGTCCCATTGTGAAAAAAAAAATAGTTATGCACCTACAACACCAGTTGTATGCAATCAAAATATGTGAATCAGTATTAACGCATATTTTTGATTATTGCTTTTGATATTCAAAATATCTGAAGCAGTAGTTGTGAAAACACATTCAAAATATCAAGTGGTCGGAAGTCTACACCTTTTATCAGAAAGGTGACTGTCACCTGGTTGATTTCCGATCGTGGTCGAACCGACCATCAATAACTATCGAGTAAATCGTGGGTTAGTTGATGCTGGGAGTTTGCTAAACATACTCTTCACGAGTACCCTAGACGAAATGTAAGTTCCCAGGACAAAGGTAAAACCGGTATGATACTCGTTTCATAGGATCGTACTGGGGTCTTCGGCCAAACCTATTGGTCAAGTATCTCTTCCTGTAACGTTTGGTTCTACAAACAATTTCAGGACAGAGAAAATCTACTTTCTGTACTAGTTGGCAAAAGAGGGCAGTAAAGTAACATGGAGGTTGCAGTAAATCTCTTTTAGCGATGCATTAATTTTTTTAGTAAATGTACTAAGTGGTTTTTATTTGCGAGACTTATATCATTCTGTTACGCTCGTTGTGAACAAGACACCAGTGAAAACTGTTCGTGAATCGGAGCTTCCAATCAATAATTATTGCGAAAACAAGAAAATAAACATTAATGTACAAAACAAGAAACTGATTGTTTGCTAGTTGGTTGCCTATTTGTCTGCACTAGTTGGCTAAGATGACAATAAAGTCATGTGGAGGTTGTAGTAAATCTATTTTAGCGATGTATTAATTTTTTTAGTAAACACATAGAGATGTTTTTATTTGTGAGACTTATAGCATTCTGTTACCCTCGTCGTCACCAAGTTACCGGTGAAAACCGTTCATGAATTACAGCTTCCAATCAAAAGTTATTGCTAAAAGAAGAAAAGAAACATTCATGTACAAAACAAGAATCCGGTTGTTTGCTAATTGGTTGTCTACTTGTCTATACTAGTTGGCAAAAGAGGGTAGTAAAGTAATGTGGATGTTGCAATAAATCTCTTTTAGAGCAATTTTTTTAGTAAATGCACATAGAGGTTTTTATTTGTGAGATTTATATCATTATGTTATCTTTGTCGTTAACAAGATATTAGTGAAAATCGTTCGTGAATCGGAGCTTCCAATCAAAAGTTAGAATTTTTGGCCTAAATGGCACTATTTGAAGCGGGATCAACAAAAATGGCGCTCTCGCAGGTGCAATTGCAAAAATGGTGCTCTTGTCCGTTCAGCCACGGGATAGATAAGCCGTGGTGCAACATGTGGTGCCTCGTCCGGCTAGCCACGGGATGGATAAGCCATGGCGCGGCACGTGACACCTTGTCCATCCGACCACGGGATGGACAAGCCATGGTGCGACACGTGGTGCCTCGTCCGACCCTAGCTTGTCTTTCCCGAGGCCGGTCAGACGAGGCACCACGTGTCGCGGCCACGGGACGAACATGTGTGCTCTTAAGCCATTTTGTCATCGATTGCAACATGGCATGTGCGGTTTTACCGCCGATCCACATGGGAAGCACACGAGCTGGTGCACCACACATAGCGTGAGGGAGCATGGTCTAGCGTGTCATGCATAATATGGCCCACTCACAGAACAGTTATTCAGTGCGTGAGCCTATATATATATATATATATATATATATATATATATATATATATATATATATATATATATAGCTCATGCTGTACCATTGGAACATTAAGATTCAGTTGCTTAAAAGTTCCAGATTTCGAGTTTGAAGTTTCGACTAGATTTCAACGTATTTCATGAAAAGTTTCAAAAATGTTTCGGGTTATGAGTTTGATGTTTCTAGATGTTTTAGTGTGTTTTGTGATAGTTTCAAAATGCTTTCAGCGCTTTTTATGATGTTTGAGAAAGGTTTCAAGTTTCGTAAAAAAATTGCAAGTTTCAAGAAATTTCAAAAAAAAAAGGTTTTAAGGAAGTTTCAACCATAAACGAGACAGGATAAAACTTCTGAGTTTCAAGCATGAAAATATTTTAAAAGTTTTAGGTATCAGTGAGTTTTGCGTATTTCTAAAAGTCAGAAGATTCCATGAAAGTTTCAAGCCCAAGTTTTAGCAAGTTTGAGATTTTGGAACTCAAGTTTCAATAAGTTTCAGACAAAAGAGTTTCATGAAAATTAAAGCAGTGTCATCAAAACATTTTAAACATTCCAGGTTTCAGTGAGTTTAGCGTATTTCTTGAAGTTTTCAGAAGAATCCAAGAAAGTTTCAAGCCCAAATTTCAGCAAGTTTCAGATTTTGGAACTCAAGTTTTAACAAAGTTTCAGACAAAAAAGTTTCAACAAATTCCAAGAAGTCTCGTGAAAATATTTTAAAAGTTCTAGGTTTTAGTGAGTTTCGTGTATTTATAGAAGTTTTTAGAAGATTCCAAGAAAGTTTCAAGCCCAAATTTCAGTAAGTTTCAGATTGCAGAACTCAAGGTTCAACAAGTTCCAGATAAAAGAGTTTCAACAAGTTTTAGTAAGTTTCAAGAAGTCTCGTGAAATCATTTTAAAAGTTTCAGGTTTCAGTGAGTTCTGCGTATTTCTAGAAGTATCTAGAAAATTGAAAGAAAGTTTCAAGCCCAAGTTTCACATTTTGGAACTCAAGTTTTAACAAGTTTCAGATTTTGGAATTCAAGTTACAACAAGTTTCAGAAAGAAAATTTTCAACAAGTTTCAGCTTATTTAAAGAAGTTTCAACAAGATTCAGATTTTGGAACTCAAGTTTTAATAAGTTTCAGACAAAAAGGTTTCCAGAAGTTTCAACATGTTTCAACAAGTTTCAAAAAAATCAAACAAGAGTAAAAATTCGAGCGAGTTTCTAGGGAATTTCACTAAAGTTTCAAAACAAAACGAACAAGTTTCAATGAAGTTTCACAAAAAATTAGAAAATTTTCATAAAAATTCGGAGAGACTGCTAACATCTTGCTAGCTTCCACGGGAAGCTGCGCGGTAGTGAGCACCCACATCACCGCCACAATCGCTCGCCTTCCTATGGACGACCAAGCTAGCCCATGGGCGTCTCGTCACATCTGCTCCCCATTGCCCCTCTCACCTTCACAGGTGAGTTGTGCCCATGCATACCATCACCATCGTCGAGCAACCAAATCGGGTGAGAAAACCAAAGGGGGGCATGAACAATGGTGAGGTCGTGGTGTGGATTAGGCCTACCAGTGGCTTGATTCGTCATTGTCCCTACCTAATCGACTCTATGTTGTTGACTTTTGGGGAGGAAATCAGGATTTGAGAGAGGGAGAGAGAGAACATGGCCAACAGCTTTGACCAGTAGAGTTGGAAACAAAGGAGTCCACTTGCGTCCTATGGGTGTACGTGGATAAGATAAAAAGCACCGACTCAAAAAATCTAACAGCCGAAATGTATACCGTCGGGATTGGGTTCAACGTTATAGTGTTTTCTAGGTTCTTCTCTCTCTCTCTCTCTCTCTCTCTCTCTCTCTATATATATATATATATATATATATATATGTGTGTGTGTGTGTGTGTGTGTGTGTGTGTGTGTGAAAAACAGCCGTGTTGGTCGACTAGTCGGTGACAGTGGCTAAACCGTCCCTCGAAGTACTATTAGCAATGTTGAATTAGGATGGAGGCTTCATGTGCATGGAGCGGACAACACAATCATCTGTGGATAGTACTGTGCAAAATAGCCGAGTAGGGTGATTAGTCGTGAATGATTAGCTGAACGGATAGTAGTAGGGCCAATAACTTTGCATAATAGTCCTTTCTTTTTCGGTACATTATATTTTTGGCCAAAAAACTTGAACATACCGAATACGCTAACATTCATCAAAATTACAACTAAGTCCACATTTTGCAATGGAACACAGATTCCATATGGTTTGTTCCATCTAAAGCCAGCGCAGTGAGGTGGAGGCCGAAGGTGGCACACAACGCGAGGAGGGGGCCAAGGCCAAAGTGAAGGGATACGGGTAGGCTACGATAGCAACAATTTTAAAATTCTACCACGTAAACCAGGAAGCCAAGCAAGTAGATGATCACAGATCGTTACCACCAAACGCACAGTGCAACAGAAGAATAGTCAGAGCAGCCTGGTCCAACGAAGAGCGCGTCGATGAAATAGTCATAGTCGATCGTCTTCTCCAGCAACCTTCAATGTTCCTTGTAAAGATTGCGGATCGTACTCAAGCGCAACAGCAACCGCAGTAGCGCATATACAGTATCCACACGTCTAGGAAAGGAACAACCATACGTCGGTGTGCTAGCACCAAGACGCACGGTAGAGCTCTCAGGAAGATGGCGGCTAGGGTTTCGGTGAAACAACTCACGTGTCTCACATATCACGTTCACCTCTTCCCCAATAGCATCAAACATCTCCTTATATAGTACCATGACAGATCCTATTCGAACACATTTTGTTCCAACCTGTTAAGTGTGTGACCCGTTAGGTTCATGCGTAGTTCGGTTGTGACTCAGAAACCCTTTCCGACCACGAGTCGTTAGCGGTTCCTAGTAGGATATAGCGATTCCCGAATACACACAAATTATATCGGACGAACCTTAATGAAATATGATCTACGACCAGATCCTCATCACTTACGACCAGGTCCTATCTCTATACGACCAGTTCGTATTTGGTCACGACCAATTCGTAAGTCCTTACGACCAGTTTCAACTACTCTGTGATTATGTTTGATCAGTCTACGACTAGCTTGTATCTCCATATGACCAGTCTGTAACTGATCGAACCAAGCGACCTACTCGTGTATTCTCCCTTTGCCTCACGATATCTGGTTTGAACTCTAGGTGAGATATTTGTCATCCATAGACTTTTCAATACTTTCTCGATCGAGTGTCGAATAACCTTATGTGGTCAAACTCTTCGACCACCAATGGCATGGTCATGCACTTTCTTTATCCGACCACTTCGAGGGGTCCAGAGATATCTCTCCCGTTATGTTAGAAGGGGCAAACCCCATATCCAACCAGTCACATCCATTTGCATGTTTCATAGCATACCCGAAAGCTATCTTTATAACTGCCTAGTTACGAGTAGCGTTTGGCAAACCCTAATAGCGCTATTACACATATAGGAAACTATGTTGATCTCAGGTCTAAGGATTATACATCATAATTGCTTGAGACCAACTAATGACACATAGAATTATAACAATCTCAATAGTGTCTCAAGGTGGGTCTATCTAACCCCATATTCTCTAACATGCGTTCACATTATTGATTCGATATCCCTATATCCATGACCAGTGAAACATAGTCATCAATCAATACATGTGCTGGTCGTAGAGTCACTAGTATTCCAACCTGGGATACCATTTAGAACGACATCATATAAGTTAAAGAGTTTCACCAACAAGTCACATACTTGTTGATCTATATAACTGATGATTCATTCAAGGAACATAATAATATTTATTCAGTAACCCATAAACATAGATGTGATACAATCATCTCTATGATTGCCTCTAGAGCATATCACCAACAGTCTGCCACTTGCACTAGAGTCAATCATATAGGTATCGAATACCCATAGCTCTTGTGTACGCCTCATGCTTAGGTTGCGGAAGAGGCTTTATCAACGGATCAACAATATTCAAATCCGTGTGCACTTTGCATATCTGCACATCACCTCTATCTACGATCTCACGAATAATGTGATATCGTTTGACGAGGATCTAATAATCCTTATTTTACTATTTATCTGTAATTAGTATTATGGGTAAATATGATGTCACACGGCTATTAAATATACCCCTTATAGTCTTAAGGGGGAAGGTAATCAGGTGGTCGTAAGTTCTTCTATGATTATCCCTATAGTCGTAAGTCCTTCTACGACTACCACATGATCGTAAGTTCTTCTACGATCACTTCTGGCCGTAAGTCCTTCTACGACCAGTATCCAGTCGTAAGCTTTTCTACGACTACCCCCTGGTCGTAAGTCCTTCTACGACCAGCTCTGTCACGACTTTCTCATAGTTAACTGGGTCCACTTGCCTGTATGCCCAATTGATTACAGGATCTGAGCAGCCAATATACACAGTTATTCTTTGGAGTAACTGCATGTAATGCACCATTATCTCTGATTAATAACCGCCAGGCGACGTGGGGTGGTTACTACTCTGGTGATTACTACCATTATTACGAAATAATGAGGCGCCTTTTGACTTGGAACGACTACCTCTTCACATACTATAAAAGGACTTCAATCAAAGAGAAATTGAAGGGGGAACAGAGACGCAATCAGTAGCAGCATAAGCCTAAGTCTTTTTCACTGATTGTAACCAGCATACATAATAAAATACACATAGGAGTAGGGTTGTTATTCTCTCTGGAGAAGGCCCGAACCTGTATAAAAATCCCTATGTCTTCTCTGTTTGCGTGATCAATTGTGGAGACCACCCGAATCAAACAATCTTGATGTAAGATCGGTTCTAAAGCACCGACATCGTCGAAGTATGTGCTTAGACTTTTGATGTGATCTAGGCTCCTTAGCTTATACAATGGCCCTACTATTATCACAATAGAGATTCATTCGACTAGAAGCACTAGAAACAACACCAAGTTCACAAATGAACTTCTTTATCCATACGACCTCTTTTGTAGCTTCCGAAGAAGCAATGTACTCAGCCTCTGTTGTAGAATAGCAATCATTCCTTGCTTGGAACTTTTTCAGTTTACTGCTCATCCATTTAAACAAAATACAAACCCTGATTGCGATCTGAAATCATCCTTGTCGATTTGGAAGCTAGCATCGGTGTAACCATTTACGACTAGCTCTTCCTCACCGCCATATACAAGGAATGCATCCTTAGTCCTTCTCAAGTACTTAAGAATATTCCTGACTGCTATCCAGTGACTTCCACCTGGATCTGACTGATATCTGCTCGTAACACTTAGAGCATACGACACATCTGGTCGTTTACACAGCATGTCATACATGATAGTTCCTATAGCCGAAGCATATGGGATTCTACTCATTTTGTCTTGCTCATCAGTGGTCGTAGGACACTGAGTCTTGTTAAGATTAATACCATGTGACATGAGCAAGAAACCTTTCTTAGAATCTTGCAAGTTGAATTGTTTTAACACCTTGTCAATTATACATCCTGGATTAATCCAATTAGCCTCTTAGGTCTATCTCTATAGATCCTTATACTGAGAATATATGCTGCATCTTCTAAATCTTACATAGAGAAACTATTTCTTAATGAAGTTTTAACAGATTCAAGCATTGAAATATCATTTCCGACCAGTAGTATGTCATCCACATACAATATCAGAAACACAAGTTTGCTCCCACTAACCTTTTTGTAAACACAAGGTTCTTCTTCGTTCTTGATGAAGTCAAACCCTTTGACTACTTCATCAAAACGAATGTTCTAACTCCGAGATGCTTGCTTTAATCCATAGATAGATTTCTTAAGCTTGCATACCTTTATAGCTTACTTTGGACCGACAAAACCCTCAGACTGTGTCATGTGTACATCCTTACTTAGGTTTCTATTTAGGAAAGCCGTTTTGATATCTATTTGCCATATCTCATAGTCGAAATATACAACGATACCGAGAATGATCCGGATAGACTTAAGCATAGCAACAAGCGAGAAGGTTTTACCATAATCAACACCTTAAATTTGTTTGAAACCCTTCGCAACCAGTCGTGCCTTATGAATGTGAATATTTCCATCCATATCTATGTTTTTCTTAAAAATCATTTGCACTCAATGGTTGTAACACCATCAGGTGCATCAACCAAGTTCCAAACTTGATTGTCATACATAGACTTTATTTCGGATCTCATGGCCTCAAGCCATGACTCAGAGTCTAGGTCCACCATCGCTTCCGAATAAGTTTTAGGCTCATCATTATTCAACAATAATATGTCATGCCCATACCTTATAGGCAATTGACGTGGCCTTTTAGATATTCATGGGGTTGATGCTTCATCTACAGGTTCAACAATATTTTATTCATCCTGTAGAGGTTCAATAGGAGTTAAAATATTTTTAGATGGTTCTCAACTTTCTTCGAGTTGCACCTTGCTCCCAATGACTCCTTTGGAAAGAAACTCTTTCTCCAAGAAGACACCATTACAAGCAACAAACACTTTGTTATCATCCCGATTATAAAAGTAATATCCTTTTGTTTCCTTAGGATATCCCACAAAGAAACACTTATCAGACTTCGGTGTGAGTTTGTCAGACGTCAAACATTTAACATACGCCTCACAACCCCATATCTTGAGAAAAGACAATCCAGGACTCTACCCGGTCTATATCTCATATGGTGTCGTTTTCATAGTTTTTGATGGAACCCTATTCAAAGTGAAAGCAACTGTTTCTAGAGCGTATCCCCAGAATTGTAATGGAAGATCAGATTGGCTCATCATTGATCGAACCATATCCAACAATGTTCGGTTCCATCGTTCAGACACCCCATTCCATTGATGCGTTCCCGGCGGAGTAAGTTGTGGAACAATTCCATATTTCTTTATATGATCACCAAACTCATGGCTCAAATACTCTCCTCCACGATCAGATTGTCTTGCCAAGTTGATTATGTATTTCATTCTGAAATTCTTTGAACTTTTCAAAGGATTCTGACTTATGTTTCATCAAATAGACATAGCCATATCTACTGAAATCATCAGTAAAAGTTATGAAGTACTGAAAACCACCTCTGGTCGGAGTGCTCATTGGTCCACATACATCCGAATGTATTATGACTAGTAGATCACTTGCCCTCTTACCTCTGGTCGTGAAGGGTGCTTTTGTCATCTTGCTAGGTAAACAAGATTCACATGTTTCAAATGATTCGAAATCAAATGAGTTTAGAAGACCATCTTTATGGAGCTTCATTATGCGCTTCTCATTTACATGACCTAGACGACAATGCTAAATAAAAGTGGGATTTACATCATTGGGTCGAAGTATCTTAGCATTAATGTTATAGATGGGCTCATCCTCAAGATTCAAAACATACAATCTATTTACCATAGGAGCATGGCCATAAAACATATCTTCAAAATAAATTAAACAACAATTGTTCTTTATTCTGAACTCATAACTTTCTGCTCCTAAAAATGAAGTAGAAATAATGTTTTTACTTAATGCTGAAACATAATAACAATTATTTAGTTCCATAACTAATCCTGAGGGTAAAGCTAATGGTAAAGTGCCAATAGCTAATGCAACAACTCTTGCTCCATTGCCTACGCGAAGATCAATATCTCCTCTTGCCAAACTTTTACTCCTTATCAATCCCTGCATCGAATTGCAAATATGAGCAACTGATATGATATCAAATACCCAAGAACTGGTCGGAGAAGTGGCAAGATTAATTTGTATAACATTTATACTTGAATTGGAAGTCTTACTTCCTTTGTTCTTTTTCATCTTTGCCAAGAACTTCTTGCAATTTCTCTTTCAATACCTAGTCTCATGACAATGGTAACATTATGTGTCAGGCTTAGGACCCAGCTTGAGCTTCTTAAGCTTAGCTTTGAGACTCTCCATCTCATCTTGAGTCTTTCTTTTGCCTTTACCCTTTCCCGACTTATCCTTCTTCTTGAAGGCTGTAGTTTTTTGAACCATCATCACTTGATTGGAACTTTTTTTATGCTCTCCTTAGCACCTTTAAGCATGCCATGCAACTCGGTCATTGACTTCTCCATGCCATTCATATAAAAATTCAATCTAACAGGCTCAAAACTCGTAGGAAGCGATTGGAGAATCACATCAGTAACCAACTCTTGGCTAAGGGGAAAACCAAGCTTTCTCAAGCTTTCAATGAGACCAATCATTTTGATCACATGAGGACTGACCGAGTTGCCTTCTAACAGCTTACAAGAAAACAATACCTTAGGTATTAAACCTCTCTGCCCTTGCTTGATCCTGAAACATACCCTTCGGACTCACAATCATATTGTAAGCATCTGTGGTCTCATATTGCTTCTGAAGCTCAAAGTTCATGGTAGCAAGTATTAGGCAGTGTACATCAACTGCGTCATTGCAATGCTTCTCATAAGCATTCTTTTCAGCACGAGGTGCATCGGCACTCGGTTCCTCGGGATAGGGACCCTCTAGAATATATTCCTTCTTTTCGTGTTTGAGAACAATTCTCAGATTACGAAACTAGTCAATGAAATTTGAACCATTCAACTTTTCCTTTTCAAGAATAGATCGCAAATTAAAGCTAGGTGCAAAAGAAGTAGTAGGTGCCATGATCTACAACAGAATATGCAAAAATTCAGTACTATATTTATGTAAGGTCTTCTATTAAATAATTTAATAAAAGATACTCCCACTATAAACCATGTTTCCCTCAAACAACATATAGTGAGTTCAAGATCCATAAAACATTAAGTCCTAGTGAGCTTTGGCATCACTGTTAGAAACTTAGTGATTTTAGGTAAGCAACCCTTTGCTAATAATATCACATATGACTCTTGTTTGATCGGTGACATCTCCATGCACTTCCGACCAATACTATGCCCCAAGACCCAAAACTGTTTTGCTAGCCTTGTTAAGTAAACAAATACTATGCATATGGGTGTCCGACACCCACTCCATCTTATTAAGATAATTAATGGCACCCTACTTTGGTAGATGACACCTACCTCATCTTATTAAGATAATTAATGGCACCCTACTTTGGTAGACCTGCCAATTAACGATCAAAATTGTGATAGACGCAACAATTAGAAAGGCATCAATTTTACTTAAGTTTTCTTGAGGTATACTACTATATCATGTCAAAACATTTAATGACAAAACATGATCAAATAACATAACAGAAATAAACACAAACATTCACAGATAATCATATTAAACTGTGAAATAGTATGTCCCTTAACATGATGATCTCTATCACCATGCTTCCTATCCTCCGACCACCATGCTTGACATCTCTGACCGCAATCATCTACTCAGCAATTACTCCTAAAAGTTAGTAATGAATTACAAAGAATAATTTCAATCATCACATATCGACACACAGACCGTTATACAATAATATGTAGCTCGATGGCTATCTCACAGCATGACACGCAAGCCATGAAAATCTATTCATGCATCACATACATAATGGGTCATACTATTCACATCAACCTTGCAAAAACGAGTTATGTATAGAATCTAATTATATCGGTTGATATGAACACATATTACTATTCAATGCATCTACGATCATGACAGTCCTGCTAGCCGGTTAGCGGGCGGGGTTCGAAGGGGCAGTGCCCTCGCTGATCGAGGACAACGCTCTCAGAAAATTTTCCTGGGATATGAATCTTATTCACGTAACTGAGCATTGGAAATCATCGGATTAATCATATTAACCCTATTCCGAACCAATATGATCACTGCCTTGATACGACCGCACATTGTGGTATACTCCGATGGCGGAATTTCGACTGATAGAAGTATCATGCAATGTGGTCGTGAACAAGCGCAAAAGACCATCAAGTCCTTTTAGCTCATACCCCCTCGTAAGACCCATCTACTACCACCGAACAACGATCGATCTTATCAACTAGTGCCTAGGTCGTTCCATCCATATGAACTGATCTAAGTTACCAGACCAAACCAGCAACACATCCAATCTACTACTGCCACATATCCAGTATATGCAACCAATCCAGATCAAAAACCACGTAGGATGGCTCTGATACCACTAAAGGGATATGGGTAGGCTACGATAGCAACAATTTAAAAATTCTACTATGTAAACTAGGAAGCTAAGCAAGTAGATGATCACAGATCATTACCACCAAATGCGCAGTACAGCAGAAGAAGAGTCAGAGCAGCCTGGTCCAACGAAGAGCACGTCGATGAACTGGTCGTAGTCGATCGTCTCCTCCAGCAACCTCTAATGTTCTTTGTGAAGATCGCGGATCATCCTCGAGCGCAACAACAACCGCAGTAGTGCCTCTATGGTATCAACACATCATGGGAAAGAACAACCTTACGTTGGTGTGCTAGCACCAAGACGCACGACAGAGCTCTCAAGAAGATGGCGGCTAGGGTTTTGGTGGAACAACACGTTCACCTCTTCCCCAATAGCCTCAAACATCTCCTTATATAGTACCATGATGGATCCTATCCGAACATGTTTTGTTCCAACCCGTTTTGTGTGTAACCTGTTAGGTTCATGCGTAGTTCAGTTGTGATTCGGAAACCCTTTCTGACCACGAGTCGTTAGCTGTTCCTAGCAGGACATAACGATTCTTGAATACACACAAATTATATCGGACGAACATTAATGCAATATGATCTACGACCAGGTCCTCATCACTTACGACCAGGTCCTATCTCCATACGACCAGTTCGTATTTGGTCACGACCAATTCGTAACTCCTTACGACCAGGTTTTGACCACTCTGTGATTATGTTTGACCAGTCTACGACTAGCTCGTATCTCCATATGACCAGTCTGTAACTGATCGAACTAAGCGACCTACTCGTGTATTCTCTATTTGCCTCACAATATCTGTTTTGAACTCCAGGTGAGATATTTGTCATCCATGGACTGTTCAATACTTTCTCGATCGAGTGTCGAATAACCTTATGTGGTCAAACACTTCGACCACTAGTGGCATGGCCATGCACTTTCTTTATCTGACACTTCAAGGGGCCTAGAGACATCTCTCCCGTTATGTTAGAAGGGGCAAACCCCATATCCAACCAGTCACATCCCTTTGCATGTTTCATAGCATACCCGAAAGCTATCTTTATAACTGCCTAGTTACGAGTAGCGTTTGTGTCACATCCCCAAATTAATAAAGAGGTTTATTATGCATCTCATTAGCATGCATCATGTTTTGAAACTTTTTAAATAAATATTGTACTTGGAAAATCTCAAAATATACATATGACATACACTTTAATTTAACCTCCAAACTAAAAACTGAAATAAATGCTACTGAAGATCCTTTGGAAATAATTTATTCAAATACTATATTAATTATCATGAATTAATATATTTTTCCCAAATTTTGGAACTGATTTTAACCTTAAGAAAATTCAAACATCATTAAAATACTAAGCCTAAGTTTGAAGTTGTATATTACAAAATATATCATGAACAGTATGGTTAAATAATTTTTATGGACACTGGGCTATCCAAGGAGCCCCCAGAAATTAATTCATGATTTTAGGAATTTTATTTCTATTTTTAAGCCATCGGTCAAAGTAGTAAAACAATTGAAATCCTAGTCAAAGCATCGACCAAACCACCGCACTATTCCCGGGCTCGAGTCCGTCTCGCGAGCCGATCACTCGATCGCTTAAACGCACCGACGCATGCAACCGTCGATCGGGTTCAACGGCCAGATCTCGCATCCAATTGACTGTCCAACACCTCGCAAATCTCGCCCGTCCATTCGCAATCCAACGACCGATCTAAACCACGTAATCGTACCCGCCGTGAGATCGACGCGCAGGCCCGCTGTCGCCTTTCTTCTTCCTTGGGCAGCGCGCGCAGGGCTTCTCGCCACGCGGCCGCTACGCTACCGAGCCCTCGTCACTCCACCGCGTCCGCTGGCCTATCCCCGGGTTCTCCTCGCACACCGCACTCCGCTCCAAAGATCTCCCTGGCCATATTACCCTTTGCACCCTCCTTCTCCCCACTTCTCCTCTGTTGATCGAGAGAGGGAAGCTCGCCCTGCTTTCTACGCAGGTGAGCTCCCACCGGGTGATGCCATCCTTTTCCTTGTTCAATACCTTATCCATTTTTGCTCATACTAGCTTCTATCTTGTTTTGTAGGTCCCGGACCATCCTCGTGCTCTAGATCACGTCCAGAGCGCGCACCCAGGGACATCGTCTTGTCATCCTTGTTTCCGGTGAGTTTTGTAACCATTCTTTCGTGTCATAACGTGTATTATGGTATTTTAAAGCTTTCCCCTCAATCAGTTTCTTGAATGCACGACAGGATCTCGGTGAATTGAAGATTTGACCATTTTCGGCCGTAGCTCAAACTTTTCATCTCCCACTTGATCCGGTAAAGCTCTCATCAATTCCTCGCTTCTATAGTTTCCTCAGATGATCCGTAGGCCATCTTGATAATTCATTTCACTCGGTTTTGCTCAGGGGATCCTCTCCTCGCGAAGCCGTATTGTCAACATCTTCTTCTCCGGCGCCGACGCACCCCCAAGAGCTCTGAGCTTCCCCGAGCACCCTCTTCGCTCAGGTAGCCTTCTCATAGTCCCTAGGATCTTGGCACACGCTGAAAGTCACCGCGAGCTTCGCCGCGTTGTTTCGTTTTGTCGCTTTGAGCGCCATTGCTCAACGCCGCCAGCCGCCGTTCTAGACCGACTCGGTGTCGTGAGTACCTTAACGGTGCACAATACTATTGCGCACCGACATGGCCTTGGCCCGCATCGCCGTGGCGACAAAGACGCAAGCCGCCGTGAAGCACGCGGGCAAAAGCTCATTGCCGTAGTCGGCAAAGCGCCGTAGCAATGATTAGGAATAATTGGTAATCATTAGCAATTAATCTTTGTCTTAGCCGTCCTAATGTTTCACTTACACACGGGTCCCACGCACAGAAAACGGGGGCTTTGAGTTTAAAGCCGCAGTGGCTGACATGTGGGCCTAGCCCTCAAACCCCACGCACCGTGCACCTGGGCGCGTGGACCAAGTTCACTGGACCGTCCCACTAACGGCGGGTCCCACACGTCAGAGCTAAATTTAAATCTGAGTTAATTAGAAAGCACGCTGTTTACCGGGCCTGCTGGTCAGTGACCGCAGCTAGGCTAGCGCTCGGTGAGAAAAGGAGTGAATACGTTATAAAATCCGAAAACGAATTATCTGTGCACTATAAAACATGTATAATTTAGAAAATACATAACTAATTCATCTCAACTCCAAAATGAGTGAAACCACTTCTGATAATTTTCATATTTAATGAATTTTATATTAAAATTGGTTTCAACCTTGTCCCTGTAACAGAGAGCATTATTTTCGAAAAAGAGTCATTAACACTATTATCTTTACAAAGGAAAATGCTGATAACTTTAGAAATTCATAACTAAATCATGAAAACTCCAAATTAAGCAAACTCAACTATTTTGAACTCATAATAATATTATCTATTTATCCATGTAATCCATGTACTCACCACTGCTCTGCAAATTTTTACCTCATAATTAAATTGCATGAATTAAGGCATATTGAAATCTGAAATTCAAACCACCATAACTTTCATATACTAAATCAAAATGAAATAATTCTTTCACCAAAAATCATTTAAAATCATGACTTACCTAATGTAGAAAAATCATGCATTTTTGAGCATTTTGATTTTTGGAGTATTTCTCGATGTTTATTCGGTATTGTTTTTATATAGATTCCGAGCTCATCGATATTGACTCGTACGCTACCGAGAGTGAACAATTGCTCTACCAGCAAGGCAAGCATCCTTTGAATTTTCTTTTTGCATCATAATTGATCCCAATTTTGTTAGAGTAGATGCAATGATAATTGCTTGCATGATAGTTTTATAATGTCGCTATTTTTGTGATGAGTAGTTAGACACATCCTATTATCTTGTCATTGTGGCTATCCATGAATTACCCCAGTACTGAAATATTTATGATAGGATGTATGGAATAATGTTGTTCGAGTTTGCTTAGCCATGCAAGTCTAGAAACGGTAGTTTCATTGTCGGGAATAACCCGATAATTATGGGATAAACACCACTCTCTTTATATACTTTTGTTTCAGATCTTCGTATCTGTTTTCTAAGTTAAATTTTGTCATTTTAAATGAGCTTTTGGTCTGGACAAGTGATGGCTAGTGATGGTGCCTTCGTGCACGAGAATTGGGTATATGGTTGGACTTGTCTGGACAATTAAGGACCGAACTTTGGTAACGTCGTTGATTCAAGTACATTCGTGCTATCACACGGGTTGGGAGCCGTATGGTTAAGTAGGGGAAGGTTTTATTGTGTTGAGTCCTCACGGTGGTGAAATTGTAAGGGCATGGGACCGTGAAATCCCGTGTTCCTTTGGGTTTCCGATAGGATGGGGCGTTAACGTCTTGTGTTTCCTAGGATATATAGGATGGAGGCGTTAACGTCTTGTGTTTCCTAGAGCCATGGGTTGAGGGACTTGGCTCAATGGGATCTTCTTGCCAAAATGACCATATCTTGATTTACCTACCGGCATACCATAGGAAGTATGCTATATTCGGAGGCATCCGGAGGCTTACGGGCTAATCAAGTCGTGTGGGTAAAGTAGTACACCCCTGCAGGGTATAAATCTATTCGAATAGCCGTGTTCGCGGTTATGGACAACCGCTTGAGTTCGGAGTTACTATTGTTAGACTTGGAATTAAAATTGTGGTTATAACTTGTATCGACATGAATGGGATGTTCATGCTTGTTGTTGTATCAAAGTGGACCGCCACTTTGTTGTTGGTATGATTCATTTGTTATTGAATTCATTACTTATTCACATGCTTTACTTCTACTTCAAATCTGATTTTGAAATGACACTTGAAAAACTAGTATGTGTAGGTTGTTCAAGATTGCGTCTCTTTCGCAAAATTAAGCCAATATGAGCCCTTCCTTTGAATGATCTTATGCATAAATATTTTTATTTGTGTAAGACTTGCAGTACTCTTTGTACTCACCGGATGTTTCTTTGGCTTTTACAGTGAGGAGGATAATGAGACCGACGAGCTCGTCGGTGTCGATTTAGGCGACACCGATGAGTAGCGTGCTATCTTTTAATCCCAGTCGGTTGCCGATGGGTTATGGGGCATACCACTGCTGGCCTTTTGGTTTATTTACTTATCTGTTTCCGCTGCTACTTTATGAACTTGTTTAATTTGGCCGGTCGGCCATTTGTATTAGATGTAAACTTGGAACTATGTTGTATGCCTTTTGTGCTATCAGTGTTTGAAGGTTGTATGGATGTAACCGAACGTTGAATGAGAGTATGGTTATATTGATCGCTGATCTTGGGAGCCAATATAAGTCATACTCGCTGTTCATGGCTTCCAAGTTAACTCGCTAAGTGTAGCGCTTGACTCGTTGGAGAGCCGACAATCATGTAGTGCTCATAGAGGAGCGGCGCGCATGATCGTCGAGACTCTAGAGTGTAGTTGATCCTCTCATTTAGACTGAGTTAAGTTGGAATCCATTTACCAGAGACCTAGAGTTATGTCCCTAAGACCATGCTTAGTCTCGGTCTTACGGAGATAACTCCGGGGTCCCCACAGTTTGGCAAACCCTAAGAGCGCTATTACACATATAGGAAACTATGCTGATCTCAGGTCTAAGGATTGTACATCATGATTGCTTGAGACCAACTAATGACACATAGAATTATAACAATCTCAATAGTGTCTCAAGGTGGGTCTATCTAACCCCATATTCTCTAACATGCGTTCACATTATTGATTTGATATCCCCATATCCATGACCGGTGAAACATAGTCATCAATCAATACATGTGCTGGTCGTAGAGTCACTAGTATTCCAACCAGGGATACCATTTAGAACGACATCATATGAGTTAAAAAGTTTCACCAACAAGTCACATACTTGTTGATCTATATAACTGATGATTCATTCAAGGAACATAATAATATTTATTCAGTAACCCATAAACATAGATGTGATACAATCATCTCTATGATTGCCTCTGGAGCATATCACCAACACTGAGCTGGTGCGGCGAGGTGGGGGGCCAGAGATGGAATCCCCCACGTGATGAGGGAGGCCTGAGGGCGGAGCCGGTGTGGCGAGGGGGTCCCAAGGTGGGGGTCGACCATGAAGGGGAGCTGTAGGGGGCGATTGCGGCCCTCGACGACTGCAGGAGGGGGCCCCGAAGCAGAGGCAGTCTAGCCTGAGGTGGCCGACAAGGTGGAAGCTCCTGCGTAGCGAGGGGGCCCGAGACCGGAGCCGGTGCAGCCAGGGGGCCCAAGGTGGATGTGGGATGGGCCTTCAGTGCATTCATGGATAAGTTATAAGGAGACGGCTAGATGAAGGCGGGATGGGCCTTTAGTGTGGATTGGGTCACTGGCGAGGTTGTCGGTTGGTGGGCCTTTGGTGCGGAGTGGTTGGGATGGGCCTTCGTTCCGAACGAAGGGGGTGTGGATAGCTATCGCTCCTTAAAAAATTGATACTTTCAACTCCTCTTTCATGCGTAACTTCTTGTTCACTCCCCACGGGCAGTGTTACTATTGTAGCTACAAAACTAGACAGTGGGTATCAAATACCCTTTGTCATGAGAGGACCAAGTGAGAAGAGCCAAATGTATTAGTTGTATTGAGAGAGTAGTGGGCGAATGAGAGAATGAGCCCTCTCCCCTCGTATCTGCCCTTGGGGCCATATATATAGGGGCAAGAAGGGACATTTCTCTTCTTGCCCCTGCCTTACAATGATGGAGAAAGGGGCATTACGGTACATTCCAGTGGGTATAGTTATATGCCTAGTCTATGTACATAGCCATATTCCTTAGAGCAAGCTAGGTATTGTCGACGACCCCAGGGGTGGGGCATGGCTCCTCATTTCACTGGTTTGTTTTATACTGTTCATAACCTTTTCTGAATTTCAGGTTAAAGCATGGTGTGCTTCCAAGGGAAACATCCCTTATTTTGAGACGTCTGCTAAAGAAGGCTTCAATGTGGAAGCTGCTTTCGAGTGTATAGCAAGGAATGCTGTCAAGACTGAACCGGAAGAAGAGATGTAAGTTTACCTAACTTGTAGACATGTAATAGTTGCACTGTTTAGAAAAAAGAGTTCCTTCTTACTCAATTCTTTTTTCTTGAGAGGGGAGCATTTCAAAATAGTAACGCCGGGATGCACAGGCAGCTAGAATGACTCTGTTAAATTTTGTAGATATCTTCCTGATACAATTGATGTGGGGGGTGCTGGAAGGAAACAACGCTCGTCAGGCTGTGAATGCTAGAAGATATGGGACCAAATGAATTTCTCTGTCGGTTCTATTGGACCGGTGTTTCTTGCCATTCTCTTTCCATGTTTTTCATATTTTGTTTGGAAGCTACTATTTGTGTCGATGGATACATATGCATGGTTGTTTAGTGTTTATTATCCAACGAAATCGGAGAAATTCATTTGTAACTATTGTTTCCTTGTATGAGCGCTAGATGTTATAGAGTTGGGATTCCTTTTTAGTCTTTTTACGCTTTTGATTGTTGTGGTGTGTATCTCGAAAGATCATGTTTTGTTAAGGCTGTAAATGGACAGAACAACAATATAATCCGTCTGCTTTCCTACTCTGCCCATTTTGATGGTAGAGCCAGATTCGGTGTCATATATGATTTTTGCTACTTACCACTAGCTTGCTGCTCGGATAACCTTTGTGTCTTGGATGATGTATATAGTTCATGTCTGTATATATTTGCATTGAATCCTTTGCTACTGGATGTGTTTTTCTAGATTGGACTTTGGAATCTCCACACTTTTCCTATGTGCAGGGTTCAAAATTTCGGACGAAATTCACCGAAAATCGGTGAAAATTGGTTCTATGGGTCACCCCGTTTAAATTTCAAGCCGGATAAAAAAAAATGGATTCACATGATTTTGTCAAATATAATAAAAATTCAGAACCATGCCTTAACACAAAAGTTCATGATCTCGAAGTTCTTCTGTTCAAACGCTGGTAAGTCTGTTTTATCATCAAAAATTCAAATTTTAATTTGGCTTAAGAAACTGAAGTTCTTCTGTTCAAACCCTGATAAGTGCACTATTTTGTATCTTTTTCGTTTTATCATAAAAAAATTCAAATTTTAATTTGCAAATTTCGGCCAAATTTAGCCGAAATTTTCTGATTTTCGGCCATATCGGTCCTACATGTGAAGAGTTTAAAAAATCCGTAATGAAACCGATTCGCTATGTGTAGGACCGAACTATGCGTAGGACCGAACTACTGGTGTCAAATTGCCAATTCAATGCAAGCATCATGCTAGTACAGTTTGTCTTGATCCTTTGTCGATACCACCAGCGATGTCCAATCAGTGTACCACTTGCAGCTTGCAGCAAGCATTTGTCTTGATCAACACGTTTATCGATGACGCATGCGCGCGAATCATGTGCACGTGTGTCCGTCTCTGGAGCATGCCTGGCCACCTTGGACCTCCAGAGACTCTCCCGTGATCCCTCTCACAGCTTCTCGCTCCCTCCGACCAATTCTTTGTCTCGGCTGTGAGAGAAACCGAGGAGTTTGAGCCCACCTCG
Source organism: Ampelocalamus luodianensis (assembly GCA_036346255.1). Lineage (NCBI taxonomy): Eukaryota > Viridiplantae > Streptophyta > Magnoliopsida > Poales > Poaceae > Ampelocalamus > Ampelocalamus luodianensis. The sequence continues at coordinate 44,574,433 of CM070637.1, forward strand.
AAGCCGCTCGAGCACCCGTGACCCGAGTGGCTCGGACGGTTCGTATGTGGTGCAGTTAGGGGTTAGGTTGAGTCAAGTGGTGCGGTCTGACTTGAGCCCAAAGAACAGTGCCAACTTTGACTGATTCTTAAATTCTATTGTTTCTAGTTTGACTGAGCTACTAAATATAGCAAATAATTTCCTTAAAATGTGAAATAATTCAGAGGGGTTCCTGGGAAGGTCTAGTGTAAATAAAAATTATTGAACCCCACTGTTCATAACATAGTTTGTGAAATTCAAATTCAAACTCAGTGTAGGTTATTAAATTGTGTTTGAATTTTCTGAGGTTTGAAATCAGTCCCAAAAATTTGGAGAAAAATTGGGAGTTCAATTTGAAGTGTAAGTTTATATTTGTTTGAGATTTTCTAAGTGTAATATTTTATGTAAATGCTTGAAAATAATGATGCATAGTAATCGTCTTTATTAATTTAGGGATGTGACACTTGGGCTCGAACCAGACCCGAGCCACTTGTCTTGGCTAAACCACCTAGCTGCACTGAATGGAATCCAATCCATGCGAACCGTCTGATTTGAAATCAACCGTCCAAATCAAGTGGAGCCATTCGTGTAACATCCCAAATTTCATTCCTAATTAGGGTTTGTGTTTCAAATGTATAAAAGTTTGAGATTTTAAAACTTTTGTTGAATCTCATGAAATTGCACTTGGTTTTCTAAATGTTCCTTTGAAATTTCAAAATTTTGACTTGAATTTAAAGTTTCTAGTTGATTCCAGAAAAATGTATATATAAAAGTTTCTGGAAATAATTTTGTAAAATACTAGATTAATTATCATGGTTTAATATAAAATTTTCCAAATTTTTAGAAGTTATTTTGACTTCATCAAAAACCAAACTACTTCTCTAATCCAGATTTGAAAAGGAATTTAATTTAGTCAAGTGGAAAGTGAACATTGGTCAAAATAAATTTTCCTAATTCCTAGTTGAACCTGAGAGCACCCACAAAAAGTTTTAGAATTTTTGGAAATTTATTACTATTTTTAACAGCCTAGTCAAACTAGTTTTATTTCGGTCAAAATTGAATCAAATCCAAAACCCTAACTCAAACCCGATCGGACTGTTCGGACCATGTCCGATCGCGCCAATCTTCGTGAAGACCGTCCGATGCGGATCAAACGGCTCACATCACTTGTGCCGCTCGGATCGCTCGAAACTTCAAAGACATCCGACCGTCCGACGGATCACAAGCCATCTGGACCATCCGATCTGGTTGATGCCGTTCGGACCGACCGACTGGTCTTGACTTGATCCAATCGCATCAACACACCGGACTCGAGTCCGACTCAACCTGTCACCATGCCACTTTCTCTCAACCGCTGACGAGCGGACCCCACCTGTCGGGTTCGTTGTCTTCTTCCTCGCGCCGCTCAACTGAGCATGCTGGCTTCGCGCATGCGTGCCACCGAGTTGGTCCTCGCCACCTCATGCTTTGCTACTGCTCTCAAAGCATCGCCTAGGCTTCATCTACTCCCCGAACCTATCCACTCCTCTTTTGCTCTCTCGTGCCTTCCCGCTCAATTCTTTGCTTCGCCCGAGAAACAAGTCGCGGAGAGCACCGCCACCTCACTGCCTCTCGCGAGCCCGCAACTCCGCCACCGAGTTCCATTCTCGACACCGCCTCCATTTTGGCCAACCCGGGTCCTTGTTGTCCGCTGAATCACCGAGACGACTTCTTCATCTTCGCCTCCGGTGGTCTTGGGCCCGTGAGCTCTAAGGCGTTCCCGGGAGTCTGTATCCGCGCTACCTTTCTCTTTGTGATCGCAAATTCATGCTGAGTCTACCACCAAGATTAATTGGAGTTTGGTGTTTCATTGGGGGCGTACGACCACTTCTTCTCCTACTTCGGCAAACCGCCGCCGCGTCGATTCCGGTCGCCACCAACCTCCTCTGGCATCATCTAGTTGAGTGCCTCGTTCCTGGAGTCCCGGCGATCCCAATGCACGCTTTCCCAAGCTTTCTCGACCACTGCAACATCTTCTCCATGGGAGCAGCTCTTCGTCTCTGCCTCCAGTCGTCGCCAGCTCGCCATCGGCATCCTCGAGGACCCACGTCGTCGTCACTAGCTTCAGGAGGTCGTTGTGCACCTGGTGGAGCCACTCCCGAGCCCGGAGCTTCAGTCATTTGCCAGATCCTCTACACAGATGCATTTTTTTTAGGTGGCGAGCGCGCGATGCATTTTCGTTGGGCCCGACCACCATGTGCAACTCCCAGAGGAGACCAGCTGCTGCTGCGGTGCACTCTAAAGCCTCAGCTTGTTTTCCATGTAACACGCTAAACATGCCATAAATTATTATGCAACAAGATTAACTCAACAATATTCTCGAACAAGAAGAAGCCCCCTCCATCCTACGGCAGCGATGCCCGGGGGCTGCCTCCGTCGTCGCCAGCACGTGCTGCATCATCTCCTTCTGCCGAGTCCGGGAGCAAGACGTCGCCACCCTACTTGTTAGATTAATCTTGTTATTTTGTATTTGTTACATGTTTAGATGTGTTCACGTGTCAGTGCATTGTAATGTTATGGGTCATAGTTACCAGATGTGTCACATGTGTATGTGACCATCATGCATGGTGTTGCATGTAGGTGAATTGGTCAGGCACATGTTGTTGTTCACATTGTGTTCATGGCATAAGAATCAGTCTAACCTGTTAGTGGACCAAGTGTTTTGTGTTTTTGTTAGATATGCATGAAGTCATGTAATCAGGTTTTTGCTTAGTACGTCAGAAGAAGAGAAGAAAAGACGCAATGTAGTTTTGAGCATCACCAAAAAAAAAAAGCTTCGTGTGTACATCTTCCTCCTTGTGCAAGTATGCGTACTGAGTGTGTGTGTGAAAAACACAAGAATTGAGAGAAAGAGAAACCAGTGATTGATTTCTAGAGGAGTTGAGTGGATCAACTTCAACATTTGGTATCAGAACAGGCTTGTGCAGCGTCAAGTGGAGCCAGAGGCGGCGCACTGGGCCTCGGGGCACGGCGACCCACGAATACGACATCCAGCGACGCATCGGGCATAGCTGCACAGCAAGCAGCAAGTGGACGACAGGGCGCGCAGGTGGTGCGGTGCAGCGTGCGATGGCGTGTGCGTGGCTATGGCGGCGTGACCGACACACTGCATGATGCATGCGACTCTGTGATGAGGAGGAGCCTGCACGTCAATAGGATGCAAGATGAGTTGCGTGTTGTCAACGCGAAAGCATTGTATTGGCACTAGGCGGTTGCGATGTCGCATTTGCGTGTGTCACGTGAGCTGTGTCTATGAACGCGATGTGTGAGTTCTTGTAAGTGTGTGTTCAAGTATTCACGTGTGTAAGATTTGGTGCGAGTCTTTGTCGCCGTCGAGATGTGTCACCAGCGGCGAAGATGTGACAATGATGGTGTGGAGGCCATCATTGCAAGAAGAGCCATGGTCGTCGAGGTCGGAGTAGTCGGCAATTTGTGCCACCAGCGGCGAAGAGGTGGCGGCAAAAGGTGGAAGAGGTGCGTCTCCTCAATACCTTTACCGACGAGCACCAATGCTGTCAAAGCCGGTGGCATCGACGACAACAGGCCTGACAAGATAGCATTGGCGGCCATCTCTATGTCTTGCCGAGAAGAACGGCCTTCGATTTGGAAGATGCAACAATATTATGGGGGTGATTGTTAGATTAATCTTGTTATTTTGTATTTGTCACACATTTAGAAGTGTTCACGTGTTAATGCATTGTAATGTTATGGGTCATAGTTTGTACCAGACGTGTCACATGTGTATGTGACCATCATGCATGATGTTGTATGTAGGTGAATTGGTCATGCACATGTTGTTGTGCGCAATGGCGGATGCACTGTGGGGGCGCGAGGGGGCTCGAGCACCAGCCCCACTCGCTGCACCTTTGGTATCCTCTCAATATCTTTGTCATTATTAGCACAACAAATTTAGATAACTTTGTTCTTAAGATTGCTACTTGTGCATATTTCTAGACTTTTGAAATGCACTGTCCATTATTAAGGTACTAAAGTTAATGTATTTCCCATTTTAACTTTGTTCCTCATCTTTATGTGTCAATTTGGATTACACATGACATTTAAATGTGTATTTGCTAGCTCACCTCATGATAATTTTGTCCCACTAACACCCCCTCCATTTTCATCCTACGTACGCCACTGGTTGTGAACGTTGTGTTCATGGCGTAAGAATCAATATGATATGTTAGTGGACCGAGGTGTTTTGTGTGTTTGTTAGATATGCATTAAGTCATGCAATCAGGTTGTTGCTTAGTACATCAGAAGAAGAGAAGAAAACACACAATGTAGTTTCGAGCCTCACCAAAAAAAGCTTCGAGTGTACATCTTCCTCCCTGTTCAAGTATGCGTGCTGAGTGTGTGAAAAACACAAGAATTGAGAGAAAGAGAAACCAGTGATTGATTTCTAGAGGAATTGAGTGGATCAACTCCAACACTACTCGACCGCGCCCGCGCACGCGCACCCGCACCCGCCGCCCGTGGTCAACCTGAGCGACCTCCTAATATCCTACCCCAAGCCGTGTGCCGGTTGGACCTGCATCCACCCCATTCAAGATACATGCATGATTCATCAAACGCTGCAGTGAGGTCGACCGTTGTCAATGTTACTACTCGGCAGTCAGCATGTCCATCTTCAAAGTCAAGAAAGATGACTATTTTCATCATCATCATCACAGACACAAGCCGGCACGCCGCGGTGAGGTCGACCGCTCGCCGGGTTCTCTGGGGAGGCAGTTGGAACCAGGGTTCTCGCTATCGGGAAAAAAATTTACCGGGTGGCCGGTAAGGCCGAAGATTGGAAAATTTCGGCCGATTTTTTTTTAATTTTTTTAATTTTAAATTTAAAAATCAAATTTGAGTAAAATTCAAACTAATTCAATTTTTTAGACAAAATTCATTCAAACCATCAATTTCAGAGTCGGTTTGTATTTCTACTGGCCCCACCGGTAAAACTGGTTTTCCCGATTTTCGACCGATTATCGGCCAGTAAAATAATCCCTAGTCGGAAGCAGGACTTGGTATCTTGTATCAAAACTCAACTTGTCGAACAACTATAGTTTTTTTTGTTTCAAACTAACTTATTATTTGCACGAACAACGTACCTTAATCACTTAATTAGCACATCCACGATATATCCCAATTCACCAACAATGAGTTAATTTTCGCATGCATGCATGAATTAACCTTGCAAGTGATCGACGGAGATTAAATATCTAGAGACAGATTAAACATATCAACTGTCCACTTAATTGGGCTGTCTCTTGGTACAGTACATTCCCAATAACCGATCCATCCATCTCTTCAGCTACCTGCAGGCACGGCGTCGCTGAAGAACCGGCCGACGACGTGCGCCTCGAGGAGGGCGACGTCCTCGGCGCGCTTGACGCAGCGCGGCGTCTTGTACTGGTTCACCGACGAGCCGCGTGAGACGCAGAGGTCCATGAGCGCGTCGAAGGCGCCGCGGGCCACGACGCGGATCTCCAGGGGCCCGACGTCGCACCGTTCGGGGGCTCGCGCGTGGCGGTAGACGGCGTCGAGGCGGGCCTCGACGGCGGCGCAGCACCCGGCCATGATGTGGGAGATGTCGTCGTCGGGCCCATGGGATGGCGGTGGGAATGCGGTGAGCTCCCAGAAGAGGACGTAGTGGCCGGGGATGGAGGAGGTGTCCGCGTAGGCGGTGTACTCAGAGAGGAGGCAGCCGAGCGGCTCGAGGAGGCGCTTGGCGCCGGTGACGGCGCGCAAGAGGTCGTCCTCGGAGGTCTTGTCGACGTCTATGCTGAGGACGACGTTGCGGCGGCGCACGAACCGGAACTGCGGGGCCGCGTTGTGGAAGCCGGACACCTGCAGGACGTCGCCCACACGATACCGATAGAAGCCTGCATCACAAACAAGGGTTGCTCACATGCATCGGATGGGCTAAGATTCGCATCTTCTGCCATTGCCATTGCATTGGCAATGAAAAATGAGCACAGTGTCATGATATTACGACAAACAGAGCCTTCTGTTGATTATTTAGTATCAATTTTATAAATGAATACTAGAGACTCTCCTTAAGCCAAACCAACAGAAAAAGATACAGAGATTTTATATAGGTTTGAGCTTTCTTTTGATAGAATAATAACTCTACTTCTATGTTATTGTATTAACTATCCTTTACAACAAGGAAGAAATAACTAAAACTAGATGTCTCACTGTTTGATGAAATACACACGTTCATTGACGGTTATTGTCAGAAACTAATCCTCTCACAACGCCTTGCAGTTATGTTAGAGACAGAGGCTTAATACGTGTAGTTATCATCGAGAATAACAGCACATATTAACTACTGTGTGTATTAAACACAACGTATAAGTGTCCTTAGTCGATTGGATCCACATGTCTGTAGGCTTTGTTGACCATAGGGTGATCGTAGTTGACCTGATCGTATTAAAACTTACGACCATGAAGTGATTGTAGTAAGTCTTACGATCATAAAGTGGTCGTAGTAATCTTACAACCACTAGGTAGTTGTAGAAAAATTTACGACTATATATGGTGGTTGTAAAATGGTTTACGACACTCGGCTAAGTTTCTCTTTTATTTATGATAAAGGATATCCTCACGAATAACATAAATATATTGTTATCTATAATAACAATTATAGATAAACAATTTATTTAATTGAGAATTATTAGATTCTCGTCACCGTCCAATTCGAGAAGAACGATCTAAATCAACAACTACAGTATTTGAAACAGTACCTTAACTATAGTATTGACAATGTCAGCGGTTGCGCGTCCAGCGGGCTACCGGTAAACAGATACTAATTATGAGATGCACGGAACTGTCACCACTTTAACTCATTTTCTCTTTTTCGAACCTAATTAACTCGATTGACACTACGTGGCATCCTCGTCTTCATTGCCAGTGCTAACCACGGTTCAAACGATTTTCACTACTATCGGCCCCGCTAAATTTTGAAACCCGTCCTGATTTACATGAATTTTGTCAAATAAAGAAGAAAGTTATACCGAAAGTCATACGCCTCAGAAAGCTCTGACCTGTGAACGTTGTGACCACGAGCTCGTAGTAGCCGCCGACCTCGACATCGACGAGGTCCACCACCTTCCCCTCCCTTGTCTCCTCGCCACCCTTCTCCACCTCGATGAACTCGTAGTAGCACATGTTGGGCACCAGCGTGTACGCCGCGTCCTCCGGCCGATCCAGTGGCCGGAGGTTGATCCCGAAGAAGCACTCGGACGACGCGTATATCGTCGACACCAGCGGCAAGCCGCCGCCGTAGAACTCGAGCAGAGGTATGCACTGTGCCATCGACCCCGTGACGATGGCGTCGATGTACATGGTCCTCGGCCACAGCCGCCTCACGATGCCCTGCCACGACCCGGCCCCGCACTCGGCGGCGATGGCGTCGGCGAGGGCCGGATCGGGCCGGGCAACGACCTTGGAGACGGCCTCCCGGCAAGCGGGGTCGGTGACGAGGGCGTCGTCCACGCGGCCGTTGCGGATGTCGTCACAGAGCGTGCGCCAGTGATTCTCTAGGAACTTGATGGCGCGGAGGAAGGCGGCGGCGAAGACAGCGCCGACGCGGAGCACCTCGCCGCGGCGGGTGAGGCCACAGAGCAGCTGCGCGTACATGCTCTGCCGGACGTCCGGGGACCGAATGGCCGCCTCCGGGCTCGTGATCCGCGCGCTCAGCTGGTCCCGGAATGGGCGGCTGTTGCAGACGCTCGTCAGCACCGTCCTCGCCACGAGCCCCGACGGGGTCGTGATCTCCGGCTTCAAGAACAGCAGGTACATCCCCTTCCCCTCGTGCAGCCCTTGCACGTACCTGCATGCATGTTGGCCCATATCAGAGAAGGTAACTCACAGAATGCACACACACGAGTTGAAAGTTGAAACACACGCGAACACGAGGGAGACGAAGAGAATTGGCGAAGAACACAGGACTTCGACGCAGCCAACCGCTCTTTCGTCTTTCTGTTTCTCTGTTATTCACTCAACTCCAACTCAGGGAATTATATGACTAAAGCAAATATGCAGCTAACACGGCCGAAGCATCAACGATCTGATCCGTAATCTACTCCACACGGACATGCACAACTTCCCACGACGTATTCCAAAAGTCTTAAACTCTACATGCAGATGCAGCTACATGCAATTCACTAAACACTTCAATTGACACGTCAATAGTGCCATACAAACTCAATTAACATACAAAACACCTAGATAATAAGATTAATTTCTAACGATGCGTACGTGCGCTCAGTCACACGCGCGTGCGTGTATGGAGTGAGCTTGCTGTATAGTACGACTTACTTGTTCACGATGGGGGTGAGGAGGCTCTGGAGGAAGGCCCTGCGGCGGAGGTCCTCCTCCGTCGACGGCATCAGCTTCGGCTGGCCGCCCGACGTGCCGGAGCTGCGCATGCACCGGCACCGCCGTCAGTTTTGACTAAATTACGTACGAAAGCATCAGCTTACGTTACGAAGTAAGGAACCTTATGAGAAACTCGGTGATGGGCTTGGAGCAGACGAGGGAGGAGGGGGCGCCGTCGGCGATGCGCTCGATGTACGGCTTGACGTCCTCGTACTCGACGACCGGCACACGCTCCTTGAACGCGGCGGCGAGCTCGTCGGCGTGGTTGCTCCCTTCAACAATGTCGCCGAGGAAGCAGCGGAGGTAGTCCGTGCCGGCGTTCGTGGCGAGGATCTCCCCGAGTACGCGCCGCTGGACGGCGCCGGCGCGGGTGGTCAGGTCCTCGATGAGCTCCAGGCTCGCCGGGCCGCTGGGATTAATCAAGCCATCCCGCGGGTCATGCTTGGGCGCGGCAGACGTGGACGTCGTTGTCGACACCGGTAGATCCATGGATGCATGCACTCGCTGATGGTTTTGATCTTGTTTTACTTTTTCTTTTGGTAAGAGTTGGAGTCCAGTCCTACGTAGAGTTATCTCCGGTTTGTTCACCGAACCGGATTCATATGTGTGAGTCGGTTTAGATTTACGTATGTATATAAAGGAGGCCATAGTGCTGTAAAGTTTGAGCAAGAGTTGAAGAAATTAAAAATAAAAAAGACTTCGATCTTTGTATCGTCTTTGTTTCACAGAAGCTGCTTCACGTGGAGAGATGATATCAGGGTGGAGACGACACAGAAAAGGCTGCTGGGAGCCATCACGTGAAGTCATCACGTTGGTGGGAAGACCAGAAGCACTGTGAAGAATCACATCGCGTTGAAGACAGACAGAGCAGAGGCGTTGCTCGCTGTTTTGTTTTGTTTCGTGCGAGTCGCCTCAAGAACAAGACCGAGTGTCTCGCTGAGAAAACGGAGTGTTTCTAAAATTCTAACAGTCGAGCGTTCTGATCTCGATGGTATCTAAAAATTAAAAACAACAAGGCGAAGATTCAAGATAGACCGTTCTCTCTTCTATATCCTATCCTGACGATCGATAATTACCCGGTGTGGGCTATGAAGATGAAGGCGAACATACGCGCCTAAGAAGTCTGGGGTGCAGTCGATCCGAAGGCGAAGGATAAGAAGGTGGACGTCTCAGTGTGCCAATTTTCGTGCGACCGTTTGATGCAAATCCCATCGAACGGCTCACGCCATTTGTGTCGTTCGGACTGTCCGAGTTTCGAGTGCATCTGGACTCTCTGATGTGCATCGAACGGCTCACGTCGCTTGTTCTATTCGGACCGACCTAGTCATGAGGACATCCCTACTGGGCTGACTACACGAGAAAGGGTTAAATTAATTAACTAACATGTAAATTCGCTCTTAAATAATTTTAATCTTACTAATGAGAATATGTCACTACCTAATAGTTTTATATTTTGTTCGTGCAGTTATACACGTAGAGAAGCATGCGAGTGGAGCAAGAAGCATTGAGCAAAAACTTTGGTAGCTGCAGCATGGAGGCTCGGTTGTAGTTGTTTCATGTGAGGGCTATATGCATGCATGTGCATTTGTGACGTGATTGCAAGATAGAGAAAGAAAGCAAGGATTGCATGCATGTGTGTTACGGTCAAGAGAAAGAAAGCACAAGGATGCATGCATGTAACCACTAGTCGTCAAGCCACGTGAAGATAAAAGGGAACCAAGCCGTGCCTGCATGTTTCTTTTGGGCCGAACAAGGTCTTCGGAGTTTAATTTTTTTAGCCTAAAACCAATATAGACTGTGTGCGCGTGTGTTTGTATGAACCGAACCCTACTCGGTTCCGTAGTTCTGTCGGCCCTAGAGGCTATATATTTTTTTACTCGTGACTTTTGGGGACCACAGATTTGAATCTATTATTTCAAAAAAAGACCTATATGTTTGTTCTTTCTAGGGTTTGACACACTACTACAGCAGAGCACTGTAGGGGCGGCTGGTGAGCCTCTGTAGAGGCGGCTCGGCCAGCCGCCCCTACCCAACCGTCGCCACAAATCAGAGATTTGTAGGGCGGTTTCAACCGCCTACAAATCTTATTTGTAGAGGCGGTTGGTGTCTAGAGCCGCCCCTACAAACTGTTTTGTAGAGGAGGCTGGATTACAAGCCGCCTCTACAAATTAGATTTGTAAGGGCGGCTTAGATGACCAGCCGCCTCTGTAATTTTCTCTGTGGAGGCGGCTTGCAACTACAGCCGCCCTTACAATCTGTTTTCCCGCAAAAAAAAATTCAAATTCTCAAACCACAGTATATATATCAAACCATGCATGATATATATATATATATATATATATATATATATATATAAATAATTGAAGACATGATATTAACAAGTTCAACGAGACATTATATTCACATCCGCGCAACATCATGTTTATAATTTATCATTACAAACACTTGTAGCATAAAGTGCGATAACATTACATACACATTGTTCTCAATGTCCTAAATGCATTCCTTCCCACTCACGAAGGAACTCATTACTCGAGCGACGCCCTAGCATAGACGTGTCGTCATAGTATGTACCTCGGCGTGTATAATAGCATCCATTATGAAGTTGCAAATGTCCCCGACGAGCTCCAGGAGGCTATCATCGTTGAGTGGTTTTCTACAAATTCCTATCTCATCTTTCCACTACAAGACAATTTTAAGTTTAGTATTTCATAACATATGCGTGTGTTATACGACGAGTGAATTAGTTATAACATACCATAAAGGGGTGTCTCAGAGGCACCGGTGACACTCATGTAAGTGCATACGTAATATCCACAGTGCAAACTCCGGGCTTCGCTTGGCATCGTGAGTTTCGCATATAGAAACGTCAATGCTTGTGGCGGCAACGTAATGGAAGTACTAAAGTAAGTTGCACTTACCGCCATCTTGTTTTGACATATAGGTCACCCTTCCTCTCGGATCATGCACCCTTTGAGTTTGTTGACGTAGTACATGACGCTCGCTCGAATGAATTTAACAAAAGCAAGTTAGTTAGTATTGAAAAGTCAAAAGCTGATGAGGATGGTTGATAAGTATACGTCTTAAGAATGCTTATGAAATCTTTGTAAAGTGACTCGTCATAATCAAGTGGATCCATGACCCACGCCATGCCTAGCTTGAGGTCGACAGCTACACAAATCCAATGCTCACTGCATGAATTTAATCATAGGAATAGATAAGCTCGTTTGCATCAAACAAAATAATATGGCTCATTAAAGATTGAAGGATATAGTTAAACTTACTTGAAGTTGTAGGGTAGAAATATATAGGATTTGTCTTGCATTACGGAGAAAGCTCTCAAATATACGCGCAACCTTATAGCACTCCTTCCTAATTTTTTCATTCTCGTATTTTATCTTTCTCCTCAACGGTCTCTCCACGGGCCAGCTCCTTGTGGTCCAGTCCCACTTGTCGGGAAATTAAACCTCGTTTGGGCTATTAATTGAGGGTCCAAGTACCGCTTGGTCTTTGCTAGGAAGTTTACTTGAAATGTGCACTTGCATTCTACAAATCATAGCGCGGGTTAGTTAGTTATAACAAAATCTAAAGATTACAATCATATCAATGCAATAGGACTAGGACTTACAGCACCACACGCGAATGAGATTGGTTTCCATTTCTCCGAGGCGAAAGATAGTATGGATGTCATCAAAGTCAAAGGCAATTTGTCCTTTGGGCCTCCAAATGTCATGGGCGGAACCTTGCCTCTATGAGATGTACCTTCGTCGGGATAGCACGCAAGTACCAATCATGAAACCTTTTCATTCCAATTGGTAGGTCTTTGGATCACCCGATTTGGAAGGAAACACTTGCCTCTTTCATATTTTTGCGGGCAATTCTTTGACCATGTGATGCATTCAACATTTACGTACTTGCAAGTAACCTGGTTGGTTTTGGTTGGTGCCTGCCCTTGCACTTGTTTCCGTTTGCTGGTGACGGCCTTCTCAGATCTTGGCGCTTGGTTCTCCGGCTTGAACATATCATGGTCATACCACCTTTCCACCCCCACGACATCTGTCATCGGCACATAAGCTGGCCTTATCTTGATTGGATGCTTTTTTCGAATTTCTGGCTCGCCGTGGGCACCTTCGGGTGCATTAACTTGTTTCGCATGCTCTTCATGCTGTTGTGCGGCCTCTTGTTGTTCATGTGTCGGCTCTACACATCCTCCAGGAGGCGGTGAAGACGGTGACATATCATGAGGCACGTCATCGCGAGGTGGCGGTGTCTGCATCTCAGGCAATTGTTGGTCATGATATGCGGCCTCTTGTTGTTCATGTGTCGGCTCTACACATCCTCCAGGAGGCGGTGAAGACGGTGGCATATCATGAGGCACTTTATCGCGAGGTGGCGGTGTCGCATCTCGTGCAATTGTTGGTCATGATGTGGTGTCTGCGATCTCCCTCCTCAACTCCTCCAAACGTAGCGGTGTGCGCACGAGCGATGTAATCGTAGTCAATATGATGTCTCGCTTGTGCTAGAGGACGAACTGGTTCACTACTTCTCAGAGTATTTGGAGTCCCTCAGGAGTTGGAAAGTCTATCCTCCACTGGCTGAATTCGGGCTTCACGGTCTGAATCTCGACCCTAGTGTAGTCCGGCGGGATCCGATTAGTGTGATAAGTGCCTCTCGGAGGATGTGCCTCACCGTTGCCACCTCAATCATATTTGATTGCTCGCCCATGAGAACAACCAAAGTGCAAGGAGTAGGTTCCGTATGCGATCGACGGCGGTTGTGGCTGCATGGAACCTTGGTCGCCGAACTTCCAGTTGTCGGTGGTGGCATTACGATTCGCGCCTCGTTGATGCTCCTTGCTCCTGCAACGCCTTCGCAACTAGAGCATTTACTTGGACCTCAAGGTTAGCCTCTCGGTCTCTATCATGTTTCTTGTACATGTGTCTATCCTCTTCAAATCCCTCCTTCCATATCACTCTTTTCCCTAGCCCCCGACACGGCTTTGTGTGTTCGGGTTTCCCAAGGCAAGGCTAAGCTCATCCTCTCTCTGGAAGGCTTAAATAAGCCCTTCGCATTTATTCAAGATAGTTCAAGATCTTTGATCTGTCTCTTGATCTCCGCTTACTAAACTTAAGCGCCTTGGATGCTTCTTTATTCCTCGAAAGGATCCAGTTCCTTGTGCGCTTTGAAACCCCGCAAGTTGTATGTCCCGGTGATGCGGCATCTTCCTCTATCTTCCTAAATTGCTCTTCCTTTCCATAGTACCCACCGGTCCTAGATGATGGTGGTGCACGTTCTTCTTCACCCGCTCGATGTTACGCACCGAGGCCAATGCTTCACAAGTCTTCTGAGCCACAAACCGCTCCCATTGTCCAGAGTTATGTTGCCAAACTCCTTGAAGGGAGTTAATCCCTTTTGGACATATTTGACGTTGAGAGACGACTTCCAACCTCTCCATGACTCTCCAATCTGCTTCATAGCGTGACGGCGTACCATTTCCTCGGTTCCCGCCGGGAATCTAAAATTGGTCATCAGCTTATCCCATAAGACTTTCTTTGTATCAGCTGGTACTTCTTTCCAAGTTGGGATTGCCGGGTTCAACTCATCTCTTACCAGCGCCCCAACCATGCTACGCCACTTAGCTCGAGATGTTTTGGCTCAAGTGGCTCCCTAGCCTCCCGACCTCTCTTATCACATATCTGTGTCCTTTGGATATATGTTAGCACTTCATTTCCTCGCCCCTCTTTGCTGGTTGCTCGAGTTTGTGGAGCGGGATGTGGAGCGAGGCGCCATCGGTGTCCAACTCGTGGCTCTTGCCTCGCTCTCCGCCTTCCTCTGCTACTTCTTCCGCGAGATGTCGCCGACATCGTAGAGTTCGAGAAGGGCCTATTAGGTCGAAGTGTTAGTAATGATAACACGATCTTATATACAAGCATAATGTATGAACTAAGGCTTTATCCCTACCTCCTCGCTCGGATCAAAATCCTGCCCAACTCCTCTTGATTGGCCTCATGCATTACTGTGGGAAAGGATCCTCCGGACTTACATATCCCTCTTCTTCATTCTCGCGGCGTCTTCATCATTAGCCTCCTCATGGTCCCCATCTAATAACATTTGTAGATCATCGTCTAGCTCTGGTTGAACTGCTCCTCGATAAGCAACTCGGTTGTTCGTCTTCAAAGATTGGCACTTGTTCGGGGCCTCGGGTTGTGTCGTCTGTTGTCCCGTCATTTTGTGCTTTGTTCTAATAGATGCAACAAATACAGATAAACAACACTATTACCGATCCTCTAATAGAGCAGCATAGTAGTAGTAGGGAAGAGAGATGAGAGTAGTACAAGTAGAACATATGCACTCCAATGAGAATTGACATGATCATTAAAAGTAAACTCGGTTTGAGAGCATAAGAGGCGTTACAACAGTCTAACCACTATTAGTCATCATGAAATGGGTCCCACTACCTCACAAGGGCCATAGCCAATAGATGAGTACATGGTTATAGGTACAACATCACAGACAATTGTTCCCACGTCTAACAATGTAAAAGATGAGCACTGCCAACATTAAAGACTGAACCATGCAAACAAGAAATAGCCAAGATTTTTTTGCAACGACAGCGGCAGCAGGCGCAAAAACTCTGTCATCTTCACAACGGTTGAACTCCAAGTAGGAAGACTCTGCCTCTTGTTTTGACTGGAAGCTTTTGTAGCAAAGATTCATAAAACCAGTGACTTGAGCATGGCATTGAGCCCAGGTTGCAAAGACCCCCGTCTGTCGTCCTCGGTATACAACATACCAAGCCATGTGCCCCTTTAAATATAATAGATAGATAGATATCACCTTATAGTGTTTTTCTTGATTTACTACTTGAACATGCACTGTATATTTTACGTAAAAAAACTCGCTTCCAAGATGCTATAGTTTCAGAGAGTTAAGCACATAATTCTTAACTTAAACCGTGTTAAAACTGTGATAGACCACGGTCATTTCTAATACACCTACAGATTATATGCTATCGAATTCATACAAACTGCATGATCCTTTAAAAATTTAGACCAATCTCTTAAACCTGCATGCTTTTCCATATTACGGTTAATAAATTGTGGAAACTACGTTTATCTGGACATTAGCCATTCTTGTGTTATCGGTGACATCGCAGATTTATACGATCATTCTTGAACATGGTTTCTTCGCTCAAACAACCATTCATGTGGTAATAACCTTCGTAACCACATTTAGTTACACATCATCATAGTTCCATTATATAGCTCACAAAACATCTTTTGCCTTTGCTTCATAAAACAAATACATTTAGATGCTAAAATAGGTCTTGATACAAAGATAGTTCCATTATATAGCTCACAAAAACAAAGAAAAAAGTCTTTATGCATTTGCAGTTCTCTGGTTACACACACATCCAAATAAAGAATCAAAGACTTCAAAAAAAGAGGGAAAAAGGATACACACATACTAACCATACTGTAGTATACAAACACCTATTCTTGTGCTAATAACCTTGTCAAGTAAAACATTTTTCTACATCACCATTTGGCGTTTCTCTACAGGCAAAACAATTTTAGCTCCACATCTTAGACCTTTGCCTCATGAAATCAATGCTAGAATAGACGCTGATACAGGATAGATCCACTACGCAGATCAGAAAAGGAAAGAAAACATATCTCCATTTGCGGATCAGAAAAGGAAAGATCGTGGTTATAAAGATCTTTCAGCTCTACGACCTTTCCCAAGTACATTGAACAAATAGGAGTCAATCTGGATGTCATGGATGCAGACCTCATTGGGGAGGGTCAATTTCTCCATGGTGTTTGAGTATAGAGGCTTTGTGATAATTGTGCTTGGGTGGATGTTTATGGTCCAACCAAACAGTCTTTAAGAGCTATGTTTTTGTGAGAGCTCACTAACTTTGTTAGAGTGTTGATCTACCTTTGCGGGACATGATCAGATTTGCTCATGAAACAATGGCAGAATACATATTAATAGGATGGAAGCTTTTAATGCTTTCATATCTCAAACCGAACTACGAGGCGAGAAGAGTTGGTGGCTGACTAACAAACAAGACAGGCGGTGAGAGAAGTTTTGGATAGAGTTCTGTTTCTTCAACTTATGAGGATTTATTTCTCGCTTTACTATCCTTCCTACAAGAATGTTGCAAATGTTCAAGACTATTGGCAACAAGTGTCTCGAGGCTTCAGGAAGTTCTTGAGAGGGTGGAAGGCAAATGATGCTCTTGACAATAGAAGAAGTAAATGAAATCTAATTCTCGCTATATGTCTGTCATTGATAGCAAAGTGAAACTACAGAGCTAAATCCTAATGAATGGAGGCTAAGATATGAATTGGAAGCTCAATTGGTCAAAATTTGTGAGATGGAAGAGTTATATTGGCAGAAAAGAGGAGGTGAACAGTAGAGTGGGAGCGGGAGCACAGGCGCGTACCGGCGTCGGAGAGGGAGCACAGGCGCGTCGGAGAGGGAGCACCGGCGTCAGAGCACACGGACCGGGCAGCCAGAGCACGGGGACGGGCCGACCGGGCTCCCCGTAGTCGCGTACGGCGGGAGCGAGATCGGAGAGGGACGCCGCGTCGAGAGAGGGAGCACCGCGTCGGAGAGGAGCACCGGCGTGAGAGCGCACGGACCGGCGCCGAGGACGGAGGGCGGGACGGCGGCGGAGGCCGCAAACCATAACGGCGGCGGCGGCGGAAAATTTTGGCGCTGCGCCAATGACTTAGCCGATTCGGCCTCTCGCGCCCTCCGGCTATATAGGAGGGCGATTTGTAGAGGCGGTTGAGATTACAAGTCGCCTAAAAATAGATTTGTAGGGCGGTTGAGATTACAAGCCGGCCCTAAAAATAGATTTGTAGGGGCGGTTCCTGAACCAGCCGCCCCTACAAATAATTTACAATTTTTTTAATTTACAATAGATGTCAAATGAAAAGGATGTAAAAATAAAAGTTGTAGAACTCATCAAAATATACAACTTTGGTTCTGGACATTTTCTCCAAACACACTCCATGCATGCTGAACACACATACATATATATATATATATATATATATATATATATATATATATATATATATATAGTACCATGTATACACACACCATGCATCAAACTTGAACAACTAGCTTTGTAATAAGTTTCCCTTGGCACATTTTCGTTCCCATGGCGGTATGTCTTTGGGCAAGTTCTTTCCACGACACCGATCTTCTTAGGAAAGTCGGTGAATAGTTGCATTTCATCGTAGTTATTGTACTCATCAACATCATCCACCCGTCTACTCCGATAATAGTTTGTTTCCGAAGGCAACCACATGCTTTGTCTTCTTTTTGGGGTAGGTTAGTTTTCGGTCACGTAAATATAAAACTTGTGTGACACGTGAAGCGAGCACCCAAGGGTCATCTGCAGATCCGATATTCTCGAGGTCCACGATCGTGAACCCGATCTCATTCACTTGGTCTTTGTTTGACCCAATGATATCTAAACATGGCCATCTGTATACCCATTCCATAGTCAAGTTCCCATATATCATCTATGATGCCAAATTATGGGGTCTTTTGCCCCATTCCGTTGATGGCTTCTATTCGAACATTTGCTATTTTGGTTCACACAATTACTATCCTTTGCGTTGGTATAATACGTGTACCCATTGATGTCGTAAGCTTGCCATGATGTCACTTGTCTCGATGGGCCCTCACCAACCTTCCGATGGTAATATCATCTCTGGTTTCCCCATTCGGTAGGTTTTGCTCCTTCAACCATGTAGTGAATCGATGCTTGTCTTGTTTCATGACCCAATCGTCGAGCGGCCATTACTCGCCCTAATGACATCCAAGTGTTCATCAATGTACGGTTGCATCGTTCACGACTGCAAGACACTATAATGAGCTCGACTAACTTCGTTGAAATCCTTGTCGATGAAGACTTTTCTCCCTTGGTGCCCTTCGATCAACCTACCCTTGTGGCGAGAATCGAGTTTACCAATCCTCTTTGTACTTTTAGGTACTCTTGACAAGACTCGACGACTTCTTGGTGATTGTAACCCTCTATCATGGAGCCCTCTGGGCATGCTCGATTATGCACGATCGGTTAAGAACCGACATGAACCGTTCGAGGACCACATTTCATGTAAGTAGCAAGGGCCCGGTGCTCAGATTCGATGAACCATGTGAATCATGAGATGTGGCATTATATCAAAAAAGCGGAGGTAAACACATCTCTAGTTGGTTTATTGTCTCCACCACGAATTCATGTAGGTCACGAAGCTCATTTTCACCAATCGTCTTCGTGAGATCTTCAAAAGAAGTAACACATGCGGGTGATGGCCATTTTCAAGAACTCGCTCTATAGCCCGATTGCAATAGGTAGGAACAATGTGAGCATCACATGACAATCGTGAGCCTTGAAGCGTGTTATTGATGTGTCCTTCATTGACACTAGCCTCTTCACGTTGGTGAAAACCCGGTGGGAACTTTTACCCCTCTCAAGAAATTGCAGATCGCCCTCCTCTCATCTGGAGTCAGGTTGAAACTAGCTGCGGGTAGGAGGTATTTTCCATTACCCTAAGGTATCGGGTGAAGCTCTGGCTTCACATTTAGCTGCACCATGTCTTTCTGTGATCTTAGACCATCCTTTGTCTTGCCCGTGTCCATCAAGGTAGCAATGAGACTCTCAAATACATTCTTTTGTAAGTGCATAGAATCAATGGCATGGGGGACCTCCAAGTCCGGCCAATAAGGCAGATACTTAAAGAAGATCGACTTTTTCTTAAAAGGTACACCGGGGACAGGAGGTGTGCTTCTATCTCTCTTTGTCCCATCCGCATTCTTCTTTCCAAAATCGACATGTATGTGTTTCACCATTTCGAACACATGTTGCCCGTTTTGACGTCTCTCGGAGGATTCGGTCTCGGTTTGTTGTCATAAAATTTGAAGAACAACTTGCTGCGGTATCGTGAGTTGTCTTTAAGAATCGTCGGTACCTTAGGTAAATCTGTCTTCTTGGATGCATCCAGAACACCCATGTAGTACCATCCAAGCATACTAAGCATCCGTCTTCCCTTTGATCTGTCCGGACAAAGCAAACAGTATGAGGTAATCATTGGTAGTGACAAAGATAATGGCTCTACATATGAAGTCCTCCTTTCAAGGCGTCGTACATCGGCTCTCCATACCGCCATAGCCTCTCCATTTCTTGCATCAAAGGCTCGAGGAACACATCTATATCAATGCACGGTTGTTTGGGACCTTAAATGAGAATAGTGAGGAGAAGATATTTTCTCTTCGACACAACCACGTTGGGATGTTGTACATGGTTAAGATCATCGCCATGTACTATGCTCACGGTTCTCTCATTGAAGGGATTCATTCCATCCGTGCTAAGGCCAAACCGTACATTCCTTGGGTCTTTGCTAAATTCTTGGTATTTCGCATCAAAGCGTTGCCACACGGGTAGCATCGGCCGGGTGTCCAATCTTACCATCACCCACCTTGCGCTCATCATCCCACCATGTCATGAGTGAAGCTTCCTTAGGGTTTAGGAACATACGCCTCAAGCGATCGACGATCGGTAGGTACCACATTACCAAGGCGAGGATTCTTCTCGCTTTGCATCGATGCCTAATGGAGTGTCCTCTTTGGGTTGAGAATCTTGTACCACCTTTTCCCACCTTTCTTCCTCTTCTTCCTGTGAAGGCTTCTTCCCGTTGTAAAGGTCATTGTTCTTGTAACGACTAGTGCCACACCGGGGGCATTTATCTAGTGACTTGAACGTATCGCCACGGTAAAGGATACAATGGTTCGGGCATGCATGGATTTTTTCAACCCCCATTGTCAATGGACTTATAACCTTCTTCGCTTCGTATGTGTTGGCAGGAACTGAGTTTGGCTATGGCAGCAACCAAGACAGGAGACGCAACAGATCATTGAAACTACTGATCGACCACCGCATTTAGCCTTCGGGATGAGTAGCTCAAGCACAAAACGTAGCATCGCCCAAAGTGTGTCGGACAACCCTTTTCAACACCATACAAAGTCTCCTTCGATGCTTTTTTAACCCTTTCCAAATTTTCCAGACCTTTCGGGCTCTTTAGTAAAATCTCTGGTTCAATGGCCCGAAGCATTTCCTCCAAATAATCACCGTCATCTTCATCCCCGACACGTCCTCCGCCATCATTGCCACCCACCGTCGTTATGACCACCACTACCTTCTTCATCACGGTCTATTTCTGCATCATATTCAGCTACATATTGGTCCATGCAATCTAGGTAATCGTCGTCGTCTTCTTCTGGATCAACGTTGTTAATAACCGCTTCACCATGATGATTCCAAACTGTGTAGTCTTTAACAAATTCTCGCATAATCAAGTGTGATATAATGATAGTCACATCTTTCCATGCGAGATAGTTCTTGCAATCGCTACACGGACAAAGAATTTCACCACTATTATTGCTCGACATTGCATGGCTCTCTGCTTGAAGAAATTTATCCACTTCATCACGGAAACTTGGCTCCCACCTTTGTTTACCATACATCCAAGAGTTCCTGTCGTCAATCTTTATTTCAATATAGAAAACAAAGATAAGAATTAATAGGACTAATTAATACTTCACAAATTAATTATTACTTTAAAAAATATACATAGGAATTTTATGGAAGGATATTCTAAATTCGATTAATAATTCTAAATGTATGGTGCAATGTAAATAGCAATTGTAAATATATTCCACTAAATTAATAACAATGTAATTAGTAAAAAAAAACAAACCCTAGTTCTAGGTATCTAGATCTAGATGTAGCTCAAACATCCATAAAACTAATTAATAGTCCACTAAAATCAAGGAAGAATGACTAAATAAGGGTATGACATTATTCCCATAACTAATTTAGCCTAGCATATTCAAAATTTTAGCCTCATTTGCTCCATAAATTACTCAAACACCATAGAAGAGAGAGAAAATCAAAACTCTAATTAAGCAATAACCCACCATTAAAACTTCAAAAAGATGTATGGAAAACCATTTTCTTACCTCCAACAACCTCTCCACCAAAGGAATTTAACTCAAAACCTTCCCCCCCCTCAAAATAGCAATTTTTGGGAGGTGCCCAAGGCCTCCTTCCTTCCTCTCGGGTTGCCTTTGTGCGGCTCGAGGAGGAAGAAGGGCCCGGCACTATATCTTTGGTCGATTTGTAGGGCGGTGGTTATCCGGCCGCCTACAAATGAACCGAGAGAGGCGGTGGGACCGGCCGCCTCTACAAATCAAGCAAGAGGGGCGGTGGTAGAGCGGCCGCCTACAAATCTAACCATTTGTAGGGCGGTTGGTGATACCGGCGCCTCTGCTGAACCATTTGTAGAGGCGGTTGGTATAGCTGGGCCGAGCTCAGCCACTGTAGGGGCGCTTGGTAAGTGAGCCGCCCCTACTGTGAAAAAGGTGGTGTTGCTACAAATTATTTTGTAGTAGTGACATACAGTGCAACCTAGAGAGGAATTAGACATTCTCAACCCGTTGTTCTTGTGAATCCTTGTGTTTTGCAGGAGCGGTGACACGTCTACTTTGTGTGGTCGGGTAGACGGGATCACGAGCGTGTGGTTAGGCGAATTTTTTTTGTCGTAGTTGATGTTTTGACAGTGATTGGCGCCATCGGTTCGTCAGGTTACACGGATCTAAAGTTATCATCGATCTTACGTCGTTAAGATCGGACATCCCCGGTATCATCTTGGTGTCAGAGCATCGGTTGCCACGGTAGGATCAATTTACCTGTAGTTAGATTTATTTTTCCTGTCCTATATACAAAAAGCCACAAAAAAAATCCTTTAGCC
This sequence comes from Ampelocalamus luodianensis, assembly GCA_036346255.1. Lineage (NCBI taxonomy): Eukaryota > Viridiplantae > Streptophyta > Magnoliopsida > Poales > Poaceae > Ampelocalamus > Ampelocalamus luodianensis. The sequence goes on from CM070637.1 coordinate 44,596,695, forward strand.
CGTAGTTTGATCTGATTTTTTTTTGTGAGTTTAGTTAGGTCTCGATCCATTAGAAATTGTGTTTAGTCACTGATCTTAGAGTTTTCTTTGCGATGCTTAATTGTTGTATCCAACAAAAAAATCAATCTACCACTCTGTCGGCCACAGTGCGCGTTGTCAAAATTCTTTCCGATCTTCTACTGTATATGTGCTGCAGTGCGCGCCGCCAAAATTATTTCCGATCTTCTACTGTATATGTGCTGCAGTACGCGCCGCCAAAATTATTTCCGATCTGGTATACAGCGCGCGTTGCGTCCCCCTTCGCCAGCCGTGCAGAAAAGAAAAGTTCGTCCGCGAGCCATAGTGGCGCGACTTGCTACAGTACTCTGAATAGTATTTGCTACAGTGATTGCTTTTTCTACAGTGCCACACATTGTTGCGTGCAGCTGCTGCAGTTCTGTATCCATTGTTACCGCGTTGTGCTAGTTCTGTATCCATTGTTACCGCGCTGCTGCTGTAGCACGTGAAAAAAATCAATTGTTTTTTTGAGCCAATTCGAGCCTTTCGAATACTTTGCTTCTATTCGAGACTAACTATTTGATTTGCTCTAGGGCTGCTCATTTTTATCTCATTGCACAATCTAGCTTGTTAGTTTTGGATGTACCTAATAGGCTTGTGCTGCTCTATGTGAACATTTTTGTTGGCCAAAGTACAAAAAAACACAGAAGAAGAAAAAAAACAAAAGACAAAAAAGAGAGAGAGACAAAAAATAGTGCTTGGTTGATATTGTTTTGTGAGCACACCTAGCTAGTATCTATTTTCAGATTGTGTTATTTCATTGTTTTGAGCAATCTTGTGCTCTATTTTATCTCATTGAGCAATTAGCTAGCGTCTTTCCATAACTTGTGCAATACGAGCTAGTAGTTCATCACTTATATTTTTATATATTAGCTCATTCCTTTGATTGCACTAAGTTCCATCATCTTTGCGTGTGAGTTGCTTTGTTCTTCGCTTATATCATAAGATCAGCAACTAGACATTGAATTTTAGTTTGGATTGATACCTAGTTTTACAATATCTATAAATTTCAGATTGCATAGGTAAACACTTTTCCCTCCAAGCTCCACAAATAAGCCATTGTCTAACAGTGCTTGTGCAATTGAATTCGCTTAATCTATCATATTGTGTTGTCTACCGTCACCAAAGTACGTGCAGCTCTTCAATTCCATCAAGGACGCATAAGAACTTCGGTCGATAAGAGAAGGTGAGGTTGAGTGATTTCCACAAATAAAAACTTTTACATCCACATATACACATTTTCTTTGTTTGCACTAACCATGTCAGGGAAAGAAGGAGAACAGGCATATGTTACACAAGCTGACCTTGAGAAGCTCACAAATGATTTCAACACTCAGTTGAATGACAACATGAGCGTCTTGAGAAGAGAGATACTAGAGGAGCTTCGCAAAGAGCGGCCCCAGCTGTTGTCCATGACGAAGGCATTGAGCTTGATGAGATCGATGAGGAGAGGGTTGCACGATTCGCTAGAGAAGCTCTAGCGGGTCGAGCCGCTGTCAACGCGGTTCGACCATCCCTTCCCGGGCGCGGGGGTGGTGTTTTGGGTGCTGACCATGGCCAAGAGAGAGCTCGTGGGCGTGGGCGTGGGCATGGACGAGGTGGTGCTGCCCACATTGAGGACTTCGGCGACGACGTTTGGTTACACCGCAATGATAACTATCAACGCCGTGGGCGTCGTCGTGATGAGCAGCATGTGGAGGAAAAATTTGGGAAGCTCAAGTTCAATATTCCCAAATTTGAAGGCGCTTCTGATCTAGATGTATATATCACATGTGAGCTCAAGGTAGAAAAGATATTCCGGATGCACAATTATTTAGAAGAGAAGAAACTACACATGGCGTCACTTGAATTTGATAGGTATGCGTTGATTTGGTGGGAGCAAGTGTTGAACCAAAGAGAGGACAATGGGAAACCTTCAATTGCATCATGGGCTGAAATAAAGCAAGAGCTAAGAGCACGTTTTGTTCGTACCACTTATAAATGTGATCTTTTTGATAAATTGTAGAATTTGAGGCAGGGAGGTCGTTCGGTGAAGGAATACTACAAGGAGATGGAGCAAGCTATGATTAGAGAACATGTGCACGAAGATGAAGAGCAAACACTTGCGCGTTTTCTGTTTGGCCTAAATAAAAACATGAAACTCATAGTGCAATATCAGCCCTACAATACTGTTGTTGATTTGGTGTATCAAGCTACAAAGGCGGAGAAGCAGTTGCTAGAAGATATGAAACCAACACCAAGAACAGCATCTTTCAACTTGAAAGCTCCATCATCCTCATCTAATGCCACCAAAGCACGCTTCAGTTTGGGACGAGGTACATCTTCAGCTAGTACTAGTTCAAATACTAATGCTCGTTCTTCCTCGATTGCAAAATCAGTACCTACATCAAGTGAGACGAAGGTGGCTCCATCCCCTACATCTTCAATTAATGCTACAGCAAAGAGTAGAGAAATTCAATGCTTCAAGTGTTTGGGGCGTACGCACATAGCTAGGGAGTGTCCCAACAACCGAGTCATGCTTGTGACGGAAGATGGAGAATTTGAAACTGCAAGCGAAGATAAGGTTGAGCTCAGTCATGAAAAGGAGAGATATGAAAATACATCAGATGACAGTGATGGGATTGATATGTTGAGTTATGAAACAGGAGAGGCACTAGTAGTCACTAAACATTTGAGCATGCTTGCACAAGAAGGAGATACACATCCGCAGCGATTCAACTTGTTTCAAACACAAACCAAGGTAAACAATAAGGTAATCAAACTTATTATTGATGGAGGTAGTTGTCATAACTTGGTTAGCGTTGAATTGTGTGAGAAGCTTGGGTTAAAGAAGCTGAAACATCCGCGTCCATATCATGTGCAATGTTTTAGCGAATGTGGGGATATAAAGGTTCAGTTCGTGGTGCATGTTACTTTTAAGATTGGTGATTATGAGGACATCGTTGAGTGTGATGTGGTACCTATGACTATGTGTCATCTGCTGTTGGGAAGGCCATGGCAATATGATAGAAGTGTGTAACAAGATGGCTGTTCCAATAGATATGCTTTTAAGTGAAAGGGGAAGACAAAGGAGCTTAATCCAATGACTCCTAGTCAAATACATGCTGAATTTCAGTAAAGAAGCTTGTTGAAAATGAGAGCAAAAAGAAATAAAAGAGTGATTTCCACACATCGGTGAGTGAGAGCCATAAGACAAATATGAGAGGAAAAAGTAAGAGTGAGGGAGGGTTGGTTATGTTAGCCACAAAATTAGATTTGAGAGATGTGAGCAATAACCCATCAAAGATGCACTTTGTACTTATGTACAAGGATGCAACTGTTTTGCTTTCAACTAACGACTTAACCTCTCTTTCTAGTGGTGTTTCTTATCTTTTGCAGCCATTTGAGGATGTGTTTCCGGAGGAGATACCAGCGGGACTAACGCCATTGCACGGAATAGAGTATCAAATTGATCTAGTTCCCGGCGCATCACTTCCAAACCCGTCCACCATACCATACCAATCCGGAGGAGACCAAAGAAATTCAACGTCAAGTGCAAGGGCTACTTGAGAAAGGGTATGTACATGAAAGTCTTAGTCCTTGCGCTGTTCCTGTAATTCTTGTTCCTAAGAAAGATGGTACATGGAGAATGTGTGTTGATTGTCGTGCCATTAACAATATCACTGTTAGATATCGTCATCCTATTCCTAGGTTAGATGATATGCTAGATGAACTTAGTTGTGCTGTTATATTCTCCAAAATTAATTTAAGGAGTGGATACCATCAGATTAGGATGAAACTTGGTGACGAATGGAAGACTGCTTTTAAGACTAAATTTGGATTGTATGAGTGGTTAGTCATGCCATTTGGTTTATCTAATGCACCTAGTATATTCATGCGATTGATGAATCATGTTTTATGAACATTCATTGGTAAATTTGTTGTGGTATACTTTGATGGCATTTTGATCTATAGCAAAACGATGGATGAACACATTAATCATACTAGACAAGTGCTAGAAGTGCTTAGGAATGAGAAACTGTATGCCAATCTTGATAAATGCACTTTTTGTACTGATAGGCTATGTTGTTTCTGGACAAGGTATTGAGGTAGACGAATCTAAAACTGAGGCAATTAAGAATTGGCCTACCCCTGTGAGCTAGAGCTCACCTCAGTGCCGCCCTCGAGCCCGCGACCCCACAGTCGGGTTCCAAAGGATATGGATTTACAAAATTTGATTCTCCGTGAAGCCCATAATTCCCCTTTGTCCATTCACCCCAGAGCTACAAAGATATATCAGGATCTCCGTCAGAAATTCTAGTGGACCCGAATGAAGCGAGAAATTACAAGGTTCGTTGCCGAGTGCGATATTTGCCATGGTGTAAAGGCTGAACATTAGCATCCAGTGGATTTGTTACAACCTTTGTAAGTACCTAAATGGAAGTGGGACTCGATCGAAATGGATTTCATCATCGGTATACCCCGAACCTCCAAGGGAAATGATGCTATTTGGGTTGTCATTGATCGATTCACTAAAGTGGCACACTTCCTTTCTGTCAAGATCAAACTTCGTGTGAGTCAGTTAGCAGAGCTCTATGTCTCAAGAATTGTGAGTTTGCATGGAATTCCGAAGATGATTGTTTTGGATCGTGGCTCACTCTTTACCTCCCAATTTTGGAAGAGTTTGCAAGAGGCCATGTGAACTCGTCTTTCTTTCAGCACCGCTTTTCATCCGTAAACTGATGGTCAGACAGAGAGAGTTATTAAAATCTTGGAAGACGTGCTCCGTGCTTGTGTTCTCTCCTATAGGAAGACTTGGGAGAAATGCTTGCCTTTTGCTGAATTTTCTTACAACAACATATTTCAAGCCAGTCTCGGCATGTCACCATTTGAAGCTTTATACGGGAGGAGATGTAGAACCCCGTTGAATTGGTCTGAGATCGGCGAAAGACCACTCTTTGGCCCGAACACGATCCAAGAGGCTGAAAATCATGTTCGATTGGTTCAAGACCGATTACGCACGGCTCAATCCCGACAAAAGAGCTATGCGTATCGACGTCGTCATCAGTTAATCTTTGAACTAAATGATTTTGTTTATCTCAAAATCTCTCCTTTGAAGGGCACCCAATGGTTTGGCGTCACAGGCAAATTATCTCCTCGATATGTCGGACCCTTCCGCATTATTGAGAAGAAAGGGGCTATGGCCTACAAGTTGGATTTGCCCGCTATACTCTCTAGGGTACACAATGTTTTTCATGTGTCTTAGTTGAAGAAATATCTTCGTGTGCCAACTGAGCAAGCTCCACTGGAAGGTCTAGATGTGCAAGAAGATATGACTTACCGTAAGCATCCTGTTCGTATCCTTGAAGAAGCTGAACGAAGGACAAGAAATCGCTCCATCAAGCTCCTGAAGGTTCACTGGTTGAATCATACCGAGGATGAAGCCACATGGGAACGAGAGGATCGCCTTCGTGTAGATTTCCCATCTTTCTTTTCCATGTGAAGGGAATCTCGCGACAATTCTTGTAAGTGGGGAGAGTTGTAACATCCCAAACATTGGTTTGTATTTCAAATATATAAAAATGTGAGAAATTCAAAAACTTTTGTTAAAAACACTTGAGTTTGTTTTAAATTTCAAACTTTTGAATTGAATTCAAGTTTCTTTTTTATTTCAGAAAATTGGGTGTATAAAGTCTCTAGAAATAATTTTTTAAAATACTAGATTTATTATCATGGTTTAATATAAATTTTCCAAAATTTTTGGAAGTCATTTTGACCTCACCAAAATTCTAACCAAGTTACTAAGGCTGATTTGGAAAAGAATTTATTTTAGTCAAATGGAATTTTCAAAGTAGCCAAATCAAATTTTGCTAAGTCTTAAATGAATCTGAGAATACCCACAAAAATTTTCAGAATTTTTGGAAATTTATTCCTATTTTTAATTGCCAAGTCAACCTAGTTGTTTTTCGGTCAACATGAAAACCCTAGTTTTGACATGGCTCCGACCTGACCCGAGTCCGGCTTGACCCCGACCGCACCCAAACCCGTGTTCGGTTCAGCCCAACCTGCTTGCGCCACCGTCTCAGCGTGCCAATTTTCGTGCGACCGTCGATGCGAACCGTCTCAGCGTGCCAATTTTTGTGCGACCGTTCGATGCGAATCGAATGGCTCACGCCAGTTGTGTTGTTTGGACTGTCCAAGTTTCGAGTGCATCTGGACCCTTCGATGTGCATCGAATGGCTCACATCGCTTGTTCTGTTCGGACCGACCTATTAACCTGTTTAACTTGGTTGGACCGTGTCAATTGACTGAGCTCGAGTCCGACTCAGACTCGAGCCAGTTCTCGCACCGTTCCTTTACCAATGCTGACGAGTGGGCCCCGCTTGTCTGGCCCGTCGTTATCCTCACGCTGCTCACGCGAGCGACGCTAGCACCGCCGCTTGCACGCCACGACGGCGCCACTCGTTGTTCATTCTTGCCACCTCATGCTCCGTTGACCACTCTAGAAGCATCGCCTGGATGCATTGAACCTCTCGAGCCTATCCTCTCGCTCTCTCTCGCACACACTCGACCTCCCCACTCATTTCTTTGTGTGTGCCGAGAGAGAAGCCGAAGAGCTGGAGCTCACCTCAGTGCTGCCCTCGAGCCCACGACCCCACCGTTGGGTTCCTCTCTGGACGCCGCCTCTGTTTTGCCCAATCCGGAGCCTTTTTGTCCAGTGAACGCCGCCTCTGTTTTGCGTTCTCTCTGGACGCCGCCTCTGTTCTCGACTCCGTGTAAGCTCACGGGAGTTTGGGTGAGTCCTTTCCATCGCCGTCTTGTCCTTTGGGATTGCATTACCTTGTTAAGTTCACCAACGAGGTTAATTTGTGTTTTGGTGCATCACCGAGGTCGTGCGACCCCTTTCTTCCTCAGTTTCGGTGGAGCGCCGCCGCGTTGATTCTGGCCGCTCCCGACCTCCGCCGACGTCATCAACTTGGGCGTTTTATTCCTAGAGCTGAAGCGATCCCAGGATGTGCTTCCCCCAAGGCTTCTAGAAGCTTGAAGTGTATTCTCCACGGGAGCAACTCCTTCATCTCCGCCTCCAGTCGTCGTTAGCTCGCCGTCGTCAACCTCTTGTCTCCGCGTCAACGCCAACATCTTTGCGAGATCTGTGTGCACCTGTACGAGTTGGTCCCAAGCCTGGAGTGTCTCTTTTTTAGCAGATCCCCTTCCTCACTGCCGTGCTCGCGTGGGGGAACATTGTTAAACCGCCGGTAAGTTTAGGGTTAAACCCGGATTAGGAGTTAATACTTTCTTAGTAGTGTTTGTATGACACGTGGACCCCGCTGGTTAAACGTGTTTAGCCTTTTAAATTAAAACTGTTTGAATCCTCTGAGTCTTTAACATCTGGGGCCACTCGGCTGGTTAAGTGGAGGTGTAACTTCAAAAGTACGTCTTTCTGTAAGGAACACGTATTTCTCATGTGTTTAACTGAAGTTTTGTTTTGAAACATTGAAGACGTATTCGAGAAATACGCCATCGACGTCACCTTCAGCCAAAGCTGGGCCAAAGCTTGACCCGGTCAAGCCCTCACTTGGGTCCCACTTGTCAGTTGATATGGTTAGTTGTGCGCAAGTAAGAAAAGTGCTAAAACCTTTTAGAAATTTTGAAACCAATAAAATTTGTACTGAAAATTCAAATAACTTAGAAAATTCATAACTAATTCAATTTTGCTCCAAATGAAGTGAAACCAATTTTGCTAGTTTTCATTTTTAATGTATTTTTCATTGGAATAAATGTAAAATTTACATCTATACCAGAAAATATTGATTAGTTAAAAGGAATTGTTGTTATATTAGAAAGTAGATTAAACTTCAAAAATTCATAAGTATTTTATCCTAACTCCAAATCAAGTGAAATTAATTTTGTTAATTCTTATTTTTGTTGAACTTTAACTTAGCATGCGTATGATTCTTATTTTTGTATTAAAAATGTGGGTAATTAATTTAGTTGTGTACTTATGTCTTTAATCTGTTAAAATTCTAGAAAATTTTAACAAATTCCTTTTGCACTGAATCTTTCACTTAAAAATCTTTAGAAATCAAACTCTCCCTGTTGTGTGTAGTTGAATTGTGATATTTTTTTTTTGATGTTATTCATTCTTATTTGCCCTTTTACTCAATCTATAGATTACGACGATTTGGGTATTGACGAGAGTGATCCTCAACTGCAAAAAGACTATCTTCAACAAGACAAGCATCCCTTCATTTGATGATCCCATTATTTGTGCATGCTAATATTTTAATTTTAACTGTATGTATGCATGCTATGTTGACAAGTATTTTGCAGTTCGCGATAGTTTACCTGAATAGTTACTTGAACTGTAGGTAAATATTCATCCCTTACCACTGAACCTAGGTTTATATTCGCTGTGATTTAGATCTCGTTGGATGGGTTCTAGTCACTTTATATTATTATACGAATTGTTGTCGCTTAGCCATGCTTAGACGGTAGCCTGGGGATCATCGCCTCGGCGATGGTCATACAACATCACTTTAAATACTTGAGTCATGGTACTCATGTATGTACTCTTTTTGGAGAAACTAAAAACTGAAAGCAAAAAGATTTAGATTCGGGCATATGGATGATGGTGTGATTTTCAGGTGTGTGGTTGTATGCCTAAGTCAACAAGGACCGAATATTTTGCGTGCAACCACATGAGGGCATATGGGAACCCTCTTGACTTAGTACTTTGGCGTGTGTTAGCTCTGGGTAGCAGGAGGAGGGTGTGTGTTGTGTGAAAAAAGGGATTGTGTCTATGTGTTGGGTGCACGGGAGTAGAATCCTTTCTAGGTTCTTCACACCGAGGAGTATTGTAGTTGTTCGGCTACTTTACCCTATATGGGTAGTTGACTTCCGGCTTTATAATAACTCCGATACAACGTATGTGTTTATATCCATACGGGCGACTCGTAGTTAATACACAATATTGGAAAACGTCTCGTAGGACTTAGCCATGCCGGCATACCAATGGAAGTGTGCTTAATCATGTGGCAAAAAGATGATCTGACATGTGGGTAAAGTTGTACACCCCTACATGGTTAAATCTATTTGAATAGCCAAGTCCTTAATTATGGATACGCTTGGGGAGGTCTTTCGAGAGTTAGACTATAACATTTTGATAAAACTTGAGATGGGTGGTACGAATGGGTTATTCGTGCTATTGATGTGGTGGCTAGGGTTAGTCACTTCTAGGATGTTAATTATGTTATTAATTGTTGTCACTGATATTTGATCAATTAAAACTATTTCGATAAATTGCCTTCAATCTATTCAACTATTGCAAATAAAATATTGCTTTACGCTGCAAATGAACTCTAAAGCTATTTCCACTAAATCAAGCCTGCATGTAGCTACGTATAGGTTAGTTATTCGTAAGTCTTGCGAGTACAATTAGTGTGCTCAGCTGCTTTGTCTATTTGCTGCAGAGGAGGTTGACCCCTAAGGGGTTAACAAGTGTGAGACCAACTTCGCCTTCGACTTCGACGACTAACTGGGCGTTTCCGGTCGGTTGCCTTGTGGGCTAAAGGGCAGCTAGTTGGCTTTTGTTATTGCCATCTTATGGCTTATATTTTTTCGCTGCAAACTTAACCTTTTGTATGAAATTTAGTTATGTTGTAAATTATGAAGAACTCGGTAATGTAGTATCTTGTGTATGAAGTTGATGCTTATTTTTATATGGTGTATGTGTACTGCATTTCTGGGAAGTACATATTCACCGAGAGCGAGAAAATTTGATTTGTGATGCTAGGACCAATGGAAGGTAAGCATTATAAATTAAATCGCCCAACGGCTCTCACAGCACGTGAGGCGTGGGTGATGCTTCAAAAGATGCACAAGGGAGTTGATCGTGTGAAGGAGGTGCGGCTCCAAAATTTGCACACTGAATTCGAGAATCTCCAGATGGGAGAAACCCAGTCAATGGACGAGTTCGCCGGCAAGCTGACTTCATTGTACAATCAGATTGTCTCTCTCGACGACAAGATGGAGAAATCTGTGGCAGTGAAGAAATACATGCGCGTGCTACCAAAAAAGTTCATACCTGTCGTCACCATGCTCATGTACTCCTTAGATCTAGAGACAAAGAAGATCGAGGAGATCACTAATTCCCTCAAGGCGCATGAGGAGTTACTGAAGGGGTATTAGTCCCGTAACGAGCAGAAGTATCAGTCCCATAACGAGCAGACGTTGTTGTTAAAGGGAGATATAAGAAGCGAGCATGGACACGGGCGTGGGTGAGGCAGTAGAGGAGGATGTGGAGACGGGGCTGGGCAAGGCGGTGGTGACAGATCACGTGACAAGTCACATGTCAAGTGTTTTAAATGTGAAGATTTCGATCACTACGCGTCGGAGTGTCGCAGCTACATAAAGTGCTTCAACTGCGACAAATACGGGCACTACACTTCGGGTCGCCAAAACAAGAAGAAGAACGAAGAGGTAAACCTCACTCGAGCTAGTGAAGACGACGAGCCAACACTGCTTCTCTCCCTATGTGTCAAAGAGGCGCCGGTTGTGGTGATGTTGAACGAGGAGAACGTAGTTCCTAAACTACACACGGAGAGAGGCAACCATGATCACATTGATTTGTGGTACTTGGCCAATGGAGCAAGCAATCACATGATAGGAGATCGCCCTATGTTCCATGAGCTTGACGAGAAGATTTCGAAGAAGGTCAAGTTTGCTGATGGCTCCACGGTGGAGATAAGAGGCAAAGGATCAATGCTGTTGCAATGCAAGAACAACGATCAGAAGATGATGCCTGATATTTACTTTATACCAAGTTTGTGCAACAATATACTCAGTCTCAGGCAGTTAGCGGAACGGGGGTGCAGGGTGGAGCTGCAGGATGAGTTCTTGCGTGTCTATGGCAAGAACAAAGATCTGTCGATGAAGGTGAAAAGATCCCTGAACCGGTTGTACAAAATTTTCCTGAAAAGTTGTAAACCGGTTTGTGTGAAAGACAGTTTGGAGAAGCCAGAGTGGAACTGGAGAATTAAAACAGGACATGGCGGGACCCAGGAGTGGCCCACAATTGGCGTAGGAGGCGCAACAGGCGGAGCCTCGGGAGGTCCAGACGGCGCGCAGGAAGACACGCATGGTGCTGCAGGGGGCGGCGAGTTCCATGCGCATGAAGGGCGCGGCGGCATACACGAAGTTGACAGAGGAGGGAGAGACGATGTAGCCTCAGCTAAAATGTATATGGGGAAGTGGATAGACTTGGTCCAAGAGAGAGGAGCGAGAGGCTCAGGTAATGGCGAAGCCCAGACGGCCATGGGAGCAGGTGCTCCAGCCTAGGCGGGCGTGCAAGGAAGGACGAGTTCAGTCCAGGTGCGAGGCGCGGTAAGCGTTAGTTTGTGTATGGCTCCGGATAGAGCAAGCGCAGGCGGTAGGACGGTATTGGCCCAGAAAGTAACGGCGCACAGGAGTACAGGTAAAAGAGGAAGATTTAGAAGTTCAAATGTGTTAGAAGATTGGCGTGATCAAGATAAACAAACAAGATTAAGAGGGTAATCGATGGTTTTAATCATGTTTTAGTTTTTCTTTTGGTAAGAGTCGGAGTCCAGTCGTACGTAGAGTTATCTCCGGTTTTGTTCACCGAACCGGATTCATACGTGTGAGTCGGTTTGGATTTGCGTATGTATGTAAAGGTGGCCATAGCGCTGTAAAGTTTGAGCAAGAGTTGAAGAAATAAAAAAAATACAAAAAGAGGAGCGCCGGTTTCGGAGCTCCTGAGAGAATTCGATCTGTGTATCGTGTCTTTGTCTTTGTTTCACATAAGTTGCTTCACGTGGAGAGATGCTATCAGGGTGGAGACAATAGATAAAAGGCTGCTGGGAGCCATCACGCGAAGTCATCACGTTGGTGGGATGACCAGAAGCACTGTGAAGGGTCACATCGCGTTGAAGACAGAGAGAGCAGAGGCGTTGCTTGCCGTTTCGTTTTGCTTCGTGCGAGTCGCCACAAGAACAAGACCGAGTGTTGCGCGGAGAAAACGAAGCCTAGTGTTTCTAAAATTCCAACACTCGCTCGCGAACTTTTTTTATTAATTAATTTTTTTTTTCAAATTTTATTTTAAAGTTAACTCTCTCGACATACTTTATTTCCAATTCTGACCCTTTTGGTCACGCCATCACCCATAACGTGACAAAATAACATTGCCACGCTATAGGATAAGTCTGCAAAACCGTGTACAGGGATGTAAACGAGTTGAGCCTAAGCGAGCCTATGTTAAGATTCGAGCCTGGAGCCAAACTCGAAAAAGCTCAATAGTTACATTTTTAACATTATACCTTCTACATATGGCACCGTCTGTGGGGGAGTGAATAAGAAGTTACGCATGGGAGAGGAGTGAACCGTCCGAAACAGGCTGTGAATGCTAAAAGATATGGACAAATGAATTTCTCTGTCGGTTCTATTCGACCGGTGTTTCTTGCCATTCTCTTTCCATGTTTGATATATTAAGTTTGGAAGCTACTATTTGTGTCGATGGCTACATATGGTTGTTTAGTGTATATTATCCAACGAAATCGGAGAAATTCATTTGTAACTACTGTTTCCTTGTATAGACGATATAGAGTTGGGATTCCATTTAGTCTTTTACGCTTTTTGATTGTTGTGTGCATATCTCGAAAGATCATGTTTTGTAAAGGCTGTCAATGGACAGAACAACAATCCAATCCGTCTGGTTTCCTACTCTGCCCATTTTGATGGTAGAGCCAGATTCTGTGTCATATATGATTTGCTACTTACCACTAGCTTGCTACTCGGATAACCTTTGTGTCTTGGACGATGTATATAGTTCATGTCTATGGATGTGATTTTCTAGGTTGGACTTCGGAGTCTCCACACTTGTGCTATGTGCAAGGTTCAAAATTTCGGACGAAATTCGTCGCAAATTGGTGAAAATCGGTTCAATCAGCCACCCCCGGTTAAATTTCAAACTGGCAAAAAAAATCGGATTCACATTATTTTTGTCAAATATACCAGATATTCAGAACCACATGTAACCACAAAAGTGCATGTTCTTTAGTGGGAAGTCTCGTACGCTAAGAAATAGAGGTCTTCTGTTCAAACCCTGGTAAGTGCATTTTTTTTGTATCTCTTTCGTTTTAACATCAAAAATTCAAATTTTGATTTAAAATTTTTGGCCGAATTTAGCCGAATTTTCCCGATTTTCGGCCACATCGGTCCTACCTGTGAACTCCGGTTAAAAAAAAATTCCGGTAATGAAACCCTGGCTACGTGTAGGACGGGACTACTGGTGTCAAATTGCCAATCCAATGCAAGGATCATGCTAGTCTGAACGATGTCCAAACACGTGCTACAGTTGTCTTGATCCCTTTTGTCGATACCACCGGAAAGAATACCGCTAATCAGTGTACCACTTGCAGTCTTGCAGCAAGCATTTGTCGTTTCCATCAACACGCGAATTATCGAGCGCCATGCGTTCCGAAAGCCAAAATGATCTGTACTAGCTGTCGCCGTTGCCGAGCATGTTGGACATTAACGAGGAATATAGCAAAAATGCTGCTTTCGAGTGTATAGCAAGGAATGCTGTCGAGACTGAACCGGAAGAAGAGATGTAAGTTTACCTAACTTGTAGACATGTATTTTTTTTTTTTTTTTGAAAAGAACACTTGTAGACATGTAATAGTTGCACTTTTTTTTTTTTAAAAAAGTTCATTTTTACTCAATTCTTTTTTCTTGAGAGGGGAGCATTTCAAAATAGTAACGCCGGGATGCACAGGCAGCTAGAATGACTCTTTGTTAAATTTTGTAGATATCTTCCTGATACAATTGATGTGGGGGGTGCTGGAAGGAAACAACGCTCGTCAGGCTGTGAATGCTAGACGATACGGGACCAAATGAATTTTGTTGAGGAACCGTCGCTGGCAAGTCCAGTCCGAGCGATTACCTCGTAGACAAATAGAGAATCGTAAGAACAATGCAAGAACATAAGAACGAAAACAATTCACCCAATTTATTTAATCTCCAGGATTTGCTCTTTGGGTACTCGATCTTCGTAATCAAGCTTCAGTAATGAGTTTGTGAAGGTTCTCCCCCTGAATTCTGCACTTCTCTAAGTCTTATCATTCCAATTCCACGTACGCACCTTTCAAAGCTAGATGCTGGAAGTGACTTAGTGAACAAATCTGCAAGATTTTCACATGACTTAGTATGCAGTACCTTAATTTCGTCCATCTTTTGCATTTCATGAGCATAGAAGAATTTGGGGTTGATATGCTTTGTGAGAGGACTCTTCACATAACCCATTTGTACTTGTGCAACACAAGCTGCATTATCTTCATAGATAATAGTGGGGGTTTGTGCGGTATTCAATCCACATGACTGCTGGATGTGGTGAATCATCCGCCGAAGCCAAGAGCATTCCCGTGCGGCCTCGTACAGTGCTATAATTTCTGAATGGTTCGTCGAAGTTGATACCAAACTCTGCTTAGATGATTTCCATGAAATTGCAGTTCCACCACACAGAAATACATAGCCTGTTTGCGACTTAGCTGTATGCGGGTCTGACAGGTACCCGGCATCTGCATAGCCAGTCATTGTAAGGTCCTGGTTCTTTCTGTAGAACAGGCCAAGATCTTTACTTCCTTGGAGGTATCGGAAGACGTCCTTTATTCCCTGCCAATGCCTTTTGGTAGGTTCTGCACTATACCTTGCTAAAAGATTCACTGCGAAAGCAATGTCCGGTCTAGTGCAGTTTGCTAAATACATGAGTGCTCCAACTGCGCTCAAGTATGGGAATTCTGGTCCCAGGACTTCCTCCCCCTCTTCTTTAGGTCTGAACGGGTCCTTGTCTTGCTGCAAGGATCTTCCGATCATTGGCACTTTTGAAGGATATGCCTTTTCAAAGCCGAACCTTTCCAACACCTTCTGAGTGTAGGTTGGTGATGTACTAAAATTCCTTCAGAGGTATGCTCAAGCTGCAAGCCTAAGCAATATTTGGTTTTACCCAAATCTTTCATTTCGAACTCCGACTCCAAGTAAGAGCTTGCTTTTTCAATATCTTCCAAAGTCCCGATGATATTCAGATCATCTACATATACTGAGATTATACAGAATCCATCCTGGGATCGCCGTATAAAAACACAGGGACAATCCTCACTGTTCGTGTAGCCTTTCTTGCAGAGAAAGTCGCTTAGGCGATTATACCACATCCTGCCTGATTGCTTCAGTCCATACAGTGACTTTCTGAGTTGCACACTGTATAGATTTCTGTTTGCTCTATCTTGGTTGATCTGAGGATACCTTGGTACCTTCATATAAATTTCGAATCCAAGTTCCCATAAAGGTATGCGATTACCACATCCATCAATTTCATTTCCAAATTCAGATTCACTGCCATTGAGATTAAATATCTAAAGGTAGTTCCGCCATGACTGAGGAATAGGTTTCTTCATAATCGACTCCTGGTCTTTGAGTGAAACCTTGTGCAACAAGTCTTGCTTTGTATCTGACAACTTCATTTCTTTCATTTCTCTTTCGAATAAATACCCATTTATGCCCTACAGGGTGCACATGGGGAGGTGTGCGGCTTACAGGCCCAAACACCTCTCTTTTATTCAGAGATATTAATTCTGCTTCTATTGCCTTTTTCCAATCTTTCCAATCTGATCTCTTCTTGCATTCGTGACGATGCGAGCTCGGATCAAGATCAATAATTGTGGCAATTTTCTTTGCAAAATAAATATCGACATTAGCTGTTGCTCTATTCATAGATTCTCCCGTGGTCACATAATTTATAGCTATTTCTTCATAAGGCGGTTCTGCTAATGCTTCTACTTGCTCACCGCTGCTTTCAATTGCGGGGGCAAGTCCCTTTAGTTTTTCAGCTCCGATGTGTGCGCACACATCCATGCTGATGTCTCCCTCCGTGGGAATATTCAAATCTGGTATGTCTTTTACTGAAGGTTCCATACGGTGCAGTCTCAAGCGGCTCCCCTTACATTTGTGGGAACTTGGTGATCGGTCGTGACAAGTCCTTCTTATCCTTTTTCGCCAGGCGTCCCCGGTTACTTGGGATTCGAGGGGCCGGAGTTCTCGTCCTTTTATTCTGAGGCTTCTGGACGGGATTAGGGATACCTTCTATTTTCTTTGGTATTTCAACCCTCTCCGGTGCATTGCTTGCAGGCAAATGCTACTTATTCACGCTCTTCAAATCACTAAAGTAGTCTGGCAGTTGATTCGCTAATACTTGCAAATCAATTATCTTCTGGACTTCAATTGTCTTCTAGACTTCAATTCAATTATCTTCTGGACTGCAATTATCTTCTGGACTTCTCTATTTGCTTCACTAGTGCGCGGGTCATATGCATAGATTTCAATTATCTTCTGGACTTCAATTGCCTTCTAGACTTCAATTATTTCCCGACATTATCATCAGGGGTTGATTTCCTCCCCCTAATGACGGGAAACTAACCTCATCTAATGTACTATCAGCGAATCGGACATTATACAAATCTCCAGTCATATGGTCCAAATACTTGATTATGGATGTTGTCTCATAACCAACGTATATCCCAGACTTTCGGAAAAAAAAAACCCATTGCACTTCGCTGCGGTGGGGGTATAGGTATATAACCCTTGCAAACCAACCTGTGAAGATGAGAAGTTTTCAGTGCTGACCCTTGCGCTAGTTGCATAGTTGGATGGATGTTATAGGCCGACGGTCTAAAATTGATGAGAGCGGCTACGAGCAGGACTGCATGTCCCCAACATATAGTTGGTAAATTACAATTCTTCAAAGTTCTGCTAGTCCATTCTGGGTGCAGATGTGCGGTATAGAATACTCAACTTTAATTCTCATTTTCATACAATAATCATCAGATGCCTTCGGAGTACATTCTCTGGCGTTGTCCATTCAGATGGACTTCACGTGATGATCAGGGAAATTATTTTTTCAATTGTTAATTATCTGCGAGATTTAGCTTTGCAAAAGTATGGTTTCTCATAGACAATAAACATACGTGCGACCATTCCGAGGAAGCATCGATGAGCATCATAAAATACCTAATTGACCCTTACAGGGGTTGTATAGGACATAAAGTCTCCCCGGATACTGATCCCAGAATGCGAGGACTTTATCCTTCGCTTTCAGAGCAAAAGGTCTAATAATTAATTTTCCGGTGGCACATGCGGGGCACACAAAATCTTCCAGATTCGGGAAATTCTTTATATTCATATTATGTCCCTGTGAATTGTTAATTATATCTCTCATTATCCGAAGACCTAGGCGGCATAATCTATCATGCGAGATAGATAAGTTTGAGCTTCTAAATACGGTTTTCAAGCGTATAAGTGCAGTGCCTTAATATTAGTGTAGTATAGCCCAGTTTCATATGAAGGAAGATATTCTAATGCTATTTTTCACTTTCTTCATGCTTTGTAGTGAGCAGGTATTCTGTATCATACTCTTCTTCAGTCTCTACATGGAAACTGTTAGCGCAAATATCCTTGAGAGTTCTAGTCGATTCTGGGTACAACAAGTCTCTCTTCAATGACCAAAGTTGTGCCCGTTGAGAGTATAATTATGGCCCTTCCTGAGTCTATTATACAAGTATCGCTGCCTGCGATTGTCGTAAGACTACCAGCATTCTTGCTGATTGACTGAAGAAAAAAAATTCCATTTCTCTCAGGATGGTATTCGTTGTGCCGCTACATGCTAAGCACACTTCCTCCATAGGGCGCCACACGTGTTCTAATATAATGTACTTTATTAATATGTAGCAGAAAACAAGCAACACATAAATAAAATACTTGAGATATCGAGCGTAACTTGCTATTATAAAGCGGAAAATTAAGCCTTGCAGGACTCATAATAAGAATTTAATGCTTTGCTCTGCTAGAGCTTGCAACCATTATTCAATAATTCAAAATTCTGCTTTAATTACAAACTGCAGGTTACTATAAGAGATTCGAGTGCAATGCGTGCACTAGATCTAATAGACGAAGTATTCAAGAACTTCTGCCTCAATCGGCTCCATGCGCGATCTTCTCCTTTTGGGCAGCTACGGCTGTGGCCGCTGCGATGTCTAAAGGAGGGATGATGGGGGCTGCTACTGGGCTGTCCACATTCATAAGTGCAACTAATGTATGCGAATCCTCTGTGCCTGCAATGGCGAGGTGTGCCTCATGCTATCATTTGCCCTTTTTCTTAGACTGGTAAACATTAATAATGTGCGACGCACGACCTTACCCTTCTTGTTCCTCTCATTCGTGAGGGGCTTCATCACCTTATAGCTGCTAGCAGTGGCTTCATGGCCAACATTGCTACTAGGTGGTTGCGAGATGAAGTTCTTTCTTAGAATATCATCTTGAGTTTCTGCAACTTGCATGATGTCAATTAATTCGGCATACTTCATGTAGCCGTCTTGACGATAGTTGCTTACGGATTGCACCGCGTTCGGGTGAAAGGTAGAGAGTCTTCTCAATCTTACGCTCATGCGTGATTACATTACCACGAATTGAAGATACATTATAAATTCGTACAAATTCGACCATACTGGTCGATTCTTGAATTTCGATTCGTGATGCGATCATCTTCATATTCATGCAAAAGTTCAAAGGTTTATCTGTAATCTGCATAAAATGGTTGCAAAATTCTCACAATGCTCTTCGAACTCCAGGTTCGTGTTCCCGTATTTTTCTATGCATTTTTCATGATTTACTGCTATTTTCAGTGATTAAAAGCAATATAAACAATTACAAATAATCAAAACAGTAAATACAGTAATAAATTACATAGAAAAAAAATAACAAGAATAAATATGCTTCAAATTTCAAAAATATGCAAAAAAATTGGATTCTCGAGGCCCTTTTCTGCTGGAAAAAGGATTTTTCGGCGAAAACTGCAAGTTTTAGAGGTTAACACACAAAATATCAGTTCTGAGACAATTTGCGCGTAATTTCAGGACTTCCGAGGTCTTCTTTGTAAAATTTTCTCACCGCGCTTAAAACCTTGTGATTTTCAGGATCCCAGAGGGCCCTTTTGCAATTTCCTTTTTTCGTGCGGTTTTTTTTTTCATCTTGCCGGGCCGTATTCAAGGCCCATTCGTCGGCCCATCCGCCCGTTTCCCGGCCCACATAGATCCGGCCCACATGGTCGGTTAAAGGAGAGTTCACGGGGTAGGGTTTCCTACCCGTTCCTATCGATGGTGGCGGCGCGCGTCGGCGCAGGGCCGCTCGGTCGGCCGTTGCATGGCGGCGCGTAGCGAAGCGCGCGGCGGCGGTGCGGCGAGGCGGCGCTTCTGGCGGCGCGCGTCGGCGACGGGCGGCTCGGTCGGCCGTTCTGGCGGCGGCGCCAGCGAGGCGGCGCTACGGGCGGCGGCGCGTCCGGCGACGGGCGGCTCGGTCGCCGCGTTCAGGCGCGCGCTGCGAGGCGGCGCTACGAGCGGCGGCGGCGCGCGGCCCGGCTGGCGGGGCGGCGGTGGAGACTCCGCCTCCTTTTTTTTTTTTTCTTTGCTTCCGTTGTTTTCATGGTGGTGCGGCGGATCCTCCGGTGCTTCAAGCGTGTGATTTAGACACGGCCGGGCGGCCGTGCTTCAAGGCGGCGCGACCCGACGGCGCGACACGGCGAGGTGGCTGCGGGCCGTGCGGTGGCCGGCTCGCTTCGGGCCATGCGGCTGCCGATGCGCACACAGGTGGGTGTTCGGCCGGCGGCTTCCAGCGTGGCTCCGCGATATGGCGGTTTGTTGGACCGAAAAGGCGACTAGAGGGGGGGTGAATAGGAGCACGAACTCTTTTTCTCCCAAATTGAATTCAATACGAATCTCACTCCAATAGCTATGAAAGCTATGAAGATCAATCAATCATGCACAGCGGAAGACTTGTATTGAATCAACTCAAAACCCCAAAGTAAAATCAACACAAAAGCAAAACACGAAGACATCGGGCGGTCGACCTCTCACGGGGCGGTCGGGCCGGTCACCGGGCGATCGACCGATCCGGCCGGTCGGACCGATACAATGATCGGCCGTTCCCTCGGCGGTCGACCGATTTCACGGAGGTCGGACCTCTCGTTCGATGAGCGATAAAAACAGCCGACAAACCGAAGCGCAAATTGATCAAACTTTTGATTCGTGCGTCCAAACTTCGTGAAACTTGACACACAACTTCCTAAGGATGTCGGGAACCTATTCCAAGCAACAATTGTGATAATTCTTGCTCAGTTCAGACCTTTTACCGTTTGGCGAAGTTAGGTCAAAAACCGAGTGAAAACGAAAATATGATCTTAAGACTTGCACGTGGGTGATTGATGATCTTGATGATCCTAGATGTATTCTCACACGTCACAGCAAGCTAAATCACGTTAAGAAACTAAGCAATAACTCGCGGATCAAACAAAGACTCAATTCATCAAAAAGAGAAAGAAAGCACATGAACTCACTTTTGAAGAAACTTTCTTTGGATTGATTTGATCAGTTTACAGCCACTCCATCAATGGATGGCAAAGACTCAATACATGAGCACGAAATCAAATCCAACTCTCAAGAACCCTAACCTCCGCTCCTCCTCTCCCTAAGCAAATTAGGGTTTCAAAAACAATGAAAGGGTCGAAGGGGTGCTGCCACCTCCTCCTCTATTTATAGTGGAGGCTTAGGGTTTCTAATAGAGTCTCCTAATGGGCTCCGTTAAGGCCCAAAACAAGCGGGTGACACACGCACGCATTTTAAAGCGCCGTGTTCATGTTGTGCGGCACTCGCTGTTCGCCACGTGTAGGTTGATCCAACGGCTCTCATCATGTCGGCAAGTCTCTCCCATCCGGCTCCCACCGAAACCACCATGGCACTTGCACCGACCCCGTGCGCTTGATTCAACGGCCGCACCGAAGCGCCTGTTCGGTCACCTTTGTCCATCTTGCACCATACTTGAGTCAATGACTTCACCGGCATCGTCGATCGTTTTGAACCTCTCGCTCTCCAAGCCTAGTCGATCATCCTCGCGTTGACCATCGTTGACCACCAAGCAACTTTGCACAACAATAGACAAGCAAATCGAATTCGGGAACAAGTTCTTCACAACTTGACCCACGTTAGTCAAAACATGCATCATGCAACACATATGCTATGAAATCCACGAACTTGACCTAACAAGCAACCATCGTCGCCACACAGGCGACGACTTAAGTGAAAACCGGTCGATCACCGGATTGGCGGTCGGCCACCGCCGGCCCGATCGGCCAACGAAGGCGGTCGACCGCCACAAAGGACTTAGCGAAATTTCAGCGCTGAAATCCGCAACCTCTCGGAAATTTAAAGCGAATAGAACTTTTGACCGAAGCTCCAAAATTATGAGACCAAGTGCGGTGAGAATCTCCTCACTTGCCTACACCTCTATTTTTGGCGACCTCAAACTTCAAGGTCACTCAACTTGCCGGTCCGACCGCTCAACAGACGCCGGTCAGACCGCTACCAAATCGGTCAGACCGACGACCTGGCCGGTCAGACCGCCGGCACAATTCACCCGAGGCATGGGCGGTCGGCCGCCACGACGGCGATCGACCGCCGAGACTGACAGAACACGAACTTTGCGAAAACTCGTGTTTCGCAAACCTTCAACGTCATTGCCAATTGACACATCATCCTAAGATCATGAGCATATCCCCATGATATCCACAATCTCCCCCTTGATGATCACATTGGCAATTCCCAACA
Source organism: Ampelocalamus luodianensis (assembly GCA_036346255.1). Lineage (NCBI taxonomy): Eukaryota > Viridiplantae > Streptophyta > Magnoliopsida > Poales > Poaceae > Ampelocalamus > Ampelocalamus luodianensis. Next base: position 44,618,447 of record CM070637.1, read on the forward strand.
AATGCAAGTTTTGAAGTTTGAAAAGTAAAAACTCAACGTTTTCGCGCAAAGGCACAACTTGGTCCATATGCAAGAGAAAGCAATGAAAATAACCAAGCTGGCTTCAGAATAGCATCGGCAAGTGAGATAAGGCAAAAGAAAGCAAGAAAGCTTCAATTTCCAAAGAAGAGTCAAAAATCTCACTTAAGGTCCATATGAAAGAACAATTGTTCAAAATGACCTTTGATCATGATGAGGCTCAAGAATTGCAATTCAAGTTCAGAAAGAGCAATAAGACCATAAGAATGCAAATAAGAAACTCCCCCTCACTATGATCCTCAAATTTCAGAAAATTTCAAATTCTCCAATTTTCTCCCTCTTTGTAATACTTTTAAATCCTCTCCCCTTTACACATTTTGAAATATCTTCTCCCCCTTTGACAATGGAGTCATCAAGGAAACACGCCTTCCTCTCGTCCAGAGATAACAAATGCAGAATGAGGAAAAAGCATAAGAAGGAGCATGCATGAAATGCAATGGGTAGCTTCATATTTTTGTATTTTTCAATTTTGGATTACAAGAAGCTTTGGAGATTACCCAAAAGAACAAGCTAGCATCTCAAATTTTGCATAAACACCATATCACTGAATGCGCTAGCAAGATCATGATAAGACATATATAACAAAGCTAAAGCAAGAAGGCTCAATATAAAGCAATGAATTTTAGCATTTTAAGCAAAGTTTCAAATCTAGCAAGTTCATCAACAGAGATCCTAAAATGGCTGGCCATGTCAAAATGTCAATGTGAGACAAAGAAGCTAACAAAGACCACATTAAGAGACAAACAAGTCCTAAATTGAATTATTTTGCTCAAATTGTCTCAACCGCCCATTTTCAACAGATTTTCATTTGCAAAGGAATATTGAAGTTGATGAAAGGTATATCTTAGTGAAGAAGATCTGGACTAGGAGCCATCCACAAACTCTTCTAAGCTTCTACCCATTTGAAAATTCATTTTCTTATCCACGTGCTAGATCTCAAGCCTTGCGCGACCATCTTAAGCACAAAAGCTTAAAAGAATGATCTAGGTCATCCAAAACTCCCCGAGTTCATGCCTAGTGTTATGGCAAGCCGTCTCATGAGAAAGAATTGGTGAGATCAGTTTTTTCGCACAAAAGAGACCTCCCCTTTTTTTCACAAGAGCGATTTAGATTCTCAAAAGAACAAGAAGCTCAAGTAATGATCAATACTAGATTCAAGAGCTAACACATAATTTTGTGGGGCCAATGTCATAAAAGGAGCACTAATTGCGCAACTAGCTAAAACATCCACAAATTGCGCTTTTAGTTCAAGTTGTCTTAAAGTTCTAGCTCATTCAAGAAAGACTTAGCTACACATGTGAAAGCATGATAATTCTAGCAAGTCAAGGAACTAGACATGGCATTGAGCGAATTGAAATACTAAAAGCTCAAGCAGGGTAATAAGCAAAGCTTCATCAATTTTAAAAGACAAGCGAGAAAAGCTTATATAACAATGCATCTTTTGGTTTTCATATGAATGCAGTATGAAACAATGAAATGCACACAAACTAAAAGATCAAAAAGAACAAAAGAAGATCAAGAAAGATCAAATGAACAAGGTAAAAGCAGAAAAGATCAAACTCCCCTCAAACCAAACCGTAGGGATAAATTACCCTAACTCACTTCTCAAGGTGGCAAACCTAGTTGGATCTAAAGGCTTGGTGAGGATATCACCAAGCGAGCCTTGGACTCCACGAAATGTAGCACAATATCACCCTTCTCGACATGATCTCTAAGAAAGTGATAGCGAATGTCTATGTGCTTGGTCCTAGAGTGTTGCATGGGGTTTTTAGCAATGTTAATCGCGAGAGTGTTATCACGAGAAAGAGGAACACTATCAAAAGCCAACCCAAAATCCTTAGAGTGGACACCATCCACAAAATCGACTACTGACAACTAGCGCGGCTACATATTCAACCAGCAGATGGATTGTGCAATGAAGATTGCTTCCTAGAAGACCAAGAGACAAGAGAAGTGCCTAGGAAGTGACAAGTGCGAGGTACTCTTCCTATCTAGCCGACGACCGCAAAATCGAATCGAAAACCCCAGAATGGACAAGGACGACGAGCAGAATACCAAATGCCATCTTGGAGGGTAGAGTGTAAATACGAAGATGCGTTTAACGACTGGCGATGGGAAGTCCTCGGAGGCGCTGAAACCTCGCCTGAGGCGCATCCAGAAGTGGATGTCGGTCTTGAGGCGTCAGTGCAGAAGGAGCCAATCATCTGCGGTACTCGCGTTGATCCATGGCTTCTCCTTCCTCATCTGGATCCAAAGCGATGAAGTCGCCATGGGAGTGGCGATCGACTTGCGATCACCCATCTCGGCGCTTGAGCGGATCCTTGGTGTACCGTCGATGGATGAATATCCCTTCCTTGCATTGCTTGATTTGAAGCCCAGAAAGTAGTTGAGTTCTCCCATCATACTCATCTCAAATTCCTGGACATGGTCTCGAGAAAAGTGGAAACAAGAGCATGAGAAGAACCACCAAAGATAATATCATCTACATAAATCTGAGCAAGCGAGGAAGTCATTGCCACGCCTAAGGATGAGCAGGTCTTGTCTACCTTACCCATCTCAAAATCATTCTTAAGCGAGAAGGTCTTAAGTCTATCATACCATGCTCTAGGGGCTTGCTTAAGACCATACAAGGCTTTGGATAGCTTGAAAACATGATGTGGATGCTTGGGATTCTCAAAGCACAGGGGTTGTCTAACATACACTTCCTCCTCTATAAAACCATTCAAAAGGCACTCTTAACATCCATCGATATAATCTAAAGCCCTTAGAAGCGGCAAATGCAAGCGAGAATCACGAATGGCTTCCAATCTAGCAACAGAGCAAATGTCTCATCAAAGTCTAACCCCTCAACTTGGCTAAAACCCGAGCTACCAATCTAGCCTTGTTTCTAACCACAGAACCATCCTCATTTTGTTTATTTTTGAACACCCAACGGGTTCCTATCACATTATGACCACTAGGAGGTTCTACTAGATTCGGACCTTATTCCTCTCAAAATTCTCTAACTCCTCATGCATGGCATTAACCCGGCTAGAATCGGATAACGCATGTGATATATCGCGGGGTTCGAAAGAAGCAACAAATGCGAATGAGAGTAGAGACTTGGATCGTGATACAGGCGAGTGACTCGCTCATTAAGATTACCAATCATCGATCAGGAGGATGATGCCTCTGAATATGAAGTGGGCGCTGGGAGACAATATCTCCTCAACCTCCGCAGTCTGCGATGAAGAAGATGCGGCAGAGCCTCAATTGGAGGTGAAGCGATCGTGTGAGTTACGGAACTTGGGCAGAGCCTCGAGCGCAGTGGAGGACAAATATCGCCGTCATCATCTTCCTCCACAAAAATGCTTTGTCACTGTGTATCACTGAAATGTCGGATCTAGCTCGGGGCTAGTCTCATCAAAAGTGACATTGCATGTCTCTGGACAATGTTAGTTTCAACATTAAAAACCGAAAACCCTCGAATGTGCGGGATAACCGAAATAAACCATCAAAAGTCCTTGATTCAAATTTATCTAGGTTTCTGTCTTGAGAATGAAACCCTTAGCTCCAAACACTCGAAAATGAGAAGCAGAGGGTTTTCTACCAAAGCGAAGCTCATATGAAGTCTTGCCCAAAGAAGGTCTCAAGTAGACACGATTTGCAATATGGCAAGTGTAGAAATAACCGACCCAAAACCTCCTCGGTGTGCTATACTCATCTAGCATTGTCCTAGCCATCTCGACTAAGGTTCTGTTCTTCCTTTCCACAACGCCATTCTGTTGAGGGACGTGTGGAGAAGAGAAGCGATGCTCAATTCGCTTCGGCACAAAAAGAGGCAAGCGAGGCATTCTTGAACTCCGTGCCATTGTCGCTGCGGATCGCTCTCAAGGCACCGAAAATTCGAAGCCAAGCGAAGAACAAGATCACGATAAAAACCAAAAGCTTCATCCTTGAAGCAAGAAAGAACACCCAAGTGTATCTCGAAATCATCAACTATGACAAGAATGTACCACTTGCCACCAATTGATCGAACCTAGCGGGACCAACGGTATCCATATGAAGCAAGCGTCGATCGTCGGTCATGACCAAAGTCTTTGAAGGGTGTGAGGCGGCAACTTGCTTGCCATGCCTACTGAGCGCACATCTGACATCCTTGCGGCTTTGAGTTTGGGCAACCTCTCATGAGATCAAGGTTGCTAACTCGCGTCGGATGATCAAAACCAATGTGCCCCAAGCGTCGGTGCCAAAGCGAACTTCGAGAAGAAGGTGTAAACAAACATTTAAGAGAACCGACCAAAGATTGGAAAAATCAGCTCCAAAGATCCTAGCAACTCTATAAATCCCAAAAACGAGCTCACCGTGAGAATCAAGCACCCGACAAGCATTTTTCTTAAATATTGTCTCATAACCATCATCAAGAAGTTGTGAGGCAGAGAGTAAGTTAAACCTAAGCTTGTCCACAAGGGCGACGTCCTTTAGGATGAAATTGTCATTCACCCTAATTGTTCTGTTCCTTCAATCCGCCCTTGAGTATTGTCTCCAAAGGTGATGAGGACATCACCTATCGACCGCGTGAAGGAGGTGAACCATTTTGAGTCTCCGGTCATGTGGCGTGAGCAGTGAGTCGGCGAACCATGTGTCCTTCCTTTGCGGTGATCACGAAAATCAAGGTACAAAAGAGCGATGTGTCTCAATCACGGGGTTAGTTAAACATGACTTGGGAACCCGATCTTGAGACACACGATCGCGAGTAGTATGCAAAGCGAAGTGCTATCCTTGACTCTATTTGAAATTCATTTGTGAGCAATGGTTACTCTAACATGAGAGTTATCTGTCTAGGAGCATGAGCATGATTAGCATGTGAAATAAATCCTAAACCAGGTTTCTTCCTTTCTAAATTACCATGTCTCACAAAAGCTCTAGGTTGATTAGATGACATTCTAGCAAGATTTTTCTTAGCATTTTTCAACCTCACGCCAACAGAACTCAACTAAATGCCCATTTTTCTTACAATAGGTGCAATGGTACTTGGTACCTTGGGAGAAGCACCTTTTGGTGAGCAGATGGTTGGGCAAAACTGCAGATTTGAAAGTGATCTTTGCGGGTTGGGTATCAAATTCAACTAAGCCATTTCTCAAAATTTGAATATCATTAGATTTATCACAGGCAAAGTTGTATCCTAACCCTTGCTTCTTATAGGGAGTTTTGACTTGTCAAGAATCATGTTTAATGTTTCTTACCTTTAGAAAATCTTTCTAATGTGTCATTAAGGTAAGCAATTTCTTTTCTAAGGTTAACACATGAATCACAAGTTTTAGCATAAAACCTCTTCTTATAAGGAGCAACTTCAAGCTTAAGAACTTCACATGAAGCACAAGTAGCGAATTAATCCGTCCTTAAGCTTGGCATATTTAGCTCTATTCGCTTCTACAACATCATGTAATTCACGTTCACGTTCTAAGCGAGCGAGCAAGAGCTAGATTCAACCACATCGAAGCAACCAACGTGCTAGACTTTAAGCATTTTTCGCAAGGAGCGATTTAACTTCAATTAACTCGGTTCTAGCATTTTCAAGTTGTTGCAAAGCAATATCATGAGCAGATTGCGGTTTAGCTAATTCGGAATGTAAAGCATAGCGGGATGAACATTCATCGATTCAAGACTCTTAGCATTCACAAGTTCTAATGTGAGTTTCTTTACTTGTGACTCTAACTCCTCATTCTTAGTCATGATGAACTTTAAAGCTTTATCGACCTAGCATTTGCTCATAGACAGTTTCACATCTAGCAAAGAGAACATCATAAGAAGGAGATACCTCATTGTTGTCATTGATGTCGTCTGAGTCGACCATGAAGCACATGCGGTGAAGTCCTTGGCCTTCCCTTCTTGTCTTGAGAGAGCTCCTCCTCCTTGTCCTCCTCGCTCCCGAGTCCACATCACTCAAGGATCGATCTCCAGAGCGGCAAGAACCGGTGAGCGAGCCTTCACGAGCTTGGCATCATCAAACCTAGACTTGCGCCTTGAGGCTTCTTCCAAGTCGGCTTTTCATCCTTGTGGTTGCTCTTACCTTTCACTTGGGGCAATTTGCCGGATGTGATTAAGCTCTCCACACTCATAACAAGTCACAGGCCGCCTCTCTTTTGTTTCTCATATTGTTGTAGGCCCTGTGAACTTCTTAATCAAAAGCGCCATCTCGGGCTCGGGAATACTCTCAAGATCCTCTTCTTGAATTGCGATAAAAAGCAAGTGAAAAACGAGAAGAGGACTCAAGCGACCCATCGAGGCTCTCTTGGCGGAGTGCGCTACCAAAGCCATGTTACCCTTCTTAGAATGGTCACTACGGATCTCATGAGTCTTGAGCTTGCTATAGAGCAGCTCAAAGTCGGATCGAGAAGTTGACATTTTCTGAATGGCGGTAGCCTTTATCTCCCACTCCACGGTGTTGATTGCGGCCGGAGATGGATGGCATTTTCGGTATGTAAATTCAATACCAACAGACTTCATCGATTTATCAGCGTGTTGAAGCGATGAAAATGTCATCGATGCTCTCACCGGGGCGCATCTCGAATTTGTTATATTCTCTTTTATAGACTTCTCGACGCACTTGTTTGATTTGGGAAGAACCCTCATGATAGGTTTCAGAGTCTTCCAAATCTCATGTGCGATCTCGAGATTGCAAATCCTATCATATTCCCATCTACCAAGCCCACCATACAGAAAATTCTTTGCCTTACGGTCATTAGCCAAAAGAGCTTGGAAGTGGCGTAGCAACCTCGAGGCAAGATAAGCGGACCTCGAGCGAGCTTCCCAAATACCTCGTGGTTCGCTCTCAAGAAAGACACGCATGCGGTTCTTCCAAAAGGCATAGTCGTGCCCATCGAAGATATGCGGTTTGGAAGAGTACTTATCCATCGCCAAAGTTCGGTGACCGGTTAAGATCAAGATTGAACTAACCGTGCTCGATACCACTTGTTGGACCGAAAAGGCGACTAGAGGGGGTGAATAGGAGCACGAACTCTTTTTCTCCCAAATTGAATTCAATACGAATCTCACTCCAATAGCTATGAAAGCTATGAAGATCAATCAATCATGCACTGCGGAAGACTTGTATTGAATCAACTCAAAACCCCAAAGTAAAATCAACACAAAAGCAAAACACGAAGACATCGCGCGGTCGACCTCTCGGGCGGTCGGGCCGGTCACCGGGCGATCGACCGATCCGGGCGGGTCGACCGATACCAGCGGTCGAGCCGTTCCTCGGCGGTCGGACCGATTTCACGGAGAGTCGACCTCTCGTTCGATGAACGATAAAAGCGGCGACAAACCGAAGCGCAAATTGATCAAACTTTTGATTCGATGCGTCCAAACTTCGTGAAACTTGACACACAACTTCCTAAGGATGTCGGGAACCTATTCCAAGCAACAATTGTGATAATTCTTGCTCAGGTTCAGACCTTTTACCGTTTGAGCGAAGTTAGGTCAAAAGCGAGTGAAAACGAAAATATGATCTTAAGACTTGCACGTGGGTGATTGATGATCTTGATGATCCTAGATGTATTCTCACACGTCACAGCAAGCTAAATCACGTTAAGAAACTAAGCAATAACTCGCGGATCAAACAAAGACTCAATTCATCAAAAGAGAGAAAGAAAGCACATGAACTCACTTTTGAAGAAACTTTCTTTGGATTGATTTGATCAGTTTACAGCCACTCCATCAATGGATGGCAAAGACTCAATACATGAGCACGAAATCAAATCCAACTCTCAAGAACCCTAACCTCCGCTCCTCCTCTCCCTAAGCAAATTAGGGTTTCAAAAACAATGAAAGGGTCGAAGGGGGTGCTGCCACCTCCTCCTCTATTTATAGTGGAGGCTTAGGGTTTCTAATAGAGTCTCCTAATGGGCTCCGTTAAGGCCCAAAACAAGCGGGTGACACACGCACGCATTTTAAAGCGCCGTGTTCATGTTGTGCGGCACTCGCTGTTCGCCACGTGTAGGTTGATCCAACGGCTCTCATCATGTCGGCAAGTCTCTCCCATCCGGCTCCCACCGAAACCACCATGGCACTTGCACCACCCCGTGCCGCTTGATTCAACCGATCGCACCGGCGCCTGTTCGGTCACCTTTGTCCATCTTGCACCATACTTGAGTCCAATGACTTCACCCGCATCGTCGATCGTTTTGAACCTCGCTCTCCAAGCCTAGTCCCGATCATCCTCGCCGCTGACCGTCGTTGACCACCAAGCAACTGCACAACAATAGACAAGCAAATCGAATTCGGGAACAAGTTCTTCACAACTTGACCCACGTTAGTCAAAACATGCATCATGCAACACATATGCTATGAAATCCACGAACTTGACCTAACAAGCAACCATCGTCGCCACACAGGCGACGACTTAAAAAACCGGTCGATCACAAGACCGCGGCGTTGGCGGTCGTCGCCACCGCCGGTCTGACCGCCAACAGAAGGCCGGTCTGACCGCCACAAAAGGACTTAGCCGAAATTTCAACGCTGAAATCCGCAACCTCTCCGAAATTTAAAGCGAATAGAACTTTTGACCGAAGCTCAAAATTATGAGACCAAGTGCGAGAATCTCCTCACTTGCCTACACCTCTATTTTTGGCCCACCTCAAACTTCAAGGTCACTCAACTTGCGGTCCGACCGCTCAACAGACGCCGGTCGACCGCTACCAAATCGCCGACCGCCGACCGGCGGTCGGATCGCCAAAGACAATTCACGAGGCATGGGCGATCGGCGCCACTGGCGCGATCGACCGCTGAGACTCGACAGAACACGAACTTTGCGAAACTTCGTGTTTCCGCAAACCTTCAACGTCATTGCCAATTGACACATCATCCTAAGATCATGAGCATATCCCCATGATATCCACACGGTTTGTGGCTTCGGGCCGGAGGCGGGGCTTCCTTGCGACGCCGGTCGGCTTCGGGCCAGAGGTGACGCTCCCATCTCTTCAAGGGCAGCGGCGCCGTTTTCTTCAAGGCCGGCTCGGCGGGAGCGGCGCATAAGGGCGGTGGTGGCGGTGCCGCCACATGCGGGTGGCAGGCGGCCGATCGGCGATGGCGCGGCTTTAAGGGGTTGTGCCGGCCGGAAATTTTTTCTGATTACTGTTCATGTATGCGATGCTATGCGATGTATTAGAGTACATCCAATTTCTGTTCATGCGATGATCTACGGTGCAATCAACATCGTCTCTTTCAAGCAATCCAACCGATCGGCTTGGCCGGCGACTTCAAGTCGGCTCGCGGTAGATTAGAGAGGATTTGCAACGTAGAAAAATAATCTAGAAAGCAACAATTGCAGAATTGAAAGCGATCTAGAAAAACGATTCAATCTACGAGTGTCGTTCATCGACGGTTACCTTTTCGATGCGAGGAGAGTCGATCGTGCTGATAACGTGTTGAGGAACCGTCGCTGGCAAGTCCAGTCCGAGCGATTACCTCGTAGACAAATAGAGAATCGTAAGAACAATGCAAGAACATAAGAACGAAAACAATAGATGAACACAGGTATGAGAGGGGACTGCGGGCTTCTCTTTATTGCTCTTTCTGATAATGAATCTGTGTACATTGCATGGAGGGTCCCCCCTCCTATATATAGTCTACGGTGGATGAGGTGCCCACCCGGACCCGGACTCCTGGCCGGGCCCGGTTTCCTAATAAATTTCTCTGTCGGTTCTATTGGACCGGTGTTTCTTGCCATTCTCTTTCCATGTTTTTCATATTTTGTTTGGAAGCTACTATTTGTGTCGATGGATACATATGCATGGTTGTTTAGTGTTTATTATCCAACGAAATCGGAGAAATTCATTTGTAACTATTGTTTCCTTGTATGAGCGCTAGATGTTATAGAGTTGGGATTCCTTTTTAGTCTTTTTACGCTTTTGATTGTTGTGGTGCGTATCTCGAAAGATCATGTTTTGTTAAAGTGTAAATGGACGAACAACAATATAATCATGCCTTTCCTACTCGCCCATTTTGATGGTAGAGCAGATTCGTGTCATATATGATTTTTGCTACTTACCACTAGCTTGTTGCTCGGATAACCTTTGTGTCTTGGATGATGTATATAGTTCATGTCTGTATATATTTGCATTGAATCCTTTGCTCTTTGGATGTGTTTTCTAGATTGGACTTTGGAATCTCCACACTTTTCCTATGTGCAGGGTTCAAAATTTCGGACGAAATTCACCGAAAATCGGTGAAAATTGGTTCTATGGGTCACCCCGTTTAAATTTCAAGCCGGATAAAAAAAATGGATTCACATGATTTTGTCAAATATAATAAAAATTCAGAACCATGCCTTAACACAAAAGTTCATGATCTCTGGTGGTAAGTCTGTAGGCTTAGAAACGAAGTTCTTCTGTTCAAACCCTGATAAGTGCACTATTTTGTATCTTTTTCGTTTTATCATAAAAAAATTCAAATTTTAATTTGCAAATTTCGGCCAAATTTAGCCGAAATTTTCTGATTTTCGGCCATATCGGTCCTACCCCTCCGGTTAAAAAAATCCGGTAATGAAACCCTGGCTATGTGTAGGACCGAACTACTGGTGTCAAATTGCCAATTCAATGCAAGCATCATGCTAGTCTGAACGATGTCCAAACGCGTGCTACAGTTTGTCTTGATCCCTTTTGTCGATACCACCAGCGTGAATCATGTGCACGTGTGTCCGTCTCTGGAGCATGCCTGGCCACCTTGGACCTCCAGAGACTCTCCCCGTGATCCCTCTCACAGCTTCTCGCTCCCTCCGACCAATTCTTTGTCTCGGCTGTGAGAGAAACCGAGGAGTTTGAGCCCACCTCGAAGCCGCTCGAGCACCCGTGACCCGAGTGGCTCGGACGGTTCGTATGTGGTGCAGTTAGGGGGTTAGGTTGAGTCAAGTGGCGCGGTCTGACTTGAGCCCAAAGAACAGTGCCAACTTTGACTGATTCTCGAATTCTATTGTTCCTAGTTTGACTAAGCTACTAAATATAGCAAATAATTTCCTAAAAATGTGAAATAATTCAGAGGGGTTCCTGGGAAGGTCTAGTGTAAATAAAAATTATTGAACCTCACTGTTCATAACATAGTTTGTGTAATTCAAATTCAAACTCAGTGTAGGTCATTAAATTGTGTTTGAATTTTCTGAGGTTTGAAATCAGTCCCAAAAATTTGGGAAAAATTTGGGAGTTCAATTTGAAGTGTAATTTTATATTTGTTTGAGATTTTCTAAGTGTAATATTTTATATAAATGCTTGAAAACAATGATGCATACTCATGAGATGCATAGTAATCATCTTTATTAATTTAGGGATGTGACACTTGGGCTCGAACCAGACCCGAGCCACTTGTCTTAGCTAAACCACCTAGCTGCACTGAATGGAATCCAATCCATGCGAACCGTCTGATTTGAAATCAACCATCCAAATCAAGCGGAGCCATTCGTGTAACATCCCAAATTTCATTCCTAATTAGGGTTTGTGTTTCAAATGTATAAAAGTTTGATATTTTAAAACTTTTGTTGAATCTCATGAAATTGCACTTGGTTTTCTAAAGGTTCCTTTGAAATTTCAAAATTTTGACTTGAATTTAAAGTTTCTAGTTGATTCCAGAAAAATGTGTATATAAAAGTTTCTGGAAATAATTTTGTAAAATACTAGATTAATTATCATGGTTTAATATAAAATTTTCCAAATTTTTAGAAGTTATTTTGACTTCATCAAAAACCAAACCACTTCTCTAATCCAGATTTGAAAAGGAATTTAATTTAGTCAAGTGGAAAGTGAACAGTGGTCAAAATAAATTTTCCTAATTCCTAGTTGAACCTGAGAGCACCCACAAAAATTTTTAGAATTTTTGGAAATTTATTACTATTTTTAACAGCCTAGTCAAACTAGTTTTATTTCGGTCAAAATTGAATCAAATCCAAAAGCCTAACTCAAACCCGATCGGACTGTTCGGACCATGTCCGATCGCGCCAATCTTCGTGAAGACCGTCCGATGCGGATCAAACGGCTCACATCACTTGTGCCGTTCGGACTGCCTGAACTTCTCAGCACATCTGGACCGTCCGATTTGATCACAAGCCATCTGGACCATCCGATCTGGTTAATGTCGTTCGGACCAACCGACTGGTCTTGACTTGATCCAACCGCATCAACACACCGGACTCGAGTCCGACTCAACCTGTCATCATGCCACTTTCTCTCAACCGCTGACGAGCGGACCCCACCTGTCGGGTTCGTTGTCTTCTTCCTCACGCCGCTCAACCGAGCATGCTGGCTTCGCGCATGCGTGCCACCGAGTTGGTCCTCGCCACCTCATGCTTTCGCGACTGCTCTCGAGGCATCGCCTAGGCTTCATCTACTCCCCGAACCTATCCACTCCTCCTCTTTTGCTCTTTCGTGCCTTCTCCGCTCAATTCTTTGCTTCGGCCAAGAAACAAGTCGCGGAGAGCACCGCCACCTCACTGCCTCTCGCGAGCCCGCGACTCCGCCACCGAGTTCCTTTCCGGACACCGCCTCCATTTTGGCCAACCCGGGTCCTTGTTGTCCGCTGAATCGCCGTGACGACTTCTTCATCTTCGCCTCTAAGGCATCTTCTTCATCTTCGCCGTGACGACTTCTTGGGCCCGTGAGCTCTAAGGCATTCTGGGGAGTCTTTATCCGCGCTACCTTTCTCTCTGTGATCGCAAATTGTTGAGTCTACCACCAAGATTAATTGGAGTTTGGTGTTTCATTGGGGGCGTACCACCACTTCTTCCCTTGCTTCGGCAAACCGCCGCCGCGTCGATTCCGGTCGCCACCAACCTCCTCCGGCATCATCTACTTGAGCGCCTCGTTCCTGAAGTCCCAGCGATCCTGATGCACGCTTTCCCAAGCTTTCTCGACCACTGCAACATCTTCTCCATGGGAGCAGCTCTTCGTCTCTGCCTCCAGTCGTCGCCAGCTCACCATCGGCATCCTCGAGGACCCGCGTCGTCGTCACTAGCTTCAGGAGGTCATTGTGCACCTGATGGAGCCACTCCCGAGCCCGGAGCTTCAGTCATTCGCCAGATCCTCTACACGGATGCATTTTTTTATGTGGTGAGCGCGCGATGCATTTTCGTTGGGCCCGACCACCATGTGCAACTCCCAGAGGAGACCAGCTGCTGCTGCGGTGCCCTCTAAAGCCTCAGCTTGTTTTCCAAGTAACACACTAAGCATGCCATAAATTATTATGCAACAAGCTTAACTCAACAATATTCTCGAACAAGAAGAAGCCCCCTCCATCCTACGGCAGCGATGCCCGGGGGCTGCCTCCGTCGTCGCCAGCACGTGCCGCATCATCTCCTTCTGCCAAGTCCGGGAGCAAGACGTCGCCACCCTACTTGTTAGATTAATCTTGTTATTTTGTATTTGTTACACGTTTAGATGTGTTCACGTGTCAGTGCATTGTAATGTTATGGGTCATAGTTACCAGATGTGTCACATGTGTATGTGACCATCATGCATGGTGTTGCATGTAGGTGAATTGGTCAGGCACACGTTGTTGTTCACATTGTGTTCATGGCATAAGAATCAGTCTAACCTGTTAGTGGACCGAGTGTTTTGTGTTTTTGTTAGATATGCATGAAGTCATGTAATCAGGTTGTTGCTTAGTATGTCAGAAGAAGAGAAGAAAAGACGCAATGTAGTTTTGAGCATCACCAAAAAAAAAGCTTCGTGTGTACATCTTCCTCCTTGTGCAAGTATGCGTACTGAGTGTGTATGTGAAAAACACAAGAATTGAGAGAAAGAGAAACCAGTGATTGATTTCTAGAGGAGTTGAGTGGATCAACTTCAACATTTGGTATTAGAACGGGCTTGTGCAGCGTCAAGCGGAGCCGGAGGCGGCGCACTGGGCCTCAGGGCACGGCGACCCATGAATATGACATCTAGCGGCGCATCAGGCATAGCTGCACAGCAAGCAGCAAGTGGACGACAGGGCGTGCAGGTGGTGCGGTGCAGCGTGCGATGGCGTGTGCGTGGCTATGGCGGCGTGACCGACACACTGCATGATGCATGCGACTCTGTGATGAGGAGGAGCCTGCACGTCAGTAGGATGCAAGATGAGTTGCGTGTTGTCAACACGAAAGCATTGTGTTGGCACTAGGCGGTTGCGATGTCGCATTTGCGTGTCACGTGAGCTGTGTCTATGAACGCGATGTGTGAGTTCTTGTAAGTGTGTGTCCAAGTGTTCATGTGTGTAAGATTTGGTGCGAGTCTCTGTCGCCGTCGAGATGCGTCACCAGCGGCGAAGATGTGACAATGATGGTGTGGAGGCCATCATTGCAAGAAGAGCCATGGTTGTCGAGGTCGGAGTAGCCGGCAATTTGTGCCACCAGCGGCGAAGAGGTGGCGGCAAAATGTGGAGGAGGTGCGTCTCCTCAATACCTGTTACCGACGAGCACCAATGCTGTCAAAGCCGGTGGCATCGACGACAACATGCCTGACAAGATAGCATTGGCGGCCATCTCTGTGTCTTGCTGAGAAGAACGGCCTTCGATTTGGAAGATGCAACAATATTATGGGGGTGATTGTTAGATTAATCTTGTTATTTTGTATTTGTCACACATTTAGAAGTGTTCACGTGTTAGTGCATTGTAATGTTATGGGTCATAGTTTGTACCAGACGTGTCACATGTGTATGTGACCATCATGCATGGTGTTGTATGTAGGTGAATTGGTCATGCACATGTTGTGCGCAATGGCGGATGCACCGTGGGGGCGCGAGGGGGCTCGAGCACCAGCCCTACTCGCTGCACCTTTGGTATCCTCTCAATATCTTTGTCATTACTTGCATAACAAATTTAGATAACTTTATTCTTAAGATTGCTACTTGTGCATATTTCTAGACTTTTGAAATGCACTGTCCATTATTAAGGTACTACAGTTAATGTATTTCCCATTTTAACTTTGTTCCTCATCTTTATGTATCAATTTGGATTACACATGACATTTAAATATGCATTTTCTAGCTCACCTCATGATAACTTTATCCCACTAACACCTCCTCTATTTTCGTCCTGCGTACGCCACTGGTCGTGCACGTTGTGTTCATGCGTAAGAATCAGTCTAATATGTTAGTGGACCGAGGTGTTTTGTGTGTTTGTTATATATGCATTAAGTCATGTAATCAGGTTGTTGCTTAGTACGTCAAAAGAAGAGAAGAAAACACGCAATGTAGTTTCGAGCGTCACCAAAAAAAGCTTCGAGTGTACTTCTTCCTCCCTGTTCAAGTATGTGTGCTGAGTGTGTGAAAAACACAAGAATTGAGAGAAAGAGAAACCAGTGATTGATTTCTAGAGGAATTGAGTGGATCAACTCCAACACTGCTCGACCGCGTCCGCCGCCCGTGGTCAACCTGAGCAACCTCCTAATATCCTACCGCAAGCCGTGTGCCGGTTGGACCTGCATCCACCCCATTCAAGATACATGCATGATGCATCAAACGCTGCCATCTCAGTTGTCAATGTTACTACTCGGCAGTCAGCATGTCCATCTTCAAAGTCAAGAAAGATGACTATTTTCATCATCATCATCACAGACACACAAGCAAGACGCCGCGCGGAGGTCGGCCGCTCCGGGTTCTCCGGGAGGCGATTAGAACAGTGGTTCGCTCACGGAAAAAATTACCGGGTGTGGAAGGTCGAAGATCGAAAAATTTTGGCCGAATTTTCAAAAAAAAAATATTTTTTTTGGATTTTAAATTTAAAAAAATCAAATTCGAGTAAAATTCAAATAAATTTAATTTTTGGACAAAATTCATTCAAACCACTAATTTCAGAGCCAGTTTGTATTTCTACTGGCCCCACTGGTAAAACCGGTTTTCCCAATTTTTGGCCGATTTTCGGCCGGTAAATAATCCCTAGTCGGAAGCAGGACTTGGTATCTTGTACCAAAACTCAACTTGTTGGACAACTATTGTTTTTTGTTTCAAACTAACTTATTATTTGCATGAACGACGTACCTTAATCACTTAATTAGCACATCCACGATATATCCCAATTCACCAACAATGAGTTAGTTTTCGCATGCATGCATGAATTAACCTTTCAAGTGATCGATGGAGATTAAATATCTAGAGACAGATTAAACACATCAACTGTCCACTTAATTGGGCTGTCTCTTGGTACAGTACATTCCCAATAACCGATCCATCCATCTCTTGACTACTGCAGTACGGCGTCATTGAAGAACCGCCGACGACATGCGCTGGAGGAGGGCGACGCCAGCAGCGCGCTTGACGCAGCGCGTGGCGTCTTATCTTCGTTCATCGACGAGCGCGTGAGACGCAGAGGTCCATTATCGCGTCGAAGCGCCGCGCCACGACGCGGATCTCTAGGGGCCCGACGTTGCACTGTCCGGGGCCGACGTTGTCTCGTCAGGGGGCCGCGCGTGGCGGTAGACGGCGTCGAGGCGGCCTCGACGGCGCGCAAAGACCCGCCATGATGCGGGAGATATCGCCGTCGGGCCCATGGGATGGCGCCGAATGCGTGAGCTCCGTAAGAGGACGAGTGGCCGGGATGGAGGAGGTGTCCGCGTGGGAGGTGTACTCGGGAGAGACACCGAGCGGCTCGAGGAGGCACTTGGCGCCGGTGGACGACGCGCAGAGATCGTCCTCGGAGGTCTTGTCGACATCTATGCCGAGGACGACGTCGCGCGCGCGACGAACCGAATCGCGGGGCGCGTTGTGGAAGCCGGACACCTGCCGGACGTTGCCCACACGATACCGATAGAAGCCTGCATCACAAACAACGGTTGCTCACATGCATCGGATGGGCTAGGATTCGCGTCCTTTGCCATCCTAAAATTCACATTTTTAAGAATATATAATAGAAATACATTAGGAAAATAATTTTGAACACATTGCATATGAAAATATAACCATGTTTGATCGTTGAACTTTTGTTTAAAAGTAAATAATGAAATTCATACAAACATGCACTTAAAAAATAGATAAAACAGAATAAAAATAGTTGAGAGAATAATTTTGGGCATAATTGCTCAGGGAAAAATTTATTAAACAAATTATGAGAATTTTCATTAAGAGTAACAAATGCAATCACATAAAAACAAAAATTTGTAAGATTTTTAGAGAAAATCACAGACAAGGTAAATTCCTAAAAAAATTACCTAAGAAACTAAACTAGGTCAGGAACCCTAAAAAAATTATAAAATTTTCACTTTGTTTGCTTGGTATAAAAATTCAACAAAACCTCAGCCTTTAAATCCAAAAACCCTAGCCTATTTCTCTCTCTCCTCTCGCTGACACGTGGGACCAAGGCGCCAGAACCCGTCTTCCACCTCTGCTCGCGCGCTTCGCCGCGCGCCCACTGTTTTGCCACGCTGCCCACAGTTTCGCCATCCAACCACCCCCATCATCTCCCCGCGCCCATGCCCTGCCCATGTCCCATTCAATGCATCCGAGCGTGTTGCCGCCGATGCCCGCGGGTTCTCCCTCGTGATTACTCTGTCCTCGTCCCCTTATAAGCTGAGCACCGAGTGCGCCCTCACTTCCTTTCCATTTCCCTTCGCCTCCCTTCGCCATTCTCTTCCTCCTCTAAGCCCAATTCAAGTGAAGACCCAAAGGTCAGTGTTGGACCGAAACGGCGACTAGAGGGGGGAGGTGAATAGGAGCACTGTCTCTTTTTCACCTTGATCGGATTCAACACGATTTTCACTTCAATAGCTATGAGAGCTATGAAGATCAATATACAAGCATAACGGAAGACTCGTATTGAATCCAATCAACTCCCCGAAGAAAACAAACCAAAATCACCTAAAACTCAAGACAAAATGAGTTGGATGGTCGGACCACTCAGATGAGCAGTAAAAATAACCAGAACGAAAGATCACAAATAGGTTAAGATTTGATCCACAACTCCAAACTACACGAAACTTAAAACACACCTTCTCTGGGATGTTCGGATCACCTATTCCAGTCAAGGATCGTGAAGATGATTGCCAAAATTCTGACCTTTTTCGGTTTGAGTAAAGATTATTTCAGGACCGAGTCAAAACCAAAATATGATCCAAAAACTTGCTCGTGAGTAAGAGATGATCAAGATGATCTTAGATACATTCCCACATGTCACAGTAAGCAAGATCCAGACCAGAAACCAAAGGAAAACCAAATGATCACAGAAAGCTCCAAAATCACAAAAGAGAGAGCAAGAACAAGAAGAGACTCAACTTGAATAAACTTGCTTGGATTGATTTCAGATTGAAGTTAGTTTACAGCCACTCCATCTTGGAGGACAAAATCTCAACATTTAAGGACACAATCAATCCAACTCTCTAGAACTCTACCTCTCCATTTTCCTCTGTTCTCCCTAGAACCAAACTAGGGTTTCTCATGCCAGGGTTGGAGCGTGCACAACGAACACCCTCCCCTATTTATAGTGGAGGTTAGCTTCTAGAGGAAGACAGCTAATCGAGCACCCGTTAAGCCCACACACTACTACAGAAATGGTCTTCACAGACGGTTCAAAAACGCCATCACAGACGGTTTCGTGAGCCGCCTGAGTCTATGGGTCAGTGATGACATGAGTCATCATAGGAGATTTTAAAACCGTCTGTGATAGTCGACTATCACAAACGGTTATTAACTCAGAACCGTCTGTGATAGTCGACTATCACAGACGGTTTGTAGATGAAACCGTCTGTGATATCGGGTGCGTCACAGACGGTTTGTATAATAAACCGTCTGTGATATCTGATGCATCACAGACAGTTTGTATATTAAACCGTCTATGAGAGATGATACATCACAGACGGTATGTCCTAAGGAACCGTCTGTGATATTCTTTCCAGAAACAAGCACATCCAATTCGCATTCATTTTAGAAACAAGCTAGCACATCCAATTCGCATTCATTTCATAAACAAGCTAGCACATCCAATTTACATTCATTTCAGAAACAAGCACATCCAATTCACAAATCAATTAACTAAAATTAACCATTCATGTACATTTACACACATGTACGGTTAAGTTCAATATCTTATCCCAATCAAGTTAATTCAATCTACATTGTGGAACTTCCCATTTGGATTTATAACCTCACGGTTCAAGAATGCAGCAAAGTGTCCTTGAATTTTTATGAGCTGGCTCTGTTCCAAAGCAGTTTCCGCAATGGTCATAACCTGTCGCTACGAAGATTAAATTCCTGCATATATAAATTGATAAGTACGAAATAATTATTGCATTAAGATTGACAAACCTTAGGATCATTGGTTATCGCGGAACCGATGAGTAGTTCCATGTTGTGGGAAACATATAATCAACAGAGGTTGCAGGCCCGCTGCTGCTGGTGGCACTGCAAAAATAGAATTGGCTGGTTCGAGAGGCATTACTATGAAGTGTTATATAGGATTAATGTGTACTAGGAATACCGGAAAATTTAGATCGTGTCGCAGGGTCCCTCCTTTGCATATCCCTCCTTTTGGATAGTACGTCTTGAACGACCTACATGATTCTAAAAACTTAGCTTTAACCATTGCAAAGGAAGGAAAGACTGTGCAATAGAGTTATCTATGGAGGAAATGTGTTTACTTGTTGATTAATTCTCGGATAACTGTGAAGTTGTGTGTGGCCCTCTTTAGGGAACCTAGGTATATTACCAAGTTCCGTTTTGGTATAATTACAATTAGAATCCAGTGGAACCTACATAGGTATGTCGTCATGGTCATTAAATCTAAGTTGGTGTTGCTTATAAAGTACAAATCAACAAGTATAGCTACTAGTGCAGCACTTACTCCTGGTTGTAGGGCAAAAGTATGAATTGCTTGTTGCGGTGAGTTAGCAATGAGTCCACCACGTAATCCTCGACGAATTGTGCATTCTCCTTGATGGTTTGCTCGTAGACCATGTGTGGGTTGAGGAAACCTACCGGTGAATGCCTTACTTCGGCTTCAGAAATCATGTGTATATATATATATATATATATATATATATATATATATATATATATATATATATATGTGTGTATATATATACACACACACACACAAAAGCAAGGAGTTATATATAACATTTGTCGGTATTACACGAACATTGACCGTGATTGTACACACTTACAGTGTCCAGCATCGCATGAGTGAGACGTCGAAGGAGTCAAGGTTGAAGAGATTGAACAAGTAATCGAACATCACCGTGAAGACACAGTCTAGAGCCTCGTGGTTAAAATGATCCTTCTTGAAATTGACGGTGACACCCGAGCGTCGTTGTTCATCCGTCTTGTTGGCCTGTTCCATGTACCATGTGTGCAATCTTGTGCAAGCCAATCCTATGGTAGGGCTGTCTAACCTCTCGACCAACGGCTCGCCTAGCACGAATTTTCGGGCCAATGGAAAGAAGGGTATATCAGAACAGGAGTCGACCGTCTTCGATTTGCCCTTGCTGCCTCGCTTTGTATAGGTCGACTTCACAAGAGTCGACCGAGCATGAGGTGTAGATGCACCTGATGCACCGGACCCTTGCCGCTTCGGTGCAATCAGCTCCGGTACAGATACTTCCTGTGAAGTTGGCACCGGTGCAGGTAGCTCTAGGCAGTTGTCTGTCTTGGGCCACTGGATGAATGCTCCAATGGCTTGCCCTAAAGTCACAACCTCATCGTTTGGGGGCTTCTCCAGCTGAACGACCTCGAAATTGGCATAAACACCGTCCACATTCACTTTTGCGAAACCCAGCGCTATATTTACACCGTGCAGCAAGGCCCCGACACCGGATGGATACGCTTAGCCCCAAGCAGCATCTAGGGCAATGGAGCCACATCTCACTTGGAGCTTGCACTTCGTAGCCCCCTACATAACGATACAAAATTAGCTACTCCAACAGGTCTATCAATGGATCAAGCATTCCAGGGATAATAATTATTACCAGGATGTCATCAACAGGAAATCTGTTATCGATTTCGAAGTTATGGTTGGATCTTGCGTGACTACTCGGACGTTTGGGGCTAGCTAGCATAGTAGCGACGGGGGCTTCAACTGATTTGTGAGGGATGCACGAATCTCCTCTCGTATGACATCCTGCATCTCTTCTGTAAGGGATGCACGAATCTCCTCTCATATCTCTGCTTCGCGCTCAGCTTTGGCTCTCTTCCTACTTCGGTACGTCTCAGAGTCTTTTGAGAATCCTTTGTTCCAATCAACATAAAGACCAATGCCTCTCGTGCGACCCGGATGCTCCTTGTTTCCCAGGGTCGCGGAGAGTATATCTCTCTCCCTGTCTGCCTGGAATAAGCCTTGGGAAGATTGTGCAGTACTCAGCTCTTCCTGCAAGAGCCCAACATGTTATTTCACTTCCTATGAAGTTATCGAGCAATTAAAAACTAGGTAATTCGATATCTTACCATGCGCCGTAACACTTCCACGTCTGTGGGGTTTGGAAAGGAGACGACCCCCGAAGACGAGGTAGATAACCTCGCCCTTAGCCACTGTTGGAAACGCTCATCGGTGATGCTGGCAAATGGTGGGGAGACATCTAACTAGCGTGCACGCTCGTTTTGATCCCTTCATTGCGCGATTTTACCCGCATACCCAGTGGTGCCGAGTCTGTGGGGGTGCGTGTATTTTGCCTGGAGGGCCCTGTGCGCCTCACTTTGAATCCTAAAATCATTTGTCTTCTTCTTCGCCACAAAGTCTTCCCAGTACTCCTCCATGAACGGATACTTTTGGAAGGGCGTTAAATCCTTCTCCATGTAATCCTTGATAAGCGTGCTCTTGAAATTCCTCCACACTTTGCACGCTTCTAGCAACGTGTATCGTTGCACGGAGGCCTTGTGTTCTTCTGGTATTTCGAACGATTTAAAAATTTTCTTCAGCAGCACAGCTTTGTGATTGTTAACTTTGGTGTACTCCTTCCATGAATCATAGGTGATCTTGACCCGTTCGCGTGTAACTACTCCGACCGTTGTCCGGAATGCGGGCGCTCGGGAGGACTCGAGGGGCCCTGCACACATGGACTCTCGTGATGGTAAATCGGCCCTCCGGCCTTTTCGATATTCCTCTTTCCTTACGCTTGGATTTTCCAAAGGACGGCACATCAGACGCATGAGGCGACGATGACGAAGAATGAGTGGACGACATCTTCACGAGAAATAGAGGTTCTGTCATAAATCAACATATTATCATAAGATTCTCAAGCCCACTACACCACATTTCAATATGAACATATCAAATACAAAGGGGTAATAAAATTGAAATGCTGTGATACTCACGAAGCAGATGGCAATCAAATCCAAGCAATGCTGTGATACTCACGGAGCACCGGAGCAGCAGGGCGGCGTCGAAGGGGAGGAGGGGTGCCGGGTTCAGGAAGCGGCGGCTCGTGCTCGAGGAGGAGGCGGCGGGCTCAAGGGAGGAGGCACGCCGGGCTCAAGGAGGAGGCGACGATCTCGGGGGAGGAGGCGACAGGCTTGGGGGAGGAGGCACGCCGGGCTCAAGGAGGAGGCGAACGGGCTCGGGGGAGGAGGGATGTTAGAGAAACTTAATTGTTTGAGTGGCGGTGGCGGCAAAACCTAAGTCTGAATGTAAATAGGGTTGGACATTACAGACGGTTCCAATAAATAACCGTCTGCGATATATGTATCACAGACGGGTTGTATATGGAACCGTCTGTGATATATACCTTATCACAGACGGGTTATATATGTAACCGTCTGTGATATATGTCTTATCACAGACATGTTTTACATAGAACCATCTGTGATATATGCCTTATCACAGACGGGTTTTACATGGAACCGTCTGTGATATATAATCATATACGGTTTGTTCTAAGAAACCGTCTATGCTTTTCTTTTGTATTGGTAAATCCATTTCTGTTTATTGGCTAGCCTCAGGAAATGTTAGCCATGCCCTCTGAAACAAGCAGAAACACAACAAGTACATGTATACATCCAATTCACATTCATTTCAGAATCAAGCACATCCATTTCACAAATTCAGATATGACGTCATATTCTCATATACATAAATGCAAATTCACATATGACACGTTCTCATATACATAAATACAAATTCACATATGACACATTCTCATATACATAAATGCAAATTCAGAATATATGACACATAAAACATTTTATTCATCATTCCACTTGCTTATCTCGTTTAAAAATTAGCCCTTCCTGATGATCGACGCGTGTGTAGCTAGTTTCATCACGTCGTTCTTCCTCGACCCTTATGCCGTTTCTGAAAGGACGCAACTCGTCAAATTGATTGTATTCTTCCTCGTCCACTACATTCTCAACTCCGACAATCCTCCTTTTTCCATGAAGAACTACATGGTGCTTCTTATTTGCCTGGTCGGTTACATAGAAGACTTGAACAACTTGGTTAGCGAGTACGAATGGTTCATCTTTGTATCCGACACGTTCGAGTTCCATGGTAGTGACACCGTACCTGTTGACCTTCACCTGTGAGAGATGGACCCAACGGCACCGATACAGCGGGATCTTGAAAAGCACGTAGTCGAGCTCCCAAATCTCCTCTATGAACCCATAGTAGGAGCTCCTCAACCCATCGGTACTAAATGCATCTATGCGCATGTGCTGCTCGTTAGTTCTCTTTATATCCACGAGCTGCAGATAGAATGTGTACCCATTTATGTCGTATCCTTGCCATGTCACAACTGTAAATGTTGGCCCTTTTGCCAACCATGTCAGCATATCACTTGACGAGCTCCTAGTGAGTCGCTCCTTCAACCATTGGTTGAACCGACTGTTGTGCTGTCTCGTGATCCAAACATCCGGCCGCTCTGGATTCTGTTTCCGAAGCACGTCCTTGTGCTGGTCGATATACAAGGACACTTCAGTCATTTGTTGCAAGACCGTGAAATGGGCTTGAGCGTACACTCTCATCTCTGGAGTGATTGTTTTCTTTCTGATGGTTCCGATACCCTCGAGCCTCCCCTCATGGCGAGATCGAGGCACACCTATTAGTTCGACCTGAGCCATGTAATCGACGCTGAACTCAATGACCTCTTCGGTTGCATAACCTTCGACGATGCTTCCCTCTAGCCGATATTGATTCCGTACATAGGACTTGAGAATTCCCATGAACCTCTCTAACGGGTACATGCTATATAGAAACACGGGCCCGCACATCTTTATCTCCCTCACAATGTGAAAAATGAGATGGACCATGATATCGAAAAACAACGAAGGAAAATACATCTCAACATGACATAGAGTTGTCACCACCTCGTCCTGCAGAGCATCTAGTCCTTCGGGATCGATGACCTTCTGAGCAATTATGTTAAAGAAATAACACAGCCTCATGATTGTCTCTCGGACCTTGATCGGCAAAATACTTCTAATTGCAACAGGGAGCATCTGTGTCATCAGCACATGACAATCATGAGACTTCATGGCAATTAACTTCAAATCTTCCATCGAAACAAGTTTCTTCATGTTGGCAAAGTAACCGGATGGAACTTTCATACCATCCAAGCACTGGCACAGTTCAGTTCTCTCGCCCTTGGACAGAGTGTAATAAGCAGGGGGAAGGTACGTTCGTCCTTTATTGGTCTTTGTCGGTGTTAACTCAGGTCTGATGTCCATATCAACCAAGTCAAGTCGTGCATTGACACCATCCTTTGTTTTGTCACGAATGTTCAGTAAGAGACCAATCAAGCTGTCGCATACATTCTTCTCTACGTGCATAACGTCGATGCAGTGGTGAACTTCTAGGTGCTCCCAATAAGGTAAGTCCCAAAATATTGATCTCTTCTTCCAGATGTTCTTCTCACGGGTCCTCGATTTATGTCCCTTTCCGAGCACAGCATCTAAATCCTTAACCATATCATAGACCTCTTTTCCGCTTAAATGCCTTGGAGCTGAACTGTCCTCCTTCTCTCCATCGAATTGTTTCTTCATCCTGCGGTATGGGTGAGCCCTCCGGAGGAACCTACGGTGACGCATGTACACGGTTTTGCACGAGTGCTTCAGCCACACACTCTCGGTATCATCTAAGCAGTGAGTACATGCTTTGACCCCTTTTGTACTCTGGCCCGACAGGTTAGCAAGGGTGGGATAATCATTTATGGTGCAGAACAACAAGGAGCGTACGATGCAGTACTCTCGTTTGTACGCATCCCATACCTGTACCCCTTCGATCCATAATATTTTTAGATCTTCAATCAATGGTTCTAGGTACACATCAATATCATTCCCAGGTTGCTTCGGCCCTTGGATAAATATCGACAGCAAAATATACTTCCGCTTCATACACAACCAAGGGGGGAAGGTTCTACATACAGAGAGTCACGGGCTAAGTGCTATGTTGGCTGCTCATGTTACCGAAAAGATTCATTCCATCTGTACTCAATCCAAACCTTATATTCCTCGGTTTCGCACCAAAGTCTACAAACCTCCTATCGATGTTTCTCCACTAGGTGGAATCAGTAGGGTGTCTTAGCTTTCCATCCTGCTTATGCTCCTCCGAGTGCCAATGTAGCAGTTTTGCCTCCTTTGGGTTCACAGAAAATCGCTTCAAACGGGGAATTACAGGAAGATACCACGCCACCTTAGCAGGAGGTTCTTTCTTCACCTCGATTCCCTCGCCGTCATCTGATTGATTCTTATGCTTGTACCGGGATGCGTTGCACACCTGACATATATGCATGTTTGTGTACTCTTTACGGTAGAGGATACAGTCGTTTGGACATGCATGTATTTTTTCTACTTCCATTCCCAACGGACAAAGAACATTCTTGGCTCTGTAGGTGGTTTTGGGCAACTCGTTTCCATCCGAAAGCATGTCCGCTAAGAGACCTAACAGCGCCGTGAAACTCTTGTTGGACCAACCGTTGCTTGCCTTCAATTTCAGCAGTTCAAGCACGGATGACAACCTTGTGTATTCCGGCTTGCAGCTCGGGAACAAAGGCTTCTCCGAGTCCTCCATCAAGCCCTCGAATTTACCAAACTCTCTCTCACTATAGTTCACTTCTGCATCGCGAAGCATCTGATCCAGATTGTCGTGCAGCCTATTCGAATTGAAACCATAATCGACATCATCCGACGACATATCGTTGAATTCGTTGGCGATGCCGTTATTACTACCTTCTTGTATAATCTGCTCTTCACCGTGACTGGTCCAACGTGTATACCCCTTTTTGAAACCCCTTCGAATCAAATGTGATTGGATCTGCACTTGGTTGTCAAACATCTTGATTCTCGCATCAATGCATGGACGATACATATATTCCGCCCCTTATTCAACATATACCTCTCGGCAGCTCTTGTAAAAGCACACACGCCATTAATGTACTCTTCACTCACACGGTTCTTAGCGTACATTCAGCTTCAGTCCATCACACGGTTCGTGTTGAAAACCCTGAAAATAAATAAAAGGGTGACTATGGGCTTCACTAGCGATTTCGGCGTAAACGTCAAACTACTAAAATTAAAGGATGCTTATGCTCTAGTAGCTCACCTCGATCACGAGGAAGGTGTCAATGAAGTCGGCCGGGGAAGGTCCAAGGCGGCTGGTCGTCAGTGAACAGAGGCGACGACAGCAAGCTTCTGCGATGTGTCTTCTCGCCGAAATAAATCAAACGAAGCATATGCACAGCTTTAGGGGGACATATAGGTGGGGAAATCGACCTTGGTGGGGTCGAGCACTCACCTGAGAAGAGTTGGCGTCGATGGCGGCGGCGGTGACATGCATCTCAATCGGC
Organism: Ampelocalamus luodianensis; assembly: GCA_036346255.1. NCBI lineage: Eukaryota > Viridiplantae > Streptophyta > Magnoliopsida > Poales > Poaceae > Ampelocalamus > Ampelocalamus luodianensis. The sequence continues at coordinate 44,645,224 of CM070637.1, forward strand.
GTGGGTGACAATATAGCTGAAATGGACCACACGATCGATCGACTCACTGTCTGTGAGGTGAGGTGATACTAAAAACCGGGCATGGAGTGGCGCCGATGGACTCACCGTAGCGCTAGAGATGGAGAACAAGACTGTTGAGGAGGACACTGCAATGGATGATAAGTAAGCGAGCAAAACAACGCACCGTCTGTGATGGGATAATTATCACAGACGGTTTTCAACAAAAAACCGTCCGTGACATGGAGTAATATCACAGACGGTTATTAATAAGAACCGTTTGTGAAGTATCACAGACGGTTTCAGTCGGTTTCCAACATAAAACCGTCTATGATATGTAACAATATCACAGACGGTTATTATTATGAACCGTCTGTGATACTTTACAGATGATTTTTATCATGAACCGTCTGTGATATTATCTGTTCACAGATGGTTTTTAGCGCAGCCAATAACACAGACGGTCTCTAAATCAAAACCGTTTGTGATGTCGTGTAATACAGACGGTTTTGGTCAACCGTCTGTGATGAGGCGTCCAGTATGTGCCTTTTTGTAGTAGTGACACTACGGGTTTTACTTGCATCGACCTCTACGCCGCTTGATGCGACCCATTATACCGAACTACCACACCACTTGATTCATCCTGTCACACTGAACTGTTGCGCTGCTTGATGTGACCTATCGTACAGAACTGCCTCGCTGCTTGATGTGACCCATCGCACAGAACTGCTGCACTCGGTCATCGTTGTCCATTTTGCACTATGCTTGAGTCCAACCATCTCACCTGGCATCCATGATCATTCTAGACCTTGGTTCTCCTAACCAAGTCCTGATCCTTCTCACCGTTGACCATAGTTGACCACCAAGCCACCTACAAAAGAATAGACAAAGAAATCGATTCCGGAAACAAATTCTTCGTAACTTGACCCACATTAGTTAAACACATGCATCATGCAAAAACATGCATCCATGACCAGTCTACGACCAATGTCCAGGACCACTGTCTACAACCAGTGTCTAGGACCACTATCTTCGACCAGTGTCCACAACTACTGTCTACGACCAGTGTCCATGACCACTGTCTACGACCATTGTTATCGACCAGTGTCTAGGACCACTGTCTACGACCACTGCCTTCAACCGGTGGACACTGGTAGCTACAATACTCAAAGCAATAGTATTCGTAACTTTCGACCGCTCGGAACTCGCAGCTACAGTACTTGATGAATAGTACTCGGAGCAACAGTACTTGCAGCTTCCGACCACTCGGTACTAATATCTGCAGTACTCAAAGATTTCGACCACTCGTATTCGAAGCTACAGTACTCGTGACTTTTGACAACTCGGTACGAAAAACTAGAAATACCGCTCCTCAAAAGCAGTCATACTGATATTCCTGAACTATGCAGAAAACGAGTGATTGATAAACCTTCAACACAATTGCCAATTGTATCATCATCCTAAGATCATGAGTATATCCCCATGATATCCATAGTCAGTCACAGCCATGGCTGCGCCGCTGCAACATTTCCTGGCCGCACCGATGAGCTCTAACCCTTGTCTTTGTGTCCCTAACGATCGCCTTGATCTCCTCTTTCCCTTCCTCACCATCTTAACCTCGTTGTGCAGCCAAAGCTTTGGGAACACGCGTGTCTTCCTCGCGTCCGACAATGTCTAGAGCACAGTCGCCACCCTCGATCGCCGTTCCAGCCAAACCAATGAGGTCCTTCCCTAATGAATCACGTCATAACATGTTCTAGCCTCTAAAGAACTTTTTCCCTCATTTAATTTTGACTCTCACCCACAGGAGCACATTGCCACCTTTGTCTTCCTCATGCACTGCCAAAATCGACGTCGCTGATTCTCGCCTGGTGAGTTCTAGCCCAATTGCTCATGCCTAGAGCACCCCCTTGTCATCCCCTAGCTATCCCCACCACTCACCCTCGCTCTCTCTCTCTGTAGCATCGCCTCCACAGTGAACCTGCCTCACCGCCTCGGTCTTCGTCACCAGCCATCCTCCGACCTTCTCCGTCCTCCCTCTCCGACCCGGTGAGTTCCCCATGATCTCTAATAGCTCATGCACATGCTAGTTAGCCAAGGGCATCGACGGTGTTGTAGTTGGCTAGTTGCCCGTAGCACCACCGCCGCCTATCCTCGTCGTGCCGCCGTGGGCCGTCCCGACCAGCACTGCCAGCACCATCAGGTGGGCAAGGATAAGAGGAACCCATTTTGGGTATCTCAAACTGCCCCTGTGGATTCCCTCACCTATGACAAGTGCGGCAAGGCAAGCCTCGGGAGTTCCTAGTTTTGTCAGAAATCGACCGCCACTGTAGCTCGGCAATTAATAGACCAAATCATGGTCCTTATGGTTAATCAATGATTAGCTGCTAAGTTAATGCTGCTTAGTTTCACTGACGTGTGGGCTCGAGCGAATTAATGAGGTTTCTTTAACTCCTGGTTTTCTTTTGAGTCACTGACACGCGGCCCCTGGTGCATTAAGTGCATAGTATGCACCCCATGGACCAGCACATTGAAAGTAGCCCATGGTCCATGCGCTGTTCCCATGGACCAAGCCACTGACAAATGGACCCCACATGTCGGATTAATAAAAATCAGAAGAAAATAAATAAGACACTTTTAGTTTTGAGGAAGTACGCTTTCTCTATAAGAAAGCGTAAACATCAGTGAGTCCAGAGGAGAATATGTTTCCTTACTGGAAAGCGTAAACCTCAATAGAACGTATGAGAGAATACATTTTCTCTACTGGAAAGCGTAAAACTCGGAAATACGCCGTCGACATCATCTTTTCTTTTTCAGGATTTTTCAAACCGAACCAAATTGAAACCTTAATAACCTTTGCATAAAAACTCCAAATGAGATTATTCTTTTTTCTAAATTCATCTAAATCATTCTCTACCACAATATACAAAAAATATCTGGGTTTTGGTTACCGTTGAATTTATTTTGCATTATTTAATTCGTTTCTGGCTCTTTTTGGTTAGACGTCGATTGCTCGAACGATATTTTCGCCGACGAACCATCCTCCTATTCAGAACATCCAAAGCAAGGAAAGCAACCCCTTTAATCATGTTGATCCTACTATTTTACTTATTATATTTCTTTTTGCAAAATCTATTATGCATGCGTGTATATTGATATGAAAATTGCTATGTTTGGGATATCGGTAGACGTAAATCCTATCCTTGAAATATTGATGCCTTTACTGTTGTAGCCATTAGGTTATGGGTTAAACAATATATAATGTCAAGTTGGGAGTTTGAGTGCGAATATCGCACAAATGCTTACTAGAGCGATAGTTTTTCCTAAAAGTTATAAAAGGACAATATGGTAAACATTAATTTGGGATATTTATGAACAATGTCCAGAAGGGTGTACCTCTATTATTTTGTACAAAAATAAAAATGCAAAATTTAGTTTCCAACACAGGCGAGTTATATTACATTCTAAGAAGACTGAGGGGTGTACCTCACTAGTAGATAGGGGAAAATCCTTGCCCGGGTCAATTAAGGACCAAATACCGGTGCCATCAATCTAAGCCTAAGCGTACAACCACATGCGCTGTTATGGGACAACATTAGCTAATTAAGTTATTGAAAACTAGCCTTGCACGTTGGTAGACCGAGTAGTGCGGGCATGACCGAACGGGCTACCTGAGTAAACAGTGATACTAAATATGTGATGCATGGAACTGTCACCACTTTAACTTAATTTTTTTTTGAACATATCACCATAAAACCTAATTAACCTGATTGACTCCGTGACATCCTCGTCTTCATTGCCCGTGCCAACCACGGTTCAAAATTTCACCCAATTTAATCGGTTCTATCGGCCCCGTTAAATTTTGAAACCGGTTCTGATGTGTATGGATTTTTTCAAATATGGAAGAAATTTGAGCCAAAATTTATTTTCAAAAACTTCGGCCGATTTTTTTAATTTAAAATTTGATTTAAAAATTTCGTATGAGATTCACCGATTTTCGGGCAAACCGGCCCTACCAGACCCCCTATTAAAATTTTGATACCGGTTTTCAAAACCCTGGTGCCAACGCCTAGTCGGCCTCCAATTTCTTTGGCTGATGCTTCCACTGTCACCTACCAGAAAGTCATACGCCTCAGAAAGCTCTGACCTGTGAACGTGCTAACCACGAGCTCGTAGTAGCCGCCGACCTCGACGTCGACGTGGTCTACCACCTTCCCTTCCGTGCTCTCCTTGCCGGCCTTCTCCACTTCGATGAACTCGTAGTAGCACATGTTGGGCACCTGCGTGTACGCCACGTCCTCCGGATAATCCAGTGGCTGGAGGTTGATCCCGAAGAACCACTCGGACGACGCGTATATCATCGACACCAGCGGCAAACAGCCGCCGTAGAACTCGAGCGGAGGTATGCACTGTGCCATCGACCACATGACGACGGCGTCGATGTACTTGGTCCTCGGCCACAGCCGCCTCACGATGCCCTACCACGACCCGGCCCCGCACTCGGCGACGATGGCGTCGGCGAGGGCTGGATCGGGCCGGGCAACGATCTTGGAGACGGCCTCCCGGCAGGCGGGCGGTGATGAGGGCGTCATCCACGAGGCCGTTGCGGATGTTGTCGCAGAGCACGCGCCAGTGATTCTCGAGGAACTTGACGGTGCGGAGGAAGGCGGAGGCAAAGACGACGCCGATGCCGAGGACCTCGCCACGGCGGGCGTGGCCACAGAGCAGCTGCGCGTACATGCTCTGCCGGACGTCCGGGGACCGGATGGCCGCCTCCGGGCTCGTGATCCGCGCGCTCAGCTGGTCCCGGAATGGGCAGCTGTTGTAGGCGCTCATCAGCGCCGTCTAGGGATGTAAATGAGTCAAGCGTGAGTGAGCCTAGGCTAAGATTCGAGCCTGGAGCCAAGCTCGAGTTCGGCTTGACTTGAAAAGGCTCGATAATTACATTTTTAACATTATACCTTCTACAAAATATTAGTCAAAACTTGAGTAAGCTCAAGATCGAATAAAAAAAAGCTTGGAGACTACACTTTAACATAATACTTCATACAAAAGCTCAGTCAAAGCTCGAGTTCGGCTCGGAAAAACTCAACAGCTAGACTTTGAAGGAACATATGAGGGAAAATTGGAAAGGGGTAAGTTAATTACACTATTCAAGTTCGAAAGCATCTACAATAGATTATTTCTTAGTTTGTTAATAAGAGGAAAGATAGTATTCAATCTAATAAAAAGAAACAAGTCTTCCAATAGATTGTTTCTTAAGCATATGTCTAAAATTTTAATTGCTACAAATGTACATGATTCTTGATGATCAATAATGAAGTACAACTTTATGGCCTACATGTTTTAGCTCATTTATCATATCAATAATAAAATCGAACTGCACAAATAGTCGGGTGAATATTTTGCTTTAAGACAGTGAGATCCACAAAATACGTTTTTAGGTAACAAGTAAGTCTCCAATATAGTATTTGGTTGTTTCTTGTATCTTGGTATTAATAATTTGATAGTTTCTTCATTTAAAAACAACATTATATTCTCTCATCACCTTCTCTCATCCACATCACCTAAATACTGATGTAGCAACCCCTTAGTAACAACTGATGTGGACTGTTGTAGATGCTCACGTTCACAAGCTTATATCGGGCTGGAGCTTTTTGTTTTTTAATAGCCCTAACCGTGTCCATATATGCTTCTCTCACTGAAGGAAGTAACTAAAGGAGTAAGAGAAAGTCGGTTAGAGCAGCTAAGCACCAAAGGTACAGTTTTGTCAAGCAGCAGTGTAATTAATACTAGTACGACAGGTCGGTAGATTTGTTATGTCTACCACAGAACAGTCAATGCATGCACGAGTTCGTTGGTTGGTTGGTGCTGCACCGATTGATGGAATCCTGTCTGCCGTGGAATTTATCGGCGATCGAGCAGTACGTACTACACTACACTATTCGCACGTGCGCAGAAAATGGAATCAAAGGTTAAAAGGCCCATGAGAAACTAAAGAAAAACTCCAAATTGGGCCCACGGCCTAGCCCATTTGGCCAGCATACGGCCCAATATAGGGACCCAAATATGCAAATTTGGACCATCTGTGTATAATACACTAGTTTAAGATCACGCTAGTGCACACAGTGTCAATATAGATGAATATCATTCCACACGAGACGAATATAAGAGTAAACGACTAATTTGATTAATAAATAATGATTTTGACCTTATGATCGAGTTTACAATTATTAAGCCACGCAGAGCTGACACTAAATAAAAAAACGGCAACGAAACGAAAGCAACTTCAGCTGTAACCCATCGACCTGCCACAGGCAACCAACAGGGATCAAGACCTAGCGATCACCATCCTCGTATAGCTCCTCCTTAAAAGTAGGTGAAAACTCCTCCACTTCAGCTGAATGATTGCAGCAAAAATGAGTATTCCAAGTACTCAACAAGTTGTCTCACAGAATACAATTATAGATATGGCTTATTCCAAAAAAAATGGCTTCTATGGTTATTCTACAATAAAACAACATTTGCAATTGAATACAAATAATATATTGAAAACATAATTCAAAACAAATAACAATACTAGTTTTAACAAATATTTTCACAAAGCTTCCATAACCTAATCATTTTCTTTCGCACAGCTGTATAAGTGTCCCGACACAGCTGTCACTTCCCAATTGTTTCATGAAAATCTACCCCTCGTGTGAAATCTCCGAGAATATCCATGACCACGGATGTGGCTATTTGAATAGATTAATTAACACTCTACAGAGGTTGTACACTTTACTCACACGATATAACCAGTGTAGCTAGCACCAATCATAACAAAACTTTTCGGATGTTTCATCTCAACAATTGACTCTCCAGATGTGCATACTGTCAACCCCAACCCGACTCGCTGGTCCGACGGACACTGTTAGACCTGGAAGCAGTGAACCGTCCATCGATGTGACTTTCAGAGTAGTCCACACATCCACCCATTACTAACCTACTACCTGACTAGTCAATGTCAAGACTCTGTAACTTACTAAGTTAGGCCCGTCCCATCAGGCATGCAGTTGTACAGTTGTGGTTCAGTTCAATGGCGCACAAAGTTAAGTCTTAATTGACCAAAATGAGACTGTCAATTTCTACTAATTACCATCATTCACATTTCCCAATTACACATCCACCATATCACCAATTCTTTTCACTCGCCTTAGTCTAAATCTTTTTTCCACCCTGTTGGTTAAGTGCATCGCATGTTATCAACGAGTAATAACATACAACACACAGTCTTTGCATAACATGTTCCATAATCATTTAGTTAAATTTATATCTTGCAACTCAAAATGTTATCAATGACACGTTGCGTGGCTAAGCAGACTATTCGTGTCTAACCAACCCACGTTGATACTATGATAATACCAACTAAGGATTAACCAAGCTAGGGTGACAAAAGATTATGATAATATAATAAGCAAAGTGGATATAATCAAATTGGTGTATATATCTAATCCCAAAATATTTAAATAAATACTTAAATAAAAATACAATAATTTGAATCAAGATAATTTTGAAAAACTGGATTCAACATGGTCAAAGATACAACTTGCCTTGAAACAAATCTTAGTACTGGTATTGAGCTTGATCAACTCCACCTTCTTCAAAAGCTCCCGAAGTATCAACGTTTACTTGCAAACAAAAATAAATACAAAATAGAGAAATAAATAAACTCTAAAAATTAATAAAAATCTCAAGAAGGTAGAGCTTGAATATAGATTAATTTAGAAACTTGAATGGATTCAATCGGAGTTCGTATGAGGAAAAATGGGCTCTCGGAAGATTTAAATCTAAAAAAAAGAAAGAAACTACTATTTCAAATTTTCATAATTTCGTTTCTAAAGGAAATTCTGAAATATTTGCATCAGCATGACGTGAGCAATGATTTCAAAATTAAAATAAATTTCAGAAAATCAGAAACAGAGGCTGACATGTGGAACCCTAGGTCTATGGACTAAGTCCACAGCTCTAGGGTCTATGAAATAGTGTATTGACATGTGGGACCCACATGGCAGTGGCTCGGTACACCGTGAACTAGGTTTAGCCAGGGTTAGGTTTAGTGTTTGGGTATGGGTTTGGATTGGGTTTGCCACGTGGCTGCCACGTGGTGCTGACTAGGACAACATAGAGGCGATGATGCTGAGGTGGAACCGAGGTGGAGTACCACGGTGGCTCAACGATGGCAACGCACTGGAACCAAGGAACTCCAGCGAACGGTGGCTCGCCGGCGAAAACTAGGGTTGAGATCTGGCAAAGGTGACACGGTGAACACGATGACGTGATCGGTTTGCACAGGAGATGACCACAGCAGCGACGGCGAAGCGGTGTGGCGGCTCTCTGGAGACGGCGAGGTGCGCATCATGTAGAACTTGAGGCGGCGATCCCGTTTGCGGTGACAGAGAGGGCAAGAGCTCACCGTAGGTGACACAAACTAGCGAGGGAAGGCTTCGGCGGCGCTTGGCTTCTTGAGCTCAAATCAGCAAAAAAGCGACGTGATCTGAGGAAAAGATTAGGGTTTTGGGAGAGGAAAGTGATGCGAAGCTTTTGATGCGGGTGTAGGCTCTTAAATAGGGTCAGAGAGGGCGTGTCCGTGTGGAAGCTGGCGGCGAAGGCGTGAGTGAGTGGGACTCGGAGATGGAGTCCGGGACGAAGACAAAGCTGACTTCGCTGACATGGCGGGCCCACTCGACAGCGAGAGGGAGAAGAGAAAAAAATGGCTGGGCTGCAGGCGAAAAGAAAAGGCCGAGTGGGATGGGCTGGAAAGCGGGAAAATGTGCCAAGGGAATAGGGTTTGAGCCCAAAGGAAATTCCTAAGATTTAAATAGCTTTTGCATTTTAGAAATATCAGAAAACCCAAATAGCAAATGAAGTCGGAAAAATTCCAGAAAAATCTGAATAATATTTCCAAGCACAAAGAACTCAAATAAAATAGTTTCGGAATTAATTGATGTGCAGATTAATCACATCAAATTGTTTTGATATTTGAAAGCCCATTTAAGCTTTATTAATTCCAAATAAAATTTGGTGGATTTTTCTACAAGACTAAACAACTCAAAAGAATTTTAAAACTTAAAAAATTGGGATGTCACACCCAACCTGAAAGCTTCCCTGCAGCCCACAACTCTCATCCCGTGCAGGGAGCCCACAGCTGGGTATAAAGTGAGTTCATTGCCCAATTCAAGCAACTCACAAGCCACACTCCCTGTCCACAAATTTGGATGGTCCTTTAAAAAAAAGTTTGGATGTGGGCACAAAAAGAAGCTCAACAGTATCGGAATTGAAGGCCAGAATTCAAGTTGATCAACCGGCTAAATAAGGTCCCGCGTTCCAAACTGGGCCTAAGCGATCTTAATTATACGTTGAATTATGTAATTTTATCGCGTACTCTCTCTACTACAGTAATATCCACACCATATCAGGTGATACATGCTTAGTCCCCAGAGTGTATACTCGGTAGTACCGGAAATATGGTTTTCTGAAAATGTGATTTCAGATGTTAGGATGGAAGCATTTCTCTGAAGTCTGAAGATTCAGGTACATGCACAAGCTGAACAAGGAAATGAGAGCTACCTAGATTTGTTCTTACATCACCTAGCATATGGGAGGCTGCATTTTCCAGCCTAACAAGCGCAACTTTTTTTTTTTGCACATTTAGCTGTGCAGAAATCCAGCTCAAGAAGAGCTTCATGGAACACACACTGCACACAAAGCTTTAAGGTCAAAGGATTCTTCCTGATCTTCCTCACAGTCAGCCACCTGAACATATGTGCCATCTGCGGATGCAGCAGAAAAACAAATCAGAAGGCATCGTCAGGAGCTGCAGCAAGGAGGCAGTTGGAATCACAGCATACATCTGGTTGATTTCGTTTCTAGGATTGAAGCAGAATTTACCCCAGATGCTGCATCTGACAAGAATCCATAACTGAAGATTTGGTCGGCGCGCACACATGGCGGATATGTGCGCTAGCTAGCTTCAAGATCATACCATGATGTGCAGGATTAATGGCAGATCAAAGGATCCATGTGCGTAGCTCATGTGCAGCTTCTTGGAGGGAGGATTCAGTAGCTAGTTTAGTGGCCATTCTTGCTTAGGGAAAACAAAGGATTAGTTTATGGGCATTGCACCATGTGAGGCCTTAGTCTGATCAAATGAGGGCAGCACTTGATCTCATGTGGCCTCTTCCATGGTGATCTTTCAGGGTTTCACAAAGCACAAGTTGCCCTGTTCTTATCTCTTTTCTTCTGCCTTTTCTCTTCTCTGCATTCTTTTAGTCTTAGGACCACTCGTTTCTTGGATCTGGTGCCGTTCAATCTCCGTGTCCGTCATGTCAAAATGATTAGATTCAGACACAACACTTGTTTCAGGCAAAACTGAACTAGTGAGTAGTGACTACTGGCTAGTGTGAAGTGTGTACCAGGTTCAGACTAGGTGATAACCGCCATCTAGTATACTGCCTACTGCTATCTTGAGCTACATCAAGATTCTGAAAAGTAGTCAATTTAGTTATATGTCAGACTCAGATATGAATTGAAAATGTTGTTTTGATTTTTTTTCCATTCTTTTTTAAAAAGGATTTTGAGATTTATCTCCACTATTCATAATCAGCCAGAAACTAGACTCTAACCATTTGGTTATTGGGTAGTTCCTTGTCAAACTCGTTGCAAATATTCCAAAATAATATTTGAAGATTTCTCTATCCATTTACAATATTTGTTGCACCGGCAGGATCTAGCTAGTCCGACATCGAAATAGAGAACCTTGCTATAGAACTTGCTGCGAGTAATGAAATAAAGTCTTACAAGTGTTGATCTTTTATGATCAACCTAGCTACTAGCCACCTATTGACAATGCTAATAGAATATACATACAAAATGCGCAAGATAAGGTTTTGAACTAAAAGATCACCAGTACTTTGCTAGCTTTCTCTCGTTCATCAGGCTTTGAGTATGGCTAATACCCATACAAATGCATCCCAATGGGAGGCAAGGGTTAGTTGTGGTCCTCAGGACAAGATTTTGCAGTTGTACTTGCCATAATATTATCTCTTCAAACTAGAGAAAGGGTTAGTGGTGGTCCTGTGGTCTATCTATCTATGCATCTTTGGAGGATGTTAACATTATTATCACTAGTCAAGGATCACATCACACCACCAAATGAAAGTGCCAAGTGGTTTCCTAAATGTCTTATTCTAATGTAATATGTATATTAATTATGATGAGAGATGATCACAAGCAGCTCTATGGCTCATCGAAAAGACGAATTTTTTTTAATTTATTGGTCTAATATTTGATCCCTTCTAGTTGCTGTTGACTGAGCAAATGATGATGTGGTGCTTACCATGGAATTTTGGGTTTGGTGATGAGGTAGCTTCAGTTGCCACATATGCACGCAGAGCTTGATCTATGTGTATGAATGAAACTTCAGAATAGATCCGCAACCGAAAACGTATGAACATTTCTCTAATTCGTTAAGAGAAGTGAGGAAATACCGCGCTTTTACTAAAGACGTTGATTTAAAGGGCAGTTACTCAATTTGAAAAAAATTAAGCAATCCCAGAAACCAACCTTTGCCTGTATGCACTAGCTAGGTTTCCGTCCATAGAGCCAATTGAGTTCATTTTCAACATAAAGCAATTGCATATATATTGTTATGATGAAAGACCGGATTTAGGAGCTAATAAACTCAAAATTTTGTCCGCTCTTCTTTTCTTTGGAACATAATGATCACAACATAAAGCAATACTAGTGAGTACCTAGATAGCTAGGTATTGGCTAATTGCAAATATTAAGTAATAAATGTACTTATCATAGACAAAAATCAAACCACTGTCTCTTGTCTTGTCAGGGAATAGGAGACTTCGGTTTACACCAAGATGCTTATTTGCAGCTACCTAACTATATGAGGTAAAAAGAACTATACCACGAACAGAAAATGCATCAACATTTGGTAAGCATTGACTTTATTAGCAGCAACAAGATAAAAGTGGTGAGAAGGCACTCAAATCACATCATCCAAAAAATTAATTTTGTCAAAAAGCACCATTGACGAAGTCATTTGGTGTCATCACTCACCAGGTCAAGTCAGCTCAATGGCTGATTTGTTTGACTTTTCCTAGCTATTTTGTCTCCCTGGATTTCATCATGAATACAACTCAATGCGTGTTTGTGTGTTTGAGAGAGTATTAACACATGGTTTTGGCACTTAGTACATCCATCCAACCAGCTTCTGGCACAGGTGATATGTTCTCCCTTGTTTTCCTCCTTTCCTGCCCTTTTCAAGGATCTTCTGTCCCCTACAAACTAAGCCTTGTCACCTACATCTTTACTACTTTCATTGTATAATTTTCCTGTAACTTCAAATAAGCAACCAAATCAAGCAGATCCCGACCCGATTCTATTTATCTATTAACAAAGCAACAAACTTGTCTTCTCCCATCACTATGTGAATTTGCTTGATAAGCAATCAACAAATTGTTGGATTGAAATAGCGACTAGAGAGGGGTTTGAATAGGAGCCACCCCTTTTTCACTCTAATTGGTATAAAAGCTATGAAGATCAAAGACACAAGATCACAACGGAAGTCTTGTGTTGAAACAAAAAAAACCTGAACTCAAAGCCTCTCGACCGGTCTGACCACCAAGCCCGGCCGATCTGACCGCTGGTGAGGCCGGTCTGACTACTGGATAAAGAACAACAGCCTGAAGGATCCATAAATTAACCTAACTTTTGATCTCGTGATCCAAATTCCTTGAGATATCATACATAGCTCCTTAAGAAGGTTAGAAACCTATTCCAATCGACGATCGTAGCTAAGGTTCCACGAATTTCTTGACTGGGGTCAAAAAGACTCAAAACCAAGGGAAAACCCAAACTTGATACGAAAGCTTGCTTGTGGGTGAAGATCCGGGGCAGCCACCCCGAGTTTCCCAGGTCAGACCCCCCTCCTCGCCCCTCCGCTAGCCCACCGGGGCTAAGCCGCCATGGAAGCTCATTCGGAGTAGGCATAGCCATGGAGAAGGACCAGAGGAGGAGAAGATGTCGCGTCCGCGTGGGCTGTGGGCTGAGTGGCAGCCGATAGGCCCAGCCCAAGTGAATGAAGTGATGACTAACCCCTAACCAGGCAATTCCCTATTCGATTTCAGCCATTCCCCAACCAGGCACTTCACCGCGCAATGTCCACCGCCTCCCACACGCCCACGCCAAGTCGCGCCGCCAAGGCACCGAGCTAGAGCCACCGATACCGATGTGTGACATGGGTGGGGCTAAGGCCTAAGGCCAGCCGGCGAGGTGACCCGTGGGGCGACGGGAGCTTGGCGTCACGTGCCGCGAGCAGGGGCTGAGGCACAGCACGACGCAATGTGGGCGAGGGCTGAGGGTTGAGGCATGGCAAGCCGGCGAGGCGATGTGCGAGACAATGGGAGCTTTGCGTGATGCGGGGACGGCCGACAGGCGAGGCTGCGACCACGGTCCACGAGGGAGGCCCAGTGCAATGCCAATGACGGGCGGAGCTACGGGATGGTGAGGCATGGACTGAGCTTCAGCTAGGAGCCATAGAGCCAGCAGCATGTTTGCCCAATTGCCCCTCAAATCACATTATGTCTCGGTATTTTTTACACTACAAGTTTACACCAGGTCTCCCAAATTCCTTGTTCCGCCACTGGTCAAGATAACCTTAGATCAGATTCCATAAGTCATAGCAAGCCAGATCACAGCAAAAGTGTGGGGACCCCCGAGATCGGATCCGTATCAAGCTAAGTGGTTACGCCGTAAACGCAACACTTAACGTGAGACGAACACGATTCCGAGTGACCCGGATATGTGTCACATGCTAGCTCCCAAGGATCAGTGGCTAACATGCACATATCCTAGTACACAACATTGCGATCACATCCATACACAATGTACAAGAACAAAAGAATCAATTACAACATCTTTTAAAAAGAACCTTATATTACAAGGTTGCATAAGAGAGCCGATCGGCCAAATCTAAATAACACAAATAAATTGCAGCGGAAGATAAACTTGAAATAAAAAGGGAATAACCGAGTTGGTATGCCCACAATCCCACAAGCAACCAACTGGAGTTAAAGTCGTTGCACCCGTCATTCTCACCTGAACAAATAGACACTGTTAGAGTACAAAGTTGTACTCGCGAGACTTTCAAAAGAAATAAAGATGCATGTAAGTATCAAAGGAAAGGCTACTACACTAGTCAGTTTTTAGCATAAAGCAAGTTTTGCATATAGATAAAAGATTCTAACTTGTCATTTGTAAAACATTTAGAAAACATTTATTAACAGTAAGTAATGATCATCAATGGTATACTCTCCAAATATAATCAACACACGAACATCTCATTCGTGGCACAAATCATTTCCCAACAAAATTAACGCGCGAACTACGCGTTCATGAATTCATTTCAGATTTGAACAAACTAACATAATGACATAACATTCCCAACCATAGCCCAAACTTAATTTTCCAAAAGACTAACTGTGCCTGTTTTCCCACAAGTGTTGTCCATAACCTAGGACGAGGCTATTCTAATAGATTTAGTTACTCTGCAGAGTTGTACAGCTTTACCCACACGATATGAATACCTTATACTGTCGCCATGCACTCTTCCGAAGGAGTGTGACTAAGATATCATAACGAGGCCGTTACAATGTCATGTCCTAACTATCAAACCACCCGAGGAACAGAATCCCATAGCAGACTAAGCGCCTCGCACCACAGGTGAACCCCGTTGTGTAAGTAAGTCCCTATCCAACAAGAGACCCTTAGGGGCAAGTAAGGCAAAAATTTAATATGCCCCCACGAGATTGACAAAAGAACAATTAAATACATAACAATAACAATTGTCAATCCCATTGTGTTTTGATAGTTAACACACAACAAATTATTAAGCCAAGTCTTCGCCATTATCCCGGCGTGTGGTTGCACGTAAGACTTGGTTCATCACACCACAGACCGGTCCTTAAACACTCAGACGGGGCTACACAATTCCATAATAACAACAACAACAATATTTCATGATCACCCTACACCCGTCCAAGTTAAGAACATAAAATACATGCCCAACATGTCCACAAACCCCAGATGCGAAGATCTGGAAGCATCCCTCAAATCCATCATAATCCAATCCATAAAATCCTCAAGGTTCATTAGGATTCAATTCAATTTACTGGCCGATGGACTAGCTCCATCAACCGTTCTCGGCTACAACTTCTAGCATGGCTAAGCATCGTTCTACAAACTAGCAAACAAACCCATATAACATATAACCTTGGTCATTCAAGGATAAAGGGGTAATCAACATCCAAAGGAGGGCTAATGCAGCAATTAGGATATTAACTACTTCTACCCATAAACATACATTTCAAAATAGCATGCAATTGCGAATAATAAAACTCACACAAAACATTTAAAAACCACTGGGAGCAATATGATCAAGAGGAGGGTGCTCGCACCTTTGCTGCATCACTTGTTCAATCTCAGGTTATATTCATAATACTCTCACGAATATATCGTTATCGTCGAAAACCTAATGAAAGGCGATATTGCAATAAATATCAAATAAAGCCAGAACTTTAACATGCTAAAAAATGTATGAAATTTATACAGTAGGTAGATTATGATTTTATATGAATTATGGTGAAAGAATTATTCCATTTGGATTTAAAATGTGAAAGTTATGGTGGTTTGAAATTTCAAATTTTAATACGCCTTCAGTCGTATAATTTAATTATGAGGTGAAAAATTGTAGAGTAGAGGTGAGTACATGGATTACATGGATAAATAGGCAATATTATTACAAGTTCAAAACAGTTGAGTTTGCCTCAATTGGAGTTTTCACGATTTTGTTATTGATTTCAAAAGTTATCAGCATTTTTCAATGTAAAAATAATTCATTTTGGGACAAAAATCCACAAAATATATCTTCTGTGCTAGAGGTAAGACTAAAACCATTTTTAGAAATAAGTTTACTAAAAATTAAAATTATCAAAAGTGGTTTCACTGTTTTTGGAGTTACAATAAAATAGTTATGTATTTTTGAAGTTAAAAGCCTTTTTCTAATGTAAAAATAAAAGTGTTAATGGATCAATTTACAAAATAATACTCTCTGCTGCAGAGACAAGGTTGAAACAAATTTTAATGTACAGTTCATTAAATATGAAAATTATCAGATGTGGTTTCATTCAAATTGGAGTTGATTTGAATTAGATATGTATTTTATAAGTTAATTCCTATTTTTAGTGTTCAAATAATTGGATTTTTGGATTTTGCAAAGTGTACAATACTTTTTCTACCGGGCTGAGCTAGCCACACGCTCTATGACAAAGGGTCCATCGCATGCAGCACCGTTTCTCTATTAACTCCCGAATTAATTTTTTCTACTAACGGGTGGGTCCCTAGCGTCATTGACTCGGTCTTGTGAACCTAGTTCATGGTCCAAGTGCACAGTCCATTTAAGGGGACTAGGCCCACATGTCAAAGACTCTAGCACCACTCGGTTTAATTAAATGCCTAGATTTCTGTTCACGGGGTCCCACATGTCAAAGGAACCACGCTATCCATTTAAACCTGATTTCCGACAAAGATTCGCGTCATTTACTTCTAATCATCGCTTAACCTAACGACGCCGCTACAGGGACGGTCAGAGCTTCCGACAAGCAGAGCTCGCTCGACCGCGAGCTTGACCGGAGCCTCGCCGGCGACTCCGGCCTCGTCGGCACCCTCCAAGGGCCAGGAATGGGTTCCTGGCAGCTTCACGAAGCTCATGGTGGTGGCGGCGGCGGCGGCTGAGATGGCCCGCACCGACGGCTAGCCGGCGACGAGCGGCGGCACTCCTACGGCTAACGTGCAAGCGAAGGCACGGTGTAACTCCGAGCTAACCAATGCGTTTTCAAGCTACAAGGAGGGTCACTGAAGCTCACCAGAGAGATGGAGTGGTCGGTGAAGCTCGGGAAGAAGCGGTCACCGGTAATGGCGGTGGCGGTGGAAGGCCTCACGTGGAGGGGGTTTCCTAGGCAAAAGAAATGACAACAAAGAGTTGAGGAAGCTTGGGGATGACTTGTAGGTGGTGAAAATGCATGGAATCGAAAAATGGCTCACCAGGATGACGATTGGACGATGAACAGCAGCATCGGCCGACAAAAGGGGAAACTTCAAAATACGGTTGTGCCTGTGAATCAATGATGAAATAAGTTGAGGGGAAAGCACCGTGGAGTTAAGGGACACAAGATGACGCGCAAGAAAAAGGTAGGGGCTCACCAGAGACGATACTCGCACGGGGCGACCTCGGGTGCGCGCTCTGGAAGGCAGTGGGAGCACGACGGCGTTCCGAGAGATACACTGCGAATGAGGGGCTCAGGTTAGCAAAAATGCACAAGGCATTGAGCGTAGAGCCGAGGGGGATGACCCGGTCGAGGCTTACCAGATAATGGAGCTCAAGGGAGCTTCCCTCTCCTCGGCCACCGAGAGGAGAAGTGGGCTGAGAGAGGGGGGGTAGAGCCGGTTTTGTGAAAGAAGGGGGATGGAGGAAGAGGCGGCGTTAGGAGGCGCAGCTCGGGGATAGGTCACGGAGGGCGGTGCAGTCACGGAGGTGACGACATGCAGCAGGGCTTGGCGGGTGCGTGGCGCGGAAGCTCTACGCGAGCCAACGGGAGGAAGAAGAAGGGCCTGACCAGCGGGGCCCGCAGGTCAGCGGCACAAAGTGAGTGGACGCGGTGAGCTGGTTGGGCTGGATCGCATTGCGTCGGGCTCAGGTCGGAACGATTTGAACCGAAGGATTTCGATCGAACGAATGATAGTGAAAGGAGGCGATCGGACTGGTCAAACAGTGTGAAGATCTGGGCCGTCGAACCCCAATCGGACGGTCAATCTTAGTTGGTTCGGCGCAGTGCAATTAGACGGTTAAGTCGAGTCAGCTCGCCCGGGTCGGACTTGAGTCGGGGTCTGGTTCGAGCCTGATGAATAGTGTTGGTTTGACTGGTTTGATTTAAACTGATTTTAGTTTGACTGAGCTACCAAATATAGCAAATAAATTTCTAAAAATCTGAAATAATTCAAATGTGTTCCTGGGATGACCTAGTATTTATAAAAATTATTAAAGTCACTGTTCATAATATAATTTGAGTAAACTAAATTCAAACTTTGTCTAGGTCTTTTAATGGTGTTTGAATTTTCTGGGGGTTGATTTGAGTTCCAAAAATTTTGAAAAAATTATATTTATTCATGATAATTATTGTAGTATTTGAATAAATTGTTTCCAGATGATGATCAAAGGTTTTTGTTCCTATTTTTATTTAGGGTTTATATTCGAAGTGTATGTTTAATCTTTGGTTTGATAATTTCCTAGTGCAAAATGTTATGTAAATATTTCAAAAACACTATGCATGTTAATGAGATGCAGACTAATTACCATAATTAATTTGGGGATGTTACAAAAAGACTCAGCTAGAACCCTTGGAACACAAAAACTCTAAAAGCACCAAAGAGCGAACAATAACAAGATAGAACTCATCTTAAGGCAAACAAGATTGGATTGATTAGAGGGATTGTAGGGTTACAGCCACTCCACTATGGAGGACAAAACCTCAATCACGAGCATCCAATTTCACAATCCATCTCTGTGGATATCATGGGGATATACTCATGATATTAGGACGGTGATACAATTGGCAATAGTGTTGAGGGTTTGTCGAATCACTCGTTTTCTACAAAGTTCAGGAATATCGGTTTGACCGCAACTGAGTACCGAGTGGTCGAAGGCTCCGGGTACTGTAGCTACGAATACCGAGTGGTCAGAAGCTATGAGTACTATTCATCGAGTGATGTAGCTACGAGTGCCGAGTGGTCGACATCTTCGAGTACTGTAGCTACGAGTACTATAGCTTTGAGTACTGTTTATTCCGAGTACTGCAGCTATGAGCACTATTTATCAAGTACTGTTCATCACAGACAGTGGTCGTGGGCATTGGTCGTAGACAGTGGTCGTGGACACTGGTTGTTGACAGTGGTCTCGGAGACTGGTCGTAGACAGTGGTCGTGGACATTGGTCGTAGACAGTGATCGTGGACACTGGTCATAGACAGTGGTCGTGAACAGTAGTCGTGGATACATATGTGATGCATGTGTCTCTGATGTGTGTTTTGACTAACGTGGGTCAAGTTACGAAGAACTTATTCCCGGAATCGATTTCTTAGTCTATTTTTGTGTAGGTAGCTTGGTGGTCAACTATGGTCAACGGTAAGGAGGATCGGTACTTGGTTAGGAGAAACAAGGTCCAGAACGATCGTGGATGCTAGGAGAGATAGTTGGACTCAAGCATGGCACAAAAAAGGACAATGATGACCGAGCGGGACAATTCGGTGTGACGGGTTGCATCAAACGGCATGGCAGTTCGATGCGACAAGTCACATCAAGCAGCACGACAGTTCTATGCGACGGGTCACATCAAGCAATGTGACAGTTTAGTGCGGCAGGTTGCATCAAGCGGTGCAGAGGTCGATGCAAGTGACACCTATTGTGTGTGGGCTTAACGGGTGCCCATTTAGATGTCTTCCTTTAGAAGCTAGCCTCCACTATAAATAGGGGAGGGTGCTAGCTGTGCACCCTCCAACCCTGGCACGAGAAACCCTAGTTTGGTTCTAGGGAGAATAGAGGAAAGTGAAGAGGTAGGGTTCTAGAGAATTTGATTGTATGTGTGCTTAAGTGTTGAGCCTTTATCCTCCAGGATAGAGTGACTGTAAACTAACTTCAATCTAAAATCAATCCAAGCAAGTTTCTTCAAGATGAGTCTCTTCTTGTTTTGACTCTCTCTTTTGTGATTTTGGGGCTTTCTGTGATCCTTTGGTTTTTCTTTGATTTCTGGTCTAGATCTTGCTTGCTGTGATATGTGAAAATGCATCTAGGATCATCTTGATCATCTCTTACCCACGAGCAAGTTTTTGAATTATATTTTGGTTTTCACTCGGTTTTGAAGCAATCTTCACTCAAATCGAAAAGGCCAGAACTTTGTCAATGATCTTCACGATCCTTGACTGGAATAGGTTCCTAGCATCCTAGAGAAGGTGTGTTTCAAGCTTCGTGTAGTTTGGAGCTGTGGATCAAATCTTAGACCAATTTGTGTTCTTGCGTTCTGGCTGATTTTACTGTTCATCCAAGAGGTCTAACCGCCCAACCCTTTTTGTCTTGAGTGTTTGGTGTTTTTGGTCTGTTTTCTTCAAGGAGTTGATTGGATTTATTACAAGTCTTCCGCTATACTTGTATGTTGATCTTCATAGCTCTTAGAGCTATTGGAGTGAAAATTGTGTTGAATCCAATCAAGGTGAAACAAGATAGTGCTCCTATTCACCCCCTCTAGTAGTCGTTTTGGTCCAACAAGTGGTATCAGAGCCCGGTTAGTTCACTCTTGATCTTAACCGGTCACTGAACTTGGCAATAGAGAAGTACTCCACCAGGCTGCATGTCTTCGATGGGCTCAACTATACCTATTGGAAGAATCGCTTGCGTGTCTACCTTCAGAGCGAAGGTCAAACCATATGGGAGGTTGTTCGAGCTCCGCTCATTTTCCCGAGGTTGCTATGCAGGCTTCAGTAGCCCTCTTGGCTAACAACCATAAGGCGAAGAATCTCCTATATGCTGGGCTTGGTAGACAGGAGTATGATAAGATCTGTCGTCTTGAGACCGCGCACAAGATTTGGCACACCCTTGAAACCTACCATGAGGGTTCATCCCAAATCAAGCAAGTACGCCACACGGTTTTCAAGTGAGAATACAATAAGTTCGAGATGTGTCCTGGAGAGAGCATCAATGATGTATTCACTCACTTTAACAAGGCGCTTAATCAGTTAAGAGCGGTCGACATCGTGTATTCTCAGTATGAGAACACCACCCACCTCTTGGCTGCAATCAACACCAAGGAGTGGGAGATAAAGGCTACTGTCATTGAGGAGAGTGTCAATTTCTCTGATCTTACTTTGGAGTTGCTCTATAGCAAGCTCAAGACCCATGAGATTAATAGAGTTGATCATCCTAAGAAGGAGAACATGGCTTTGGTAGCAGACCCTCTCAAGAGAACATCTGATCTCTCTTCTGAATCTTCCTTTGGATTTTCTTTTGCTTTTTTATCTGCAATCCATGAAGAGGAACTTAAGAGTATTCCTGAGCCCGAATTAGCCCTCTTAGCCAAAAAAATCACATGGGCTTATAACAATGTGAGAAGTAAGAAGAGAGGTGGCCCTGTGACATGCTATGAGTGTGGAGAGCTCTACCATATCAGGGCAAACTGCCCCAAGCTTAAAGAGAAGAGCAACCATAAGGAGGAGAAGATAGCTTGGAGGAAGCCTCAAGGGAACAAGTCCAAGTTTGATGTTGCCAAGCTCAGGAAGGCTGCTCACCAGGTTCTTACCACTTTTGGAGAGCAATCCATGAGCGATGTGGACTCCGGGAGCGAGGAGGACAAGGAGGAGGAGCTTCCTCAAGAGAACAAGAAAGGGAAGGCAAAGGACTTCCATCATATGAAATTCTTTCTGCTGGATGTGATACCATCTATGAGCAACTGCTTAGCTAGGATAAGACTTTAGAGTTCACCATGGCTAGGAATAAGGATTTAGAGTCACAAGTTGATAATCTGACATTAGAACTTGTGAATGCTAAGAATCTTGATGCTGATGAATGTTCATCCTGTCATGCTTTACACTCTAAGCTTGCTAAATTGCAAAATACTCATGATGTTGCCTTGCACCAACTAGAAAATGCTAGAACTGAGTTAATTAAAGTTAAATCCACTCCATGTGAAAAATGCTTAGAATCTAGCAAGTTGGTTGCTTCTGATAAGGCTGAATCTAGCACTTGTTCTTTCTGCATTGAACATAAACATGAAGTAAAAGACATATTAGAAGCAGTTAGAGCTAAGTATGCCAAGCTTAAGGACAAAATTAATTCTGCTCCTTGTGCTTCATGTGAAGCCCTTAAGCTTGAAGTTGTTATTCATAAGGAGAAGCATGTTAGAGCCATTAAGGCTAAAACTTGTGAATCATGTCTTAGTCTGTAACAGCCCTAACTTAGGGTTTGTATTTCAAATGTAAAATTTTGAGGAGAAATAAAAACTTTTGTTGTCTCTTCAAATCATTTGAAAGTTCCTACATTTTCCCTAGCAAGTTCCATTTTCTAGAATTAAATTCTTGTGAATGGAGATTGTTGTCAGCAAATTCTTAGCCTTCAAACTTGTGATCATCCTCTGAAACTATTTTTCCTAGCATCTTGATCATCCTATCTACCTCCCTGAATTATTTCACAATTTTTAGATTTTGTTTGCTATTTCAAATGGCCAAGTCAACTCTGTTTGAAATCTGGTCAAACTCCCTGTACAGCAGCTTGTGAATTTTCTCTAGAACAATGCAGTGCATAAAAAGTTCTGGAAAAATTATACAAGGTTGTTCTCTGTCTCTAGTAGCTACCATAAAAATTTCGAAATTTTTGGAGCTCAGGAGCTACCTCTAAAAATTCCCCAAACCTTCTCTGTCTTTTAAATCAAATTCTAAAAGTACTGTTCCTCGGGCCCGAACCCAACCTCTGGCTCGAGTCCGACCGCGCCACTTGACTCGGTCGCGTCAACTAGCTGCACCGCGCGTGAGTCCAATCGATCGTGACCGTCCGATGCAAATCGAGCGATCCACGTTGCGCGGCGCAACCGACTGTCGAATGCATACATCAATCCCGACCGTCCATCTCGGATCCAGCGGTCGGAGCGATATTGATCGAGTCTAACTCGGGCTCGCGCGTTTTGCTGCTGCCGCTGACTTGTGGGCCATACCGCCGAGCCATTTCCGCCACGCCACTTCGCCGGCTCGGCCACGCTCGCCGCGCGCTCGCTCGCTCGCCGCCGCCGCCTACATGCGTGCCGCCACCTCACCACCGGTCTTTTCACCGCCCACCGTCTCACCTCGCCGCCTCCTTTGCTCCTACAAAACCCTCCGAAGGCTTTCCCTACCTCGTTTCGTCTCCATTGCCGTTCTTCTCCACCGAGCTCCAGAGCCGTGGCGCCGCCGCGACGCCCCGGCGTTCTCGCTGCCCGGTGATCTCGAGCACGGCGGGCCGCGTCACGGCGTGTTCCACATCCTCGGGAAGTAAACCCCTCAAGGAATTTGGGTTTCATCGCTTGTGGAGCTGCGCGTGGCCTTTCTTCTCAAGTCGGCGAAACCGCCTTTTCCACCGACGCGTCTTCTCCGGTGAGCTCGGCTCAATTCTTCGCTCGGTGAGCACCACCGACTCCACCTTTCTTCTCCACTCTCTCACTCGCCCTCGTTCACCCTGTGCTCCCTCGCCGTTAATCGCCTTGCGCGCCTGCGGCTCGTCGCCGGGCCACTCCGGTGCCTCTCTCGTCGCCGCAAGCACGCCGGTGAGTTCTGGTAACTCATCGATGCCCATGCGCGCGCTAAATTTCATTGTCTTCCTCTCTAGTGCGATCGCGCTTGTCACCCCATCGCCGCCGCCAAGCTCGTCGCGCGCCGCCACCGTGCTTCTCCGCGAACCCGCGACCATCGCCGCCTTCGGTGGTCCTCAGCGACCCATTTTGCCCGCCGCACGGCCGCGCCGTCACTTCCTCGCCGCGGCAAGTTCAGTCCAAAGCGCCCGAGCCTCCTGTTCTTCGTTATTCCCTCTCTGCATGCGGCGGTGGGGCCCACTCCTTCAAAACCAATTAGTTAGCTGCTAATCATGATTATGATTGTTCTTTAGTTCACTCTCATGCTTGATCAATATTGGTATTAGAGGTTTGAAAGCATTTTAGTTCTAGTTCTCTGTATATTTCCTGTTGTCGCCGTTGTTGTCGATGTCGAAAATTGGTTTCATGCTTGCTATTTAGGCCTTGATGAGTTCCTTAGAAATAGTGTTTGGTATGGAATTATGTCGGTTCGTGATTCGGATTTTTTTAACCCTTGTTGGCATAAGTGATCTAAAGAAGTCATTAATGAATCTAGTGGTTTGTCTCTGTAATTGTCTTTCCTCTCATTACCGGTGTAGTAAGGTCTTGTAGTGATAGCATGTTGTAATTGTTAACCTTCCTATATGTTGGTGTAATGCTTAGGTGTGTTAGTACCTGAAATTTTATTAAGGCCAACCATAATTAGAATTTTGTTTAGCACCTCATAGTTGGATAATTGACTAGTCAAGATTGTCAATAGCTTTTGTAGGTTACGTAATATCGACTTGTAATGGTTGAGTTAGAGAACCTAGTGTTGTTGATTTATTAACTTGATGATTAAATAATAGATGTGCACACAATCACCATCAAAGCCTGCCCAAAGTTTAAAGCGTGTTAGAAGTTTGATTTTGAGGTTAACCTAGCAAATGAGTGGATGGGTCTCTGCAGCAATTATTTGTCATTCTTTGTGATAGTCTAGCCTTGGTGTATATGTTGGTGTTTGTATAGATGTTTGAGTTTTGCCGGTGTTATTCGTTCTTATTCGCTGTTTTGTTAATCGTTAGGATTCGATATTTGCGGCAACCCTGAGGACGATCCTCCGCACCATATTGAGCAACAGCAACCAGGCAAGCAGTTTGATCATGATTAATCCCAGTATTTTAAAGTTTAATATTTTGTTTCAGCTGTATGTATGCATCGCTTAATTTGTGTTAAATGGTTAGTTAAATCCGTAGTTGCATATCCTCGTAGACAAAATATGGATCTCTACTACCGAGCCTAAGTTATTTCTTTGTGATTAGAGATCATTGGATGATCTCTTGTCACTTAGTAGATTCGGTCAACTTGCTTAGACATGCTTAGCTATCGGTAGAATCAGGCGGTTATCGACTTTAGTCGGTAACCTTGATCACACAAAATTTACTATAACTTTATGTTTTAGCATTTCGCTATGTTTATCGCAAAACTAAAAATGAAAACAAAAATGGTTTAGACTTGGGCACAATGGTAAGACGGTGTGATCATTGGGTGTGTCCGAAAGGTGCCCGAGTCAATTAAGGACCGAGTTACTTGCGCCACCGTCTCGAGCATTTTGCGTGCTAACCACACTAGAGTATATGGGACCTCTCTTGACCTAGTACTTTGGCGTGTATTGGCTCCGGTCGCAGGAGGTCGCGGGAGGGATGGAGGTGGGAGCATGGTAGTTGTCCAAAAGCTTTATCCCGAGTGGGTAGTTGTCTTTCGGCTTTACCATGTAAGCGTATGGTGTTTCTACCCATACGAGCGGCTCGAGGTTGATACACAATATTGGAAACAGTCTCGTAGGACTTAGTTTGTGCGGCATACCTTGGAAGTGTGCTTTGGCTTAAAGGCGATCCAAGTGTGGGTACATTGGTACACCTGCAGGTTAAAACTATTCGAATAGCCTCGCCCTAGGTTATGGACACGCTCGGATACGCCCGTAAGAACTAGACTACAACATTTAAATTAAAACTTGATGGGTGGTACGAATGGGATTCGTGCTATTGTTGGGGTGACTATTGGGATAGTCACTTCTAGGTTGTTTATCTTTCGCTATTGTTATTAATATCCTTACTGTTATTCCAATCTTAAAAATGAATTGCAAACTTGCCTTCAAACTGTATTACCTTATTGCAAATGAAAATTGGCTTTATGCAAATAAAACATATGGCCTCCACTAAACAAGCCTGCATGTAGCATATGAACAGGTCTGCTAGTTCACACGTCGATCTTGCGGGTACAAAGACAATCTTTGTACTCGGTGCTTTGCTTAATGTTTTTGTTGCAGAGGAAGAAGGTGAGCCTCAGGGTCCTCACTTCTGTGAGCTGTGCTGTCGCTTCGTGGGTGACGACTAGGCTTGGCGGTCCGGTCAGATGCCTTGTGGGTTGAAGGCACACTGATTGGCTTTGTTTATAGCCATCTTATGGCACTTTGCTTCCATTGTCTTTTTGTTGTTATTTGTGTATCTTGTGGCCAGTCGGCCATTGTCTGTAATATTGTTACTATTTGTTTATCTTCCGTTTGGAAGTGTGGTGTTTGGACTCTATGTGTGGAATGGAGTTGATGTCTAATTTTGTACCGGGGTGTGTATCTTGCTCGGGAAGTATACATATCTCGAGGATCGATTTATTTGATTTGTGATGCTAGGACCGGTGGTTGGTTAAGCATTACAAACCAAATAAACTGGGTCCTCACAAAGTTGGTATCGAGCCATTCGACCGTAGCAACCCAAGCATAGTCGTCTTTAGGATATTTTGAAAAAGCTTAATTTCAAAGTATAAAAGGGTTTATGAAAACCTAGGCGATTCTCGATTTTACTCCTTACCTATCTTAGCCTTCTACTCTCATCTTACTCTAATTTGAGTTTAAAACTTGGTTTCTCTCTTTCCTTTCAAAAGATAGTTACTACTGGTAGAATCAGTCTTTGGGAGAACCATAGAGAATTAAGTCTAAGTAAAATTTGTGGGAGCATAAGGGTAAGATATGTATGAGTTGCTATGTGTCCGATTTTCTTGGTCGAACTTTATCCTGCCTTGTGTTTGTTTCTGGACTGCTTTCATGAATTTTGGGCTTTCTTGCTCTTAAATTTGTTGCTAACTTGTCTTAGTAAAACAGGATGGCCGGGAGAACGCGTGGTAGTCAGCAGGCTGGTCATGATGAGGAGCTTCCCCCTCCTCCGACCATGGCTGAGGTGCTCGCTCAGATCGAGCGAAACCGCATGGACCAGACACGCATCTTGGAGGTTATTGCTAGGAATACCTCCACTCCTGCCGGTGGTGGCGGCCACCAGGCTCGCGGGGGACTTGCAGAGTTCCTCCGTACACAGCCGCCGACTTTCTCCCGCTCTGAGGACCCTCTCGATGCGGACGATTGGCTGCGCATGGTTGAGCGAAAGCTCAACATAGCTCAGTGCCAGGCGCAGGACAAGGCGCTCTTCGCGTCCCACCAGCTTGAGGGCGCGGCACTCTCATGGTGGGAGAACTATCTCGCCATGCAGCCCGCGGGCCATGTGGTCGCGTGGGAGGAGTTCGATCGACTTTTCGTCGGGCCCACATCCCGGGCATTTACCGATGAAGGCGAAGAAAAGGAGTTCCTCGCGCTCAAGCAAGGGCGCAAGTGCGTGACGGAGTACCTTTACGAGTTCAATCATCGGCTCGTTATGCTCGGGTGAGGTGGCCTCGGATGAGGCTAGCAGAGAAGTTTATGGATGGCTTGTCCGAGGAGCTGCGGGACAAGCTATCCATTGTGGACTTCTCGGACTTTCGTGCCTTGGTAGATAAGGCCATTGTTCTTGAGCATAAGGCGAAGGCGCTGGGTGAGTCCCATAGCGCAAATGGGAGCGCATCGATCGCTCACACGGCCTCGTTCGTCCTCGGTGGGCGGCACCGATGGCCCGTTCTTTTGCTCCACCGGCGCGAGACCATCTCGCACCAGCTCCTCGCCCACCGCAGCCGTGTTTCAGCCACGTGCGCTGCGATCCAAAGAAGAGCGGTCTCCGCAATCCGGCGGCCGAGGTGACTTGTTTTATTTGCCACAACAAGGGCCATTATGCGAATGCTCGCCTCGAGTGTTGCAGCAGACCCCTCGTCCTAATGGAGGACGCGGGCGGGGAGCGATCACCGCGACGTAAGATTATTGAAGACCGAGTGCGGCGGTGGTCGAGTGAACCACCTTTGGTGAGGAGGCTCAGGAGGCGCCAGATGTCGTGATTGGTACACTTCTTGTTAATTCTCGTCCTGCTGCAGTATTATTTGATTCTGGAGCATCGCATTCTTTTATTTCAAGATCATTTGCTGCTGTTAGTGGTCTTCGCTGTGTTCCTTTGGGAGTTCCTTTGCTCATCCGCTCTCCGGGGTCGGAAATGAGAGCTGATTTACAGTGTCGGGATGTTTCTATCATAGTTGAAGGAGTGGGATTTTTGGCAAATCTCATTCTGCTCAGTTCAGCGAGTCTGGATGTGATCCTTGGCATGGATTGGTTGTCCCAACACTTGGGGCAAATCGATTGTGCCAGGAAGATTGTCTATCTTACCAGCCCTTCGGGTGAGCAAGTCGGGTTTTCGCCACGGCTTCAGGCCCGTGTCTATGTGCATTAGAAGCAAAGCCACCTTGCAAATTCAAGATGTTCCCATAGTATCGACTTTGTGGATGTCTTTCTGAAGATTTGCCAGGATGCCTCGGTTCGAGATGCAGTTTGCCATCGAGTTCTTGCCGTGCATCGCTCCGATTTCAAGGCGCCGATCGGATGCCTCCCAATGAGCTAGAAGAATTGAAGAAGCAGCTTGGCGAGCTCCAAGCAAAGGGTTTCATCCGTCCCAGTTCATCTCCTTGGGGTTGTCCGGTGATCTTTGTGAAGAAGAAGGACAAGAAGTTTGTATGGTCCTCTGCTTGTGATGAGAGCTTTCAGGAGCTCAAACAGCGATTGACTTCAGCTCCAGTCCTCACTCTTCCTGATATCCGCAAGAGCTTCGATATTTATTGCGATGCCTCTCGTCGGGGACTTGGGTGTGTTCTTATGCAGGAAGGCAAGGCAGTTGCCTATGCATCCAGGCAGTTGAGACCTCACGAGCTCAACTATCCCACCCATGATTTAGAGCTTGCTGCGGTGGTTCATGCACTCAAGATTTGGCGGCATTATTTGATCGGTAACACTGTGAGGTGTATTCACCACAAGAGTTTGAAATACTTATTCACTCGGCGGATCTGAACCTCGAGCAGAGGAGATGGCTAGAATTAATCAAAGATTATGACATGGGTATTGATATCATCTGGCAAAGCCAATGTGGTTCTTGATGCACTTAGTCGAAAGGTGTATTGCAATACTTTGATGATCCAAGAGCAAACAACTGCGCTTCTTGCGAAATTCAGCGTCTCAACTTGGGTTTGGTTGAGCATGGTTCCCTTCTTTGCCTTGGTTGTGCAACCAACCTTGGTGGATCGAGATCAAGGCGACAAAGCAATCGATGATGGCGTGGGTAAAATCAAGCGTAACATCGAGGATGGTTCAGCCAAGTGTTTCACGAAGATGAACACGGTGTTGTATGGTTTGGGCAGCGTCTCGTGGTCCCAAAGATCCCGAGTTGCGGGATTTGATCCATACGAAGCCCATGATTCGCCTTTGTCCATCCATCCGGGCTACCAAGATGTACCAAGATCTGCGTCGAGATTTCGGTGGACTCGCATGAAGCGCGAGATTGCGGGTTCGTGGCGGATGTGGCGTATGTTGTCGCGTCAAGGCCGAGCATCGGCGTCGGTGGTCTTCTTCACCCTTACCTATTCGAGAATGGAAGTGGGATTACGAGGCATGGATTTTATCACCGGTGCGCCCGCACTTCTTGGGGAAGGATGCATTATGGGTTATAATTGATCGATTGACGAAGGTGGCCCATTTCCTTCGGGCGATCAAGATTGATGTGAATCGGCTAGCGGATCTTTACATATCCCGCATTGTGATGCGCATGGTGTGCCACGAACGATAGTGTCGATCGTGGCTCTCTTTTCACTTCCCGATTTTGGCACGACTGCAGAGGCCATGGTACCGTCTTTCCTTCAGCTTCACCTATCATCCTCGGTCGATGGTCGACGGGCGAGTCAACCAAGTTCTAGAAGATATGCTCGTGCTTGTGTTCTCTCCTACGGAAAGAATTGGGAGAAGTGCCTACCGCTTGCCGAATTCTCCTACAACAACGACTTCGGGCGGTCTCGGTATGGCACCGTTTGAGGCCTTGTATGGACGGCGTGCGCAGAACACCATTGAACCGGTCGAAGCGGTGAAAGGCGGTTCTTTGGCGGATTCGATCAATGAGGTGAAAGTCAAGTGCGATCGATTCGTGAGCACTTGCGCGCTTAGCTCGAGCGCGTAAGAGCTATGCGGTCGGCGTCGCCGTGGTGAGTTTCACCAACGACTTTGTGTATCTCAAAGTCTCACCTCCGAAAGGTCATCGTCGTTTGGCGTCAAGGGCAAATTGGCTCCTCGGTATGCCGGACCCTACCGCATCATCGATAGAGTGGGAGCTGTTGCATACAAGTTAAATTGCCACTACACTTGAAGGGTGCATGATGTTTTCCATGTGTCGCAATTGAAGAAGTGCCTCCGTGTTCGGTTGAGGAAACACCATTGGAAAATATCGATGTGCGGAAGATCTGTCTTATCGTGAGCGCCCGTTCGTATCCTCGAAGAAGTGAACGCAGAACAAGGAACCGTGTGATCAAGTTCCTTAAAGTTCAGTGGTCAAACCACTCCGAGGATGAAGCCACGTGGGAGCGGGAAGATCGTCTCGGCAGATTACCCATCCTTCTTCTCGGTGATCGAATCTGGGCGAGATTCTGTGAGGGGAGATTTGTAACAGCCCTAACTTAGGGTTTGTATTTCAAATGTAAAATTTTGAGGAGAAATAAAAACTTTTGTTGTCTCTTCAAATCATTTGAAAGTTCCTACATTTTCCTAGCAAGTTCCATTTTCTAGAATTAAATTCTTGTGAATGGAGATTGTTGTCAGACAAATTCTTAGCCTTCAAACTTGTGATCATCCTCTGAAACTATTTTTCCTAGCATCTTGATCATCCTATCTACCTCCTGAATTATTTCACAATTTTTAGATTTTGTTTGCTATTTCAAATGGCCAAGTCAACTCTGTTTGAAATCTAGTCAAACTCCTGTACAGCAGCTTGTGAATTTTCTCTAGAACAATGCAGTGCATAAAAGTTCTGGAAAAATTATACAAGGTTGTTCTCTGTCTCTAGTAGCTACCATAAAATTTCGAAATTTTTGGAGCTCAGAGCTACCTCTAAAAATTCCCCAAACCTTCTCTGTCTTTTAAATCAAATTCTAAAAATCTTGTTCCTCGGGCCCGAACCCAACCTCGGCTCGAGTCCGACCGCGCCACTTGACTCGGTCGCGTCAACTAGCTGCACCGCGCGTGAGTCCAATCGATCGTGACCGTCCGATGCAAATCGAGCGATCCACGTTGCGTCGCAACCGACTGTCGAATGCATACATCAATCCCGACCGTCCATCTCGGATCCAGCGGTCGAGCGATGTGATCGAGTCTAACTCGGGCTCGCGCCGTTTGCTGCTGCCGTGACTTGTGGGCCATACCTGCCAGGCCATTTCCGCCACGTCGCCGCGGCTCCAGCGCACCGCCGCGCCACGCGCGCTCGCCGCCGCCGCCTACATGCGTCTTTGCCACCTCACCTCACCGGTCTTTTCACCGCCCACCGTCTCACCTCGCCGCCTCGCTTTGCTCCTACAAAACCCTCAGAAGGCTTTCCTACCTCGTTTCGTCTCCATTGCCGTTCTTCTCCGAGCTCCGGGAGCCGTGGAGCGCCGCCGCGACGCCCGAGCGTTCTCGCTGCTCGGTGATCTCCGAGCACGGCGGCCGCCACGGCGTGTTCCACATCCACGGGAAGTAAACCCCTCAAGGAATTTCGGGTTTCATCGCTTGTGGAGCTGCGCGTGGCCTTTCTTCTCCAAGTCCGGCCGAAACCGCCTTTTCCACCGACGCGTCTTCTCCGGTGAGCTCCAGCTCAATTCTTCGCTCGGTGAGCACCACCTGGACTCCACCTTTCTTCTCCACTCTCTCACTCGTCCTCTCGTTCACCCGGGCTCCCGCCGCGTTAATCGCCTTGCGCCGTGTGGGCTCGTCGCGGGCCACTCCGGTGCCTCTCTGTCGTCGCCAAGCACGCCGGTGAGTTCCTGGTAACTCACTGATGCCCATGCGCGCGCTAAATTTCATTGTCTTCCTCTCTAGTGCAGTCGCGCCTTGTCACCCCCACTGCCGGCCGCCAAGCTCGTCGCGCGCGCCGCCACCGTGCTTCTCCGCGAACCCGCGACCACTATCGGCTTGGTGGTCCTCAAGCGACCCATTTGCCCGTCGCACGGCCGCGCCGTCACTTCCTCGCGCCGGCAAGTTCAGTCCAAAGCGGCCCGAGCCTCCTGTTCTTACGTTATTCCCCTCTGCATGCATGCGGCGGTGGGGCCCCTCCTTCAAAACCAATTAGTTAGCTGCTAATCATGATTATGATTGTTCTTTAGTTCACTCTCATGCTTGATCAATATTGGTATTAGAGGTTTGAAAGCATTTTAGTTCTAGTTCTCTGTATATTTCCTGTTGTCGTTTTACGTTGTCGAATCGAAAATTGGTTTCATGCTTGCTATTTAGGCCTTGATGAGTTCCTTAGGAAATAGTGTTTGGTATGGAATTATGTCGGTTCGTGATTTCGATTTTTTTAACCCTTGTTGGCATAAGTGATCTAAAGAAGTCATTAATGAATCTAGTGGTTTGTCTCTGTAATTGTCTTTCCTCACATTACGAGTGTAGTAAGGTCTTGTAGTGATAGCATCTTGTAATTGTTAACCTTCCTATATGTTGGTGTAATGCTTAGGTGTGTTAGTACCTGAAATTTTATTAAGGCCAACCATAATTAGAATTTTGTTTAGCACCTCATAGTTGGATAATTGACTAGTCAATATTGTCAATAGCTTTTGTAGGTTACGTAATATCGACTTGTAATGGTTGAGTTAGAGAACCTAGGTGTTGTTGATTTATTAACTTGATGATTAAATAATAGATGTGCACACAATCACCATCAAAGCTGCCCAAAGTTTAAAGCGTGTTAGAAGTTTGATTTTGAGGTTAACCTAGCAAATGAGTGGATGGGTCTGCGGCAATTATTTGTCATTCTTTGTGATAGTCTAGCCTTGGTGTATATGTTGGTGTTTGTATAGATGTTTGAGTTTTGCGGTGTTATTCGTTCTTATTATTTGTTTTGTTAATCGTTAGGATTCGATATTTGCGGCAACCACGAGGACGATCCTCCGCACCATATTGAGCAACAAACAACGAGCAAGCGGTTTGATCATGATTAATCCCGGTATTTTAAAGTTTAATATTTTGTTTCAGTTGTATGTATGCATCGCTTAATTTGTGTTAAAATGGTTAGTTAAATCCGTAGCTGCATATCCTGTAGACAAAATATGGATCTCTACTACCTGAGCCTAAGTTATTTCTTTGTGATTAGAGATCGCTGGATGATCTCTTGTCACTTAGTAGATTCGGGTCAACTTGCTTAGACATGCTTAGCTATCGGTAGAACTGGGCGGTTATCGACTTTAGTCGGTAACCTTGATCACACAAAATTTACTATAACTTTATGTTTTAGCATTTCTGCTATGTTTATCTGCAAAACTAAAAATGAAAACAAAAATGGTTTAGACTTGGGCACAATGGTAAGACTGGTGTGATCTGTTGGGTGTGTCTGGAAAGGTGCCCGAGTCAATTAAGGACCGAGTTACTTGCGCCACCGTACTGAGCATTTTGCGTGCTAACCACACTAGAGTATATGGGACCTCTCTTGACCTAGTACTTTGGCGTGTATTGGCTCCGGGTCGCAGGAGGTCGCAGGAGGGATGGAGGTGGGAGCATGGTAGTTGTCCGAAAAGCTTTATCCTGAGTGGGTAGTTGTCTTTTCGGCTTTACCATGTAAGCGTATGGTGTTTCTACCCATACGAGCGGCTCGGGGTTGATACACAATATTGGAAACAGTCTCGTAGGACTTAGCTGTGCCAGCATACCTTGGAAGTGTGCTTTGGCTTAAAGGCGATGCTCAAGTGTGGGTACATTGGTACACCCCTGCAGGGTTAAAACTATTCGAATAGCCTCGTCCTAGGTTATGGACACGCTCGGATACGCCCCGTAAGAACTAGACTACAACATTTAAATTAAAACTTGATGGGTGGTACGAATCTGGGATTCGTGCTATTGTTGGGGTGACTATTGGGATAGTCACTTCTAGGTTGTTTATCTTTCGCTATTGTTATTAATATCCTTACTGTTATTTCAATCTTAAAAATGAATTGCAAACTTGCCTTCAAACTGTATTACCTTATTGCAAATGAAAATTGGCTTTATGCAAATAAAACATATGGCCTCCACTAAACAAGCTTGCATGTAGCATATGAGCAGTGCGCTAGTTCACACGTCGATCTTGCGGGTACAAAGACAATCTTTGTACTCGGGTGCTTTGCTTAATGTTTTTGTTGCAGAGGAAGAAGGTGAGCCTCGTGGTCCTCACTACGTGAGTTTGTCTTGCCGCCGTGGGTGACGACTAGGCTTGGCGGTCGGTCGGATGCCTTGTGGGTTGAAGGCACACCGATTGGCTTTGTTTATAGCCATCTTATGGCACTTTTGCTTCATTGTCTTTTTGTTGTTATTTGTGTATCTTGTGGCGATCGGCCATTGTCATAATATTGTTACTATTTGTTTATCTTCCGTTTGGAAGTGTGGTGTTTGGACTCTATGTGTGGAATGGAGTTGATGTCTAATTTTGTACAGGGTGTGTATATCTGCTTTCAGGAAGTATACATATCTCGAGGATCAGTTTATTTGATTTGTGATGCTAGGACCAGGTGGTTGGTTAAGCATTACAAACCAAATAAACTGGGGTCCTCACATAGTCTTGAAAAAGAGAATGCTTATCTCAAGAATACACTAGAAAAATTCTCTAAGGGTAAAACAGTTAAACATGATTCTTGACAAGTCTAAAACTCCTTATAAGAAGTAAGGGTTAGAATACAACTTTGCCAAAGACAAGTCCAAGCCAAATGTCATTCAAGTTTTAGAAAATGGCTTAGTTGAATTGAAAACTCATCCTGTAAAAACCCTTTTAAAATCTATAGGTTTTGCCCAACCTTCTGTTGAGTCAAAAGGTGCTTCTTCTAGTGGTACCAAGTACCATTGCACCTATTGCAAGAAGGATGGGCATTTACTTGAGTTCTGTTGGTGTAGGTTGAAAAATGCTAAGAAAAATCTTGCTAGAATTTCATCTCATCAACCTAGAGCCTTCATGAGACTTGGTCATCAACAAAAGAAGAAAACTGAACTAGGATTTGTTTCACATGCTCATCATCATCATGTTCCTAGACAAAATGCATCTCATGCAGTTGTGACCATTGCTCATGATAGAACCTCAAGTAGGATCAAGGCTAGTAACTCTGCTTTACATACTTCTCGCAGACGTGTGTCTCAGTACTAGGTTCCCAAGACATGTTTAACTAACCCTAGTATTGAGACACATCGATCTTTTATGCCTTGATTTTCAGGATCACCGCGGAACGGGGAAGAACACGTGGTTCGTCGACTCTGGCTGTTCACGCCACATGATTGGAGACTCAAGATGGTTCACCTCCTTCACACGATCGACAGGTGATGACTTCATCACCTTTGGAGATGATACACAAGGGCGGACTGAAGGAACATGATCGATTAGAGTGAACAACAAGTTCATTCTTAAGGATGTTGACCTTGTAGACAAGCTAAGGTACAACTTGCTTTCAGTCTCACAACTTCTTGATGATGGTTATGACACTAGATTTAAGAAAAATGCTTGTCGAGTGCTTGATTCAGCTAGTGAGCTTGTCTTTGGAATTTTGAGAGTTGGTAGGATTTTTCGAGCTGACTTTTCTGAATCTCTTGCTGGGTCTCTTAAGTGTTTGATTGCATCTTCTTCTGAGTTCTAGCTTTGGCACCGTCGTTTAGGGCACATTGGTTTTGATCATCTGACGCCAGTTAGCAATCTTGATCTCATGAGAGGTTTACCCAAACTCAAAGCCATCAATGATGATGTATGTGCGCCTTACAGGCATGACAAGCAAGTTGCTGCCTCACACCCATCATTGACTATAGTCATGACTAACGGACCGGGACAATTGCTTCACATAGATACTATTGGTCCTACTAGGGTTCGGTCAGCCGGTGGCAAATGGTATATTGTTGTCATAGTCGATGATTTTTTGAGATACTCTTGGGTGTTCTTTCTTGTTTCAAAGGATGAAGTTTTTGATCATTTTCATGATCTTGTTCTTCGTTTGGCTTCTGAACTTCCTGGTGCCTTGAGAGCAATCTGCAGTGACAATGGCACAGAGTTCAAGAATGCCTCATTTGCCTCTTTCTGTGCTGAGCGTGGTATTGAGCATCAGTTCTCTTCTCCATAAATCCCTCAACAAAATGGTGTGGTGGAAAGGAAGAACAAGACCTTAGTCGAGATGGCTAGGACGATGCTAGATGAGTATAGCACTCC
Source organism: Ampelocalamus luodianensis (assembly GCA_036346255.1). Taxonomy (NCBI): domain Eukaryota; kingdom Viridiplantae; phylum Streptophyta; class Magnoliopsida; order Poales; family Poaceae; genus Ampelocalamus; species Ampelocalamus luodianensis. The sequence goes on from CM070637.1 coordinate 44,681,287, forward strand.
AAAGAGGTTGTGGGCTAAAGCTATTGCTACAGCTTGCCATATTGCAAATCATGTCTTTTTGAGACCACCTTTGGGCAAGACATCATGTGGGCTTCGGTTTGGTAGAAACCCCTCTGTTTCTCATTTTCGAGTTTTTGGAGCCAAGTGTTTCATTCTCAAGACAGGAAACCTAGATAAATTTGAGTCAAGGACTTCTGATGGTCTATTTCTGGGTTATCCTGCACATTTGAGGGGGTTTGGGGTTCTTAATGTGGTTATTAATGTTGAGACTAACGTTATTCAGGAGACATGTAATGTCACTTTTGATGAGACTAGCCCTGGAGCTAGATTAGATGTTTCAGGTGACACACAAGAGACAGAGAGTATCTTTGTGGAGGAAGATGAGGACGAAGCTAATGTTTGTCTCCTACCTGCTGCTGCTACACGTCCTGATCCAATTGAAGAACTTGCTGCCACTACTTCACCTTCTATTGAGGCTCCTGCTGCATCTTCACCATCAACAGTACCTGCCGAGGTCGAAGAGGAGTTATCTCCCCTAGGCGCTCCACTTTATATTCAAAGGCATCATCCTCCGGATTAGCTGATTGGTCATCTTCATGAGCGAGTCACTCACTCTAGGTATCACGATCCAAGTTTCTACTCCCATTCTGCATTTGTTGGTTCTTTCGAACCCCGTGATATATCACATGCTTTGTCTGATTCAAGCTAGGTCAATGCCATGCATGAGGAGTTAGAGAATTTTGAGAGGATTAAGGTCTAGAACCTAGTAGAGCCTCCTAATGATCATAATGTGATAGGAACCAGTTGGGTGTTCAAAAATAAACAAAGTGATGATGGTTCTATGGTTAGAAAAAAGCTAGATTGGTAGATCAGGGCTTTAGCCAAGTTGAGGGGTGTGAGGACCTCAGTTTATTTGGCTTGTAATGTTTAACCATCCACTTGGTCCTAGCATCACAAATCAAATAAACCAAGCCTCGAGATATGTATACTTCCCAGTGATGCAGTATACACACCTCGTTACAAAATCATGCATCAATTCCATACATTCACATAGAACCGAAGCAAGCGACAAACCAGAAGACATACTTAATATAAAGTTATTACAAAGAGAGGCCGATGACCAAATATCATACAAGAGCTAAGTAAACAAATGAAGCAAAAAGTGCCATAAGATGGTGACAAACAAAAGCCAATCGGTGTGCCTTAAACCCACAAGGCAACCGACCAGGACCGCCAAGCTAGTCGTCCCGAAACCGTACATCTCACAAAAGTGAGGCCCTTGGGCTCACCTTCTTCCTCTCGCAAAGATCATTAAGCAAAGCAAATGAGTACAAAAATTGTTTTTGTACTGCAAGGTGACGTGTAAGATAACAGAACTATAATTAACTACATGCAAGCTATATTTAAGTGGAGGAGGCTCTGGACTTATTTTCAGCATAAAGCAAGTTTTATTTGCAATAAGGTAATATATTTAAAAACAAGTTTGCAATTAATTTTTATTGTTCAAATAACAGAGAGACAATTATAACAATAGATAGATGACACAACATCCTGGAAGTGGCTATCCCAATAGCCACCACAACAATAGCATGAAGCACCCCTTCATACCACCCAAGTCAAGTTTTAAGTTTTTAAAAGGTTGTAGTCTAGTTCTTGCACGACCTTACCAAGCAATGTCCATAACCTAGGACGAGGCTATTCGAACAGATTTAACCCTGCAGGGGTGTACCAATGTACCCACACGATAGACCGCCTTTCCACCAGCCACGGTTAGCATACTTCCTTTGGTATGCCGGCACGGCTAAGTCTAACAAGGCAATTTCCAATGGATGATGCTAATTAAGAGCCGCAACCCACGGGAGAAGGACACATTAGACAGCCTAACCGGTCTGCTAATGCTCCCCTCCACACCACATACACACACACACACACATTTTTAACACACCCACCGACCAGCTCATAATTAACACCTCCCAAAGTACTTAGTCAAGAGAGGTCCCATATTCCTCTCGTGCGGTTAGCACGCAATAAGCGCTTGGCTTAGTGACACAAGTAACTCGGTCCTTGGGGACTTAGGCACCATTCCAATCACACCCAACAGATCACACCAACATACCATTGTGCCCAAGTCAAGATATAATTTTTGTTTTCAGTTTTTGGATTTGCAAAGCAGTAAAACACAAGGACTGGACATAATGGAATAATATAAGTATTTGTGTGATCAAGACCATCGACTAAGTCGATGATCGCCCAATACTACTGATAACTAGGCATGGCTAAGCAATATTTATTCGTAATCTACTAAGTGACAAGAGCTCATCCAACGAACTCTAATCACAGCAAATAACCTAGGCTCAGGTAGTAGAGGATAATTGTTTACCTACAGATTATGCAACTAGAGGATTAACTAATCAATTTAACAACAAAATAGCAATGCATACATACAAGTTAAACAAAGTATTAGACTTTAAAAGTAATGGGATTAAGTGGGAAATGATCAAACTGCTTGCCTTGCTGGAATTGCTCTTGCTGCAGAGGAGGATTCTCAGGTTCAATATAATCTTCGAACCTAACGCGAAAATGCGATAAAACCAAATAAGAACGAAGAACACCAAACAAAACTCAACAGAAAAAGACATCCAAATCCCATGAAATTTATACAGCAGCTAGAGGATGATTTTAGACAAATTTAGAAACAAGAAACAGGTCATTTGGACTTAACATGCAAAAGTTATGGTTAAAACAAGTTTTCTCAGCCTAATAAATCCCAGATTAATTCCTATCTGTTACTGTTCATAGCACAAATTTCTAGAATGATCTAGAGTCTGAAATTTTTATGGTAGGTAGGTTAAGATATTCTAAGAACAGCAAAATTGGGTTTGCACAATTTGGAGTTAAAATGAATTAGTTATGATTTTCTTAAGTTGTACAACTAGCATATTTCACTTTACAGGAACACAAATATGAACAACACCTATGCTAAGCTAAAGTACACTACCAGAGGAATTTTACAGACCTGGGTTTGCTCAAAAAGGAGTTGTACACAAAAAGTTATACATTTTACAAATTTTTAAGTGATTTTCCTATCCCTTACTTCATTTAAGCTTCTACTGCAAGTTTCAATAAATTCCAAACTAGAAAAGTGACCACAAATACCATCAAATTAAAATTTATCCTACCACAAAGCTACTGGAACTTGAATCGTTCAAAAAGGAGCTACAGAGACAAACTTATCCACTTATGAAAATTTAATCTACAAAATACTTAGAAAATTGGAGCCCTTGTGTAACAGCCCTAACTTAGGGTTTGTATTTCAAATGTAAAATTTTGAGGAGAAATAAAAACTTTTGTTGTCTCTTCAAATCATTTGGAAGTTTTCCAAATTTTCCCTAGCAATTTCCAATTTTCTAGAAGTTAATTCTTGTGATTGGAAATTGTTGTCATCAAATTATTAGCCTTCAAACTTGTGATCATCATCTGCAAATATTTTTCCTAGCATCTTGATCATCTTATCTACCTCCCTGAATTATTTCACAATTTTTAGATTTTGTTTGCTATTTCAAATAGCCAAGTCAAATTGGTTTGAAAATCTGGTCAAACTATGGACAACAGCTTGTGAATTTTCTTGGGAAAAATCTAGTGCATGAAAATTCCTGGAAAATTTGCACAAGGTTGCCCTCTGTCCCAGGAAGCTACCATAAAAATTTCAGAATTTTTGGAGCTCAGGAGCTACCTCTAAAAATTCCCCAAACCTTCTCTGTCTTTCTAATTCAAATCTAGAATCATCTGTTCCTCGGCTCGAACCCAAGCTCGACTTGAGTCCGACGCGCCACTTGACTTCGTCGCGCCAACTAGCTGCACCGCCCAATCCTGACCATCCGATGCAAATCGAACGATCCACGTCGCGTATGCATTCGACCGGTCCGAATGCATACAGAGATCTCGACCGTCCATCTCAGATCCAACGGTCGGCATCCATTTTGATCAAACCAGACTCCGGCTCGCGCCACTTCAACACGATCGCCGCAAGCGGACCCACTGTCGGCCCCGACCGTCTTCTCCGTTGCGCTGAGCGCGCGCCGCCGCCACAAGATGCGCGCCACGCAGCTTCGCGGCCGCCACGTCGGGACGCGTGTCCTCTCCGGCTTCGCGAGCTTTATAACTTCACCGCACTCGTTCGTTCTCGCTTCGCCGCTCTCTCGCCTTCTCGCGTTTCTGCTTGGCGCCGAGAAGAACCCGGCGTAGCGCTGCGTGCTAGCGCCGCCTCGCCAAAGAACCTCTCCATCGCGATCCACTCTCCTCACCGCACTGCGTTTTGCCCATCCCGAGCCATCGGTGTCGGCTGTATCGCCGGAGCGTGTTTATCGCCTCCGCCTCCGGTGATCTCGGTTGCGCGAAGCAATCGCGCTCCGGTGAGTCTCGACCACGACACGAAGTCCTTGGGATCGCAATCGACCTGTGAGTCTAACTGTAACGTTGTTTCACTCTTTGGTGCTTCTCCGAGGCTTCGCGACGCTTTCTTCTCCGAGCTCGGCAGAGCGCCGCCGTGCTGATTCCGGGCGCCACCGTCCTCCTCCGTCATCAAGGCCGTGGGCTTATCCTTCCTGGCGTCGAGGCGAAGCCGGTGCGCGCTTTCAAGCATCTCGTCGCCCGTAACGTCATCTCCGTGGAAGCCGCATCCTCTTCTCCGCCTCCGGCCGTCGCGGGCTCGTCTCCGGCGACCATCAGACCCCGCGTCACCGCCATCTGGTTCGCGGAGTCTCTGTGAACCTTAAGGTATCACTCGCTCATTTTGAACCCCACTGGATCGCGTGATCCACTGCGCGGCCGCGCCGCCGTCCCCGTGCGCGCCGGTGAGCCGCCGGTGGAGTTAGTTTAGCGCTAATCTTGTTTAGTCTGAGTCTCTGACTTGTGGGCCCTCTCGGGTTAAGTGAGTTTAGGAAATCCCTAATCCAACCGTTATATTTTTCCCTGTGTCGCTGCCATGTGGGTCGGTATGCCGATTAAGAATTGTGTAACGCCGTGATACGTTTTCTCCGTCAGAAACGATTATCGTTGAGCGGATGTGTTGGATTGCGTATTGTTAAAGCCGGCGCATTATTTGAACACGCCGACGTCGCCTCGCGGCCGGGCCGCCTCGATCAAGATCGCGGGCCATTGTCGATGGCGAGGGCTAGCCGGGTCGTGAGTGCGAATTGGAATAAATGCATTATAGATTTGGAAATGATTTAGTATTTCGGTTTGTGTTTTCTGTTGAATGTTAATTCAATTAAACTTGTAAAATGCATAACTAATTCAAATTTTATCCAAATTGCATGAAACCAGTCTTTGTTAATTTTCATTTTAAGTGTACTACTTAATAAAATTAGTTTCAATCTTGTCTCTGTAGCAAAAATCGGTTAATTAATTAAATGATGTTTTATGTATCTTCTAAATTAGAAAATGTATATATTTTTCAATAATTGTCCAAATCAGTGAAACCATTTTTGTAAATTGTCTTTCTTAGTGTACTAATTATCGAGTAGGTTATAGCTATGTTTACATTCATGAAAAATTGTTAAGCAATTAACTAGTGCTTTAATGTGTATATTAGCTTAGGAAATTGCTAGAAAATTCATGACCACTTCAAATAAACTATTTCTCTGTTCCTAAAAATATGATAGAACATGCTTAGGCTCTTTGTGTAAATTTTGGTTTGTTTTGTTGTTGTTGTATGTTTGAGTTTTGTCGATGTTATTCGTTCTTATTCGCTGTTTTGTTCAATCGTAGGCTTCGATATTTGCGGCAACCCTGAGAACGACCCTCCGCAACAAATTGAGCAAAAAGCACTGTGGAAAAGCGGTTTGATCATAATAATCCCAGTATTTTAAAGTCTAATATTTTGTTTCAACTGTATGTATGCATTGCTTAATTTGTGTTAAATTGATTAGTTAAATCCGTAGCTGCATATCCTGTAGACAAAATATTGATCTCTACTACCTGAGCCTAGGTTATTTGCTGTGATTAGAGGTGTTTGGATGATCTCTTGTCACTTAGTAGATCCGGGTCAACTTGCTTAGACATGCTTAGCTATCGGTAGAACTGGGCGGTTATCGACTTTAGTCGGTAACCTTGATCACACAAAATTTACTATAACTTTATGTTTTAGCATTTCTGCTATGTTTAATTGCAAAATTAAAAATGAAAACAAAAATGATTTAGACTTGGGCACAATGGTAAGGTGGTGTGATCTGTTGGGTGTGACCGAAAGGTGCCCAGAGTAAGTTAAGGACCGAGTTACTTGCGCCACCGTCATCGAGCATTTTGCGTACTAACCACACTAGAGTATATGGGACCTCTCTTGACCTAGTACTTTGGCGTGTATTGGCTCCGGGTCGCAGGAGGTCGCAGGAGGGACGGAGGTGGGAGCATGGTAGTTGTCCGAAAAGCTTTATCCTGAGTGGGTAGTTATATTTTCGGCTTTACCATGTAAGCGTATGGATTTCTATCCATACGAGCGGCTCGTAGTTAATACACAATATTGGAAAAAGTCTCGTAGGACTTAGTGTGCTGAGCATACCTTGGAAGTGTGCTTGGCTTAAAGCGATGCAAGTGTGGGTACATTGGTACACCCCTGCAGGGTTAAAACTATTCGAATAGCCTCGTCCTAGGTTATGGACACGCTCGGATACGCCCCGTAAGAACTAGACTACAACATTTAAACTAAAACTTGATGGGTGGTACGAATCTGGGATTCGTGCTATTGTTGTGGTGACTATTGGGATAGTCACTTCTAGGTTGTTTATCTTTCGCTTTTGTTATTAATATCCATACTGTTATTTCAATCTTAAAAAAATGAATTGCAAACTTGCCTTTAAACTGTATTACCTTATTGCAAATGAAAATTGGCTTTGTGCAAATGAAACATATGGCCTCCACCAAATAAGCCTGCATGTAGCTTATGAACAGGTCTGCTAGTTCACACGTCAGTCTTGCGGGTACAAAGACAATCTTTGTACTCAGGTGCTTTGCTTATGATTTTGTTGCAGAGGAAGAAGGTGAGCCCCAAGGGCCTCACTTCTGTGAGCTGTGTTGCCGTTTCGTGGACGACTAGACTTGGCGGTCCGGTCAGATGCCTTGTGGGTTGAAGGCACACTGATTGGCTTTGTTTATAGCCATCTTATGGCACTTTTGCTTCCGCTGTCTTCTTTCTGTTATTTTTGTACCTCGTGGCCTGTTGGCCTTTGTCTGTAATAACTCTACTATTTGTTTATCTTCCGTTTGGTAGTGTGGTGTTTGGACTCTATGTTTGGAATGGAGTTGATGTCTAATTTTGTAACGGGGTGTGTATACTGCTTTCTTTACGGGAAGTATACATATCTCGATGATCAATTTATTTGATTTGTGATGCTAGGATCAGGTGGTTGGTTAAGCATTACAAGCCAAATAAATTGGGGTCCTCACAAAGTTGGTATCAGAGCCATTCTGACCGTAGTAACCCAAGCATAGTCGTCCTTAGGATATTTTGAAAAAGCTTAATTTCAAAGTATAAAAAGGGTTTATGAAAACCTAGGCGATTCTCGATTTTACTCCTTGCCTATCTTAGCCTTCTACTCTCATCTTACTCTAATTTGAGTTTAAAACTTGGTTTCTCTCGTTCCTTTCAAAAGATAGTTACTACCGGTAGAATCAGTCTTTGGGAGAACCATAGAGAATTAGTCTAATTAAAATTTGTGGGGGTATAAGGGTAAGATATATATGAGTTTGCTAAGTGTCTGATTTTTGTCAATTGGTTTTGTAACTTACAAGTCTTGTGTTTATTTTGTGCTGTTAGTAAGTTACTTGCAGTGGGTTGTCGACTTCGTGTTTTCCGGCTATTGTTAACTTGTCTTAGTGAAACAGGATGGCCGGGAGAACGCGTGCGATCAACGGCTGGTCATGATGAGGAGCTTCCTCCTCCGACCATGGCTGAGGTTCTCGCTCAGATCGAGCGAAACCGCATGGACCAGACGCGCATCTTGGAGGTTATTGCTAGGAATACCTCCACTCCTGCCGGTGGTGGCGGCCACCAGACTCGCGGGGGACTTGCAGAGTTCCTCCGTACGCAGCCGCCGACTTTCTCCCGCTCTGAGGACCCTCTCGATGCGGATGATTGGTGCGCATGGTTGAGCGAAAGCTCAACATAGCTCGATGCCGCGCAGATAAGGCACTCTTCGCGCCCCACCGCCTTGAGGGCGCGGCACTCTCATGGTGGGAGAACTATCTCGCCATGCAGCCCGGGCCATGTGGTCGCGTGGGAGGAGTTCGATCGCCTGTCGGGCCCACATCCCGGATGGCCCGATGAAGTCGAAGAAGAAGGAGTTCCTCGCGCTCAAGCAAGGGCGCAAATCGTGATGGAGTACATGCGAGTTCAATCATTTGGCTCGTTATGCTACGGGGAGGTGGCCTCGGATGAGGCTAAGCAGAGAAGTTTATGGATGGCTTGTCCGAGGAGCCGGGACAAGCTATCTATTGTGGACTTCTCGACTTTCGTGCCTTGGTAGATAAGGCCATTGTTGCCGAGCATAAGGCAAAGGCGCTGGGTGAGTCCCGCATAGCGCAAATGGGAGGCACATCGGTCTACTCACACCACCTCACTGCGTCCTGGGTGGGCCAAGACGATGGCCGTTCTTTTGCTCCACCGCGCCGAGGCCATCTCGCACCAGCTCCTCGCCCACCGCAGCCGTGAGTTTTGCCACGTGCGCCGCGATCCAAGACAGAGCGGCCTCCGCAATCCGGCGCCGAGGTTACTTGTTTTATTTGCCACAACAAGGGCCATTATGCGAATGCACGCCTCGAGTGTTGCAGCACCCCTCGCCCTAATGGAGGACGCGGCAGGAGTGGTCACCACCGACGTAAGATTATTCAAGACCGAGTGCGGCGTGGTCGAGTCAACCACCTTTCACCGAGGAGGCTCAGAGGCGCCAAATGTCGTGATTGGTACACTTCTTGTTAATTCTCGCCCCGCCGCAGATTATTTGATTCTCGAGCATCGCATTCTTTTATTTCAAGATCATTTGTGCCGTTAGTGGTCTTATTTGTGTTCCTTTGGGAGTTCCTTTGCTCATCCGCTCTCCGGGTCGGAAATGAGAGCCGATCTTGATGTCGGGATGTTCCTATCATAGTCGAGGAGTGGGGTTTTGGCAAACCTTATTCCTTTCGATTCAATGAGTCTGGATGTGATTCTTGGTATGGATTGGTTGTCCCAACACTTGGGGCGATCGATTGTGCTGGGAAGATTCAAAGTAGCAGTCGGATTTTCGCGCGGCTTGGGGCCACATCTATGTGTATTAGAGGCGAAGCCACCTTGCGATTCGTGGATGTTCCCATAGTATCCGACTTTGGGGATGTCTTTCCAAGACTTGCAGGGATGCCTCGGTTCGAGACTGAGTTTGTCATCGAGTGCTGCCTGCACCGCCCGATTTCAAGGCGCGTGATCGAATGCCTCCCAATGAACTAGAAGAATTGAAGAAGCAACTTGGTGAGCTCCAAGCAAAGGGTTTCATCCATCCCAGTTCATCTCCTTGGGGTTGTCCGGTGATCTTTGTGAAGAAGAAGGACAAGACTTTGCGCATGTGTGTTGATTACCGTCAGCTCAATGAGGTGATGGTGAAGAACAAATATCCTCTCGCCCGCATTGATGATCTGCTTGATCAGTTGATCGGAGCCTGTGTGTTCTCAAAGATTGATTTGAGAATGGGGTATCATCAGTCGTCGATCGATCGAGGATATTCAAGACGGCTTTCACTACTCGTTATGGTCTGCATGCGAGTATACCGTCATGTCCTTTGGCTTAACCAATGCTCCACCTTGTTTATGAACTTAATGAATTCAAGATTCATGGAGTTTTGGACAAATTTGTGGTGGTCTTCATTGATGATATTCTTATTTATTCCAAGATCAAGAAGATCATGCCGAGCATCCAAGATTGTTTTGGGCAAATTGCGGGAACACCACTATATGCGAAGTTCGGCAAATGTGAGTTTCGTTGAAGGAAGTGGCATTCTTGGGCCATGTTCTTTCAGCTGGAGGCATAGCTGTGGATCCCAGTAAGGTCAGCGATGTTCTATCTTGGGGGCAGCCCAAGTCAGTCACCGATGTGCGGAGTTTTCTCGGTTTAGCGGGCTACTACCGCCGCTTTATCGAGAACTTCTCCAAGATCGCCAAGCCGATGACTGAATTGCTCAAGAAGGACAAGAAGTTTGTGTGGTCCTCTGCTTGTGATGAGAGCTTTCAGGAGCTCAAACAGCGTTTGACTTCAGCCCCAGTCCTCACTCTTCCTGATATCCACAAGAGCTTCGATATTTATTGCGATGCCTCTCGTCAGGGACTTGGATGTGTTCTTATGCAGGAAGGCAAGGCAGTTGCCTATGCATCCAGGCAGTTGAGACCTCACGAGCTCAATTATCCTACCCATGATTTAGAGTTGGCTCTTTGTGGTGCATGCACTCAAGATCTGCGGCACTATTTGATCGGAAACCACTGTGAGGTGTTTTCCGATCACAAGAGCTTGAAATACTTGTTCACCCAAACAGATCTGAACCTCAGCAGAGGAGATGGTTGGAATTGATCAAAGATTATGACATGGGTATTCAAGATCATCTGGCAAAGCCAATGTAGTTCTTGATGCACTTAGCGAAAAGTGTATTGCAATACTTTGATGATCCAAGAGCAAAGAACCGCACTTCTTGCGAATTTCAACGCCTCAACTTGGGTTTGGTTGAGCATGGTTCCCTTGTCGCCTTGGTTGTGCAACCTACCTTGGTGGATCAAATCAAGGCAAGCACAACAATCGATGATGGTGTGGGTAAAATCAAGCAGAACATCAAGAATGGGTCCGCCAAGTGTTTCACAGAAGATGAGCACGGTGTCGTATGGTTTGGGCAGCGGCTTGTGGTCCCAAAGGTCCCAGAGTTGCGGGATTTGATTCTTCAGGAGGCCCATGATTCGCCTTTGTCCATCCATCCGGGGCCACCAAAATGTACCAAGATCTGCGTCGCTGAATTGTGGTGGACTCGCATGAAGCGCGAGATTGCGTGTTCGTTGCCGATGTGACATATGTTGTCGCGTCAAGGCGAGCATCGGCCCAATGGTCTTCTTCACCCTTGCCTATACCGAATGGAAGTGGGATTCAGAGGCATGGATTTTATCACCGGTGCGCCTGCACTCTGCGGGAAGGATGCATTATGGGTTATCATTGATCGATTGACAAAGGTGGCTCATTTCCTTCCAAAGGCGATCAAGATTGATGTGAATCGGCTAGCGGATCTTTACATATCCCGCATTGTGAGTGCGCATGGTGTGCCACGAACGATAGTGTCGATCGTGGTTCTCTTTTCACGCCCGATTTTGGCACGATGCAGGAGGCCATGGGTACCGTCTTACTTTCAAAGACCGCCTACCATCCTCGGATCGATGGTCGGGCGGAACGCGTCAATCAGTGCTTGAAGACATGCTCGTGCTTGTGTCCTTTCCTATGGAAAGAATTGGGAGAAGTGCCTACCGCTTGCCGAAGTTCTCCTACAACAACGCCTTCCGAGCGGTCTCCAGATGGCACCATTTGAGGCCTTGTATGGGAGGCGATGCGAACACCGTTGAACCCAGTGGCGGGAAAGACAGCTTTGGTCCGATTCCATCAATGAAGCCGAAAGTCAAGTGCGATTGATTCGTGAGCACTTGCGCGTAGCTCACCGAGCGTAAGAGCTATGCGGTCGGCGCCGCCATGAGTTGAGTTTCCAGCCCAATGACTTTGTGTATCTCAAAGTCTCACCTCTGAAAGGTCATCGTCGTTTCGGCGTCAAGGGCAAATTGGCTCCTCGGTATGTCGGACCCTACCGCATCATCGATAGAGTGGGAGCTGTTGCTTACAAGTTAGACTTGCCAGCTACACTTGAGGGGGTGCATGATGTTTTCCATGTGTCACAATTGAAGAAGTGCCTTCGTGTTCCTGTGGAGGAAACGCCATTGGAAAATATCGATGTGCAGGAAGATCTGTCTTATCGTGAGCGCCCCGTTCGTATCCTCAAGAAGTCGAAGCAGAACAAGGAACCATGTGATAAAGTTCCTTAAAGTCCGTGGTCAAACCACTCAGAGGATGAAGCCACTTGGGAGCGGGAAGATCGCCTCGAGCGATTACCCATCATTCTTCTCCAGTGATCGAATCTCGAGCGAGATTCTGTAAGGGGGGGAGATTTGTAACAGCCCTAACTTAGGGTTTGTATTTCAAATGTAAAATGTTGAGGAGAAATAAAAACTTTTGTTGTCTCTTCAAATCATTTGAAAGTTTTCCAAATTTTCCCTAGCAATTTCCAATTTTCTAGAAGTTAATTCTTGTGATTGGAAATTGTTGTCATCAAATTATTAGCCTTCAAACTTGTGATCATCATCTGCAAATATTTTTCCTAGCATCTTGATCATCTTATCTACCTCCCTGAATTATTTCACAATTTTTAGATTTTGTTTGCTATTTCAAATAGCCAAGTCAAATTGGTTGGAAAATCTGGTCAAACTATGGACAACAGCTTGTGAATTTTCTTGGGAAAATCTAGTGCATGAAAATTCCTGGAAAATTTGCACAAGGTTGCCCTCTGTCCCAGGAAGCTACCATAAAATTTCAGAATTTTTGGAGCTCAGAGCTACCTCTAAAAATTCCCAAACCTTCTCTGTCTTTCTAATTCAAACTGGAATCATCTGTTCCTCTGGCTCGAACCCAAGCTCGACTTGAGTCCGACCGCGCCACTTGACTCGGCCGCGCCAACTAGCTGCACCGCCCAATCCCGACCATCCGATGCAAATCGAACGATCCACGTCGCGTATGCATTCGGACCGTCCGAATGCATACAGAGATCTCGACCGCCCATCTCGGATCCAACGGTCGGCATCCTTTGATCAAGCTGGACTCGGCTCGCCGCTTCAACACATTCGCCGCAAGCGGACCCCACTGTCGCCCCGACCGTCTTCTCGGTTGCGCTGGCGCTGTCGCGCCTTCGCGCAAGATGCGCGCACGCAGCTCGCCGCCGCCACGTCGGGACGCGTGTCCTCTCCGGCCGCGAGCTTTACAACTTCACCGCACTCGCTCGTTCTCCGCTTCTTCGCTCTCTCGCTTCTCCGCCGTTTCTGTTTCGGCAGAAGAACCCGGGGTAGCGCCGCCGCGCTAGCGCCGCCTCGCGCCAAAGAACCTCTCCATCGCGATCCACTCTCTCACCGCACTGCTTTGCCCATCCCGAGCCATCGGTGTCGAGTGTATCGCCGGAGCGTGTTTATCGTCTCCGCCTCCGGTGATCTCGGCCGCCGAAGCAATCGCGCCCGGTGAGTCTCGACCACGACACGAAGTCCTTAAGGATCGCAATCGACCACCGAGCCCAAGCGTAACGTTGTTTCACTCTTTGGTGCTTCTCCGAGGCTTCGCGACGCTTTCTTCTCGAGCTCGGCGAGCGCCGCGCCGATTCCGGCGCCACCGTCCTCCTCCGCATCAAGGCCGTGGGCTTATCCTTCTGGCGTCGGCGGCGGTGCGCGCTTTCAAGCATCTCGCCGCCGTAACGTCATCTCCGTGGAAGCCGCATCCTCTTCTCGCCCGCCGCCGCGGGCTCGTCTCGGCGACCATCGGACCAGCGCCACCGCCATCTCGTTCGCGAGTCTCTGTGAACCTTAAGGTATCACTCGCTCATTTTGAACCCCACCGATCGCGTGATCCGCTGCGCGCGCCGCGCCGCTCCCGTCGCGCGCCGGTGAGCCGCGGTGGAGTTAGTTTAGCGCTAATCTTGTTTAGTCCGAGTCTCGACTTGTGGGCCTCTCGGGTTAAGTGAGTTTAGGAAATCCCTAATCCAACCGCTATATTTTTCCACGTGTCGCTGCCATGTGGGTCCCACCGCCGATTAAGAATTGTGTAACGTCGTGATACGTTTTCTCCGTCAGAAACGATTATCGTTGAGCGGATGTGTTGGATTGCGATTGTTAAAGCCGGCGCATTATTTGAACACGCCGACGTCGCCTCGCTGGTAAATCGATCGGCAAGATCGCGGGCCCATTGTCGATGCGAGGGCTAGGTGGCCGTGAGTGCGAATTGGAATAAATGCATTATAGATTTGGAAATGATTTAGTATTTCGGTTTGTGTTTTGTTGAACTGTTAATTCAATTAAACTTGTAAAATGCATAACTAATTCAAATTTTATCCAAATTGCATGAAACAGTCTTTGTTAATTTTCATTTTAAGTGTACTACTTAATAAAATTAGTTTCAATCTTGTCTCTGTAGCAAAAATCGGTTAATTAATTAAATGATGTTTTATGTATCTTCTAAATTAGAAAATGTATATATTTTTCAATAATTGTCCAAATCAGTGAAACCATTTTTGTAAATTGTCTTTCTTAGTGTACTAATTATCGAGTAGGTTATAGCTATGTTTCGTTCATGAAAATTGTTAAGCAATTAACTAGTGCTTTAATGTGTATATTAGCTTAGGAAATTGCTAGAAAATTCATCACCACTTCAAATAAACTATTTCTCTATTCCTAAAAATATGATAGAACATGCTTAGGCTCTTTGTGTAAATTTTGGTTTGTTTTGTTGTTGTTGTATGTTTGAGTTTTGTCGATGTTATTCGCTCTTATTCATTTGCTTTGTTCAATCGTAGGCTTGATATTTGCGCAACCCCGAGAACGACCCTCCGCAACAAATTGAGCAAAGCACCGTGCAAGCGGTTTGATCATAATAATCCCAAGTATTTTAAAGTCTAATATTTTGTTTCAATCGTATGTATGCATTGCTTAATTTGTGTTAAATTGATTAGTTAAATCTGTAGTCGCATATCCACGTAGACAAAATATTGATCTCTACTACCGAGCCTAGGTTATTTCTTTGTGATTAGAGGTCATTGGATGATCTCTTGTCACTTAGTAGATCCGGTCAACTTGCTTAGACATGCTTAGCTATCGGTAGAATCTGGCGGTTATCGACTTTAGTCGGTAACCTTGATCACACAAAATTTACTATAACTTTATGTTTTAGCATTTCGCTATGTTTAATTGCAAAATTAAAAATGAAAACAAAATGATTTAGACTTGGGCACAATGGTAAGACTGGTGTGATCTGTTGGGTGTGACCGAAAGGTGCCCAGTCGATTAAGGACCGAGTTACTTGCGCCACCGCATCGAGCATTTTGCGTACTAACCACACTAGAGTATATGGGACCTCTCTTGACCTAGTACTTTGGCGTGTATTGGCTCCGGTCGCAGGAGGTCGCAGAGGGACGGAGGTGGGAGCATGGTAGTTGTCCAAAAGCTTTATCCCGAGTGGGTAGTTGTATTTTCGGCTTTACCATGTAAGCGTATGGATTTCTATCCATACGAGCGGCTCGTAGTTAATACACAATATTGGAAAAAGTCTCAGAGGACTTAGTCGTGTGCATACCTTGGAAGTGTGCTTGGCTTAAAGGCGATGCAAGTGTGGGTACATTAGTACACCCTGCAGGTTAAAACTATTCGAATAGCCTCGCCCTAGGTTATGGACACGCTCGGACACGCCCGTAAGAACTAGACTACAACATTTAAACTAAAACTTGATGGGTGGTACGAATGCGGGATTCGTTATTGTTGTGGTGACTATTGGGATAGTCACTTCTAGGTTGTTTATCTTTCGCTTTGTTATTAATATCCGCATCGTTATTTCAATCTTAAAAAAATGAATTGCAAACTTGCCTTTAAACCGTATACCTTATTGCAAATGAAAATTGGCTTTGTGCAAATGAAACATATGGCCTCCACCAAATAAGCCTGCATGTAGCTTATGAACAGGTCTGCTAGTTCACACGTCAGTCTTGCGGGTACAAAGACAATCTTTGTACTCAGGTGCTTTGCTTATGATTTTGTTGCAGAGGAAGAAGGTGAGCCCCAAGGGCCTCACTTCTGTGAGCTGTGTTGCCGTTTCGTGGACGACTAGACTTGGCGGTCCGGTCAGATACCTTGTGGGTTGAAGGCACACTGATTGGCTTTGTTTATAGCCATCTTATGACACTTTTGCTTCCGCTGTCTTCTTTCTGTTATTTTTGTACCTCGTGGCCTGTTGGCCTTTGTCTGTAATAACTCTACTATTTGTTTATCTTCCGTTTGGTAGTGTGGTGTTTGGACTCTATGTTTGGAATGGAGTTGATGTCTAATTTTGTAACAGGTGTGTATCTCGCTCGGGAAGTATACATATCTCGAGGATCAATTTATTTGATTTGTGATGCTAGGATCAGGTGGTTGGTTAAGCATTACAAGCCAAATAAATTGGGGTCCTCACACCTTGGGAGGTCCAAAAGAACTAGAGAGCACGGGGAGGTCGTGGCCGTTAAGATCAGATCCAATGGTTACGACCAGAAGGGCTCATAGCGCACGCGAGAGGAGCTCCTCGCGCGCAAAGGAGGTCGTGGCCGTCAGATCAAGATCTGGCGGTCACGAGCACTAGGGGAGGTCCTAGAATTGCAATCCACCGGGGGAGGTCAAGACGGTCAGGATTTCTCGGGGGAGGTCCCGACGGTCTAGATCTACAGGGGAGGTCCTACGGCTTAAGACCACCGAGGAGGTCCCGACGGCTAAGATCTCCCAAGGGAGGTCTTAACGGTCACGATCAAGCAAAGGAGGTCTGAACGGTAAGATCTAAGGAAAGGGAGGTCGGGACGGTCCAGATCTACCGGGGAGGTCTTAAACGATCCAGATTTAATCGAGGAAGGTCCGATGCGACAGGGTTTTAGCGGGAGGAGGCTCGGGCGGTTCGAGATGGATGCGGGAGGTCCCGACGGTCGATCGAGGCGAGGGAGGTCCAAAGCGATAAGGTTTTACAGAGAGAGGTGCGGACGGCTAAGATCTCCACTGGGAGGTCTTCAACGGTCCAGACCGCCAAGAGAGGTCCACGAGACTTAACGATTTTACGGAGAGAATCCAAGGGTCCAGAGTGACCCTCAGAGAGGTCCTCGACGGCTGAGATTGATCTAAGAGGTCATAAGACTAAGGGTTTTTACAGAAAGCATCTAACGGCACAGATTTGACCTGGGGGTGATCTTAACGATTGAGATTAAACAAGGGAGGTCCAAAGGACTTAAGGTTTTCGGAAAACACCCAATGGCTCAGATCTAATCCTAGGGTGGTCTTGAACAGCTAGGATGAACCCGAGGAGGTCAAATGACCAGACAAAATCGCGACAAAGGTACAGAACGTGACGTCAAGGTCTCCGGCACGTCGCCGGCGACCTAGACTACGGCGGCACAATCCAACTAAACCAAAATGTGCACAATACTATTGCGATCCTATTGGTACACTTCTCAACGGCGGAGCTGGCCCAGAACGCCGGCGAGCCGGAGCGAGGCGAAGGATGGTTTTCGGCAAAAACCGAAAACGACTAAAAGCTCTACCCCGCGCTAAACTAGCGGGTCCTTAAGCTCTACGGGACAAACGAACTTACGTGGCACCGAGGAGGTCTAAAGGAGGTCGGAGGAGGGTCGGCGGAGACCAGCGCGAGATGAAGAAGACAATGCCGGCGGTGCTCTGAGCTGCCAGGAGTAAAGGGTGATCAACACGGGTTTGCGATGGTCCGAGGATGGACCAGACCACGAAATTCTAAGGAGGAACTCACGGAGACGAAGACGATGAAATCCCCCTTTTCTGGCGCAATACTAAAATCCAAATTCAACTTGTTCTGAGAAACAAATCGAACCTTGAGTTAATAGGAGAGCTTAAGATGACCAAGAGGTCCAAAAGAATTGAAATAGGGGCTCAAGAACCACTCGAGCTCCGACGACAGCGAAGAGCTCCAAGGTCCCGAAAATAGCAATTATCGTGTTGAGGGAATTTTGAGCTTGGCAAGCTGAAAACGAACTGGGGTGGGCGGTTATGAGTGAAAGAGGGCCAGGGAAGGTCCTCGGAGGTACCATGAAGCTCGGGAGCAAGTGCAGGAGAGGGGCCGCAGAGATCTCGCGAAGGGCTCGACCGCGACAGAGCGGGAAACAAGGGGAACAGCGATAGGTGCGGCTTTGCCAGAGGCTCGGCTGCGCACACCTGCCCCCGACAGAGTAGGCGTGGACGCGGCCGTGACGGGACAGGGCTATGCCGCGCACTGTGCTACGCACGACGCGAGGAAGACGATGACCAGAGGAGGTCAGGGTGGTCGTGGACCGTAGGATTGAACTTGATCGCTCAGTCACAAGGCTCGGTGCTTTTAAACAACAGAGGAGATCAAGCGCCTTGGATTAGATTTGAACGGCCATGATTGAATGTCCCTGTTGGACAGTCCGAAAGTCACCCTCAAACTGGACGGTTGGATCTTGATCCAACGGTTGGAAATGGATGGGGGCTTATAACGAGGGTCCGGTGCGGTTAGTTGATTCGACCGGATCAATTAACATCGAGCCCAGTCCACTCGGACTGAGGAACAAGGCAACCAGATTTAGGGTTTTAAATATGAACTGAGACTTAGAAGATTTATTTGAGGTAGCAGAAAGACTCAAAAAATTCTGAAAATTTTACAGGAGCTTGCTGACTCAAAGATTGACCTTGTGTAAAATTTTCAGAGGTTTTCATGTAGTGCATTTTGCTTCAAAAATTCTACAAGGTTCTGATTTCAGGTTTGACTGCCCTCCAAAATATTCAAACAATTTCTAAAAATTGTGAAATTTTTCAGAGGGGTCTCAGACCATATTAGGAACTTAGGAAAAATATTTCCAAAGCATGATCATAAGATTTGACTTGAATGTTTTTGGAAGACAAGGTTTTTGGATAAAAGGACTTGTGACTTTGTATTTCCACAATTCTTGTACAAGGATTGTTGAGTACATGCAGGAAATACATAATGTAAGAAAAAGTTTTAATTTATACACATTTTCTTACATTTGAAACACAAGTCAAAAGTTGGGATGCTACAAATCTCCCCCCCTTAGAAGAATCTCGTCCCGAGATTCCGTTTACTCGGAGAAGAAAGACGGGTAATCAGCACGAAGGCGATCTTCCCGCTCCCAAGTTGCTTCATCCTCTGAATGATTTGACCACTGAACCTTAAGGAACTTGATGACCCGGTTCCTAGTTCTCCGTTCTGATTCTTCGAGAATACGAACAGGATGCTCATGGTAGGTCAAATTCTCCTGCACATCGAGATTTTCCAATGGAGTCTCCTCATTTGGAACACGGAGGCATTTCTTCAAGTGTGACACATGGAACACATCATGCACTCCCTCAAGTGAAACTGGCAACTCCAATCTGTATGCAACAGCTCCCACTTTCTCGATGATACGATAAGGCCCAACATAACGAGGAGCCAACTTACCCTTGATGCCAAAACACTGATGGCCCTTTAACGGTGAAACTTTGAGATACACAAAGTCATTGGGCTCAAAGCTCAACTCACGGCGACGACGATCTGCATAGCTCTTTTGCCTGGACTGGGCCACAAGCAAATGCTCGCGAATCAACTGAACCTGGCTTTCGACCTCATTAATGGAATCTGGGCCGAAAAACTGCCTCTCACCAGTTTCTGACCAGTTCAGTGGGGTTCTGCATCTCCTCCCATATAAAGCCTCAAATGGTGCCATACCGAGACTAGCCTGAAAGCTGTTGTTGTAGGAGAACTCCGCAAACGGCAGGCACTTCTCCCAATTCTTCCCATAGGAAAGAACACAAGCACAGAGCATATCTTCCAACACTTGGTTGACCTGTTCTATCTGACCATCAGTCTGGGGATGATAGGCTGAGCTGAAAGAGAGACGAGTTCCCATAGCCTCTTGCAAGCTATGCCAAAATCGAGAAGTGAACAGCGAGCCACGATCTGATACAATTGTCCTTGGCACACCATGCAAACTCACAATGCGGGCTATATATAGATCTGCCAGAAGACCTACCCGAAGATCTGTCTTAACAGGAAGGAAATGAGCCACTTTAGTCAATCGATCGATGACAACCCAGATGGCATCATTCTTCTTTGGAGACCGGGGTAGACCAGTGATGAAGTCCATACCAACGGAATCCCACTTCCACTCTGGCACTGGCAAAGGCTGAAGAAGGCCTGCTGGATGCTGATGTTCGGCCTTCACACGACAGCACACGTCGCACTTGGCAACGAACTTGGCAATCTCGCGTTTCATTCGGGTCCACCAGAATCTCTGACGAAGGTCCTGATACATCTTGGTAGCCCCGGGATGGATAGACAAGGGAGAATCATGGGCTTCGCGGAGAATCAAATCTCGCAATTCCATGACCTTAGGAACTACAAGGCGCTGCCCAAACCACACAACTCCGTGCTCATCCTCTCAAAAGCACTTGGCTATCCCATCCTTGATGTTTTGCTTGATTTGACTCACACCAACATCTGTCTGCTGTGCAGCCTTGATTTGATCCACAAAGGTTGGTTGCACAACCAAAGTAGCAAGAGAACTATGCTCAATTAAACCCAAATTGAGCCGCTGAAATTCTTCCAGAAGGGCAGGCTGTTGCTCTTGGAGTATTACAGCATTGCAATACACCTTTCGACTCAGTGCATCTGCAACAACATTAGCCTTGCCTGATGATACCAATGCCCATATCATAATCCTTGATCAATTCCAACCATCTTCTTTGCCTGAGGTTCAGATCTGGCTGGGTGAACAAATATTTCAAACTCTTATGATCAGAATACACCTCACAGCGGTTACCGATCAGGTAATGCCACCAAATCTTGAGTGCATGAACCACTGCAGCTAACTCCAAATCATGGGTAGGATAGTTGAGTTCGTGAGGCCTCAACTGCCTTGATGCATAGGCCACTACCTTGCCTTCCTGCATAAGAACACAACCAAGACCCTGACGAGAGGCATCACAATAGATATCGAAGCTCTTGTGAATATCAGGGAGAACAAGCACTAGGGCTGAAGTCAAACGCTTCTTGAGTTCTTGAAAACTCAAATCACAAGCAGAAGACCACACAAATTTCTTTTCTTTCTTGAGCAATTCGGTCATGGGCTTTGCAACCTTGGAGAAGTTCTCGATAAAACGACGGTAGTAACCCGCTAAACCAAGAAAACTCCGCACATTAGTGACTGACTTGGGCTGCCCCCATGATAGAACATCACTGACCTTACTAGGATCCACAGCCACACCTCCTGCTGAAAGAACATGGCCCAAGAATGATACTTCCTTCAACCAGAACTCGCACTTGCTGAATTTGGCATACAGCTGGTGCTCACGTAGCTTGCCCAACACAATCTTCAAGTGCTCAGTATGTTCTTCTTCACTTTTGGAGTAGATAAGAATGAAAACCACAACAAACTTATCCAAATACTCCATGAACACCGAGTTCATAAGATTCATGAATAAAGCGGGAGCATTAGTTAAGCCAAATGACATGACGATATACTCGTAAAGGCCATAACGAGTAGTGAAAGCCGTCTTCGGAATATCTTCAGCCCTGATCCGGACTTGGTGATACCCCAACCTTAAGTCAATCTTGGAGAATACACGGGCTCCAGTCAACTGATCAAAAAGATCATCAATACGAGGCAAATGATACTTGTTTTTCACCGTCACTTCATTAAGGGGACGGTAATCAACACACATACGCATGGTTTTATCCTTCTTCTTCACAAAAATAACTGGACAACCCCAAGGAGATGAGCTAGGACGGATAAAGCCCTTCGCTTGAAGCTCACCTAATTGCTTCTTCAGCTCCTCCAACTCATTAGGAGGCATTCGGTACGGCGCCTTGGAAATTGGAGCGGTACCGGGCAACAGTTCAATAACAAACTCTAGGTCTCGAACTGGAGGCATTCCAGGCAAATCTTCAGGAAAGACGTCCACAAAGTCACAGACTGTGGGTACATCCTGAATCTCCAAGGCTGTCTTAACTTCAAGGGCACAAAGATGTGGCCCCTGCAGGTGCGGTGAAATCCCAACTTGCTCTTTGAGGACTAGTGAGGTAGACCATCTTCCCGGCACAATCGATTTGCCCCAATTGTTGGGACAACCAATCCATGCCAAGAATCACATCCAGGTGCGCCGAATCGAGTAAGATGAGATTCGCCAAGAATTCCACTCCTTCGATGTCAATAGGAACGTCCCGGCATTCTTGATCGGCTCTCATTTCCGAACCCGGAGAGCGAATATGCAAAGGAATCCCCAAAGGAACAAAGTGAAGGTCACAATCAGCAGCAAATGATCTCGAATAAAAGAATGTGATGCCCAAGAGTCGAATAATACTGCAGCAGGACGATAACTGACAAGAAACGTACCCAACACAACGTCAGGCGCCTCCTGAGCCTCCTCAGTCGAGATGTGGTTGACTCGACCACTCCCAACACCCTGAGTCTTCTGGACGATCTTCTGGTCAGGTGTGTGACCATTCCCCTGCCCGCGTCCTCCATTAGGACGAGGGGCTGCTCCAGTCCTCTGAGGGCAACTGTTGGCGTAGTGGCCCTTCTCGTTGCAGGCGAAGCAGGTAATCTCGGCAGCTGGATTGCGGAGGCCACCCTGCTGCTGGATCGCAGGCGCACGTAGCTGAAACACAGCCTGTGGGTGACGTGGAACTGGTGCCGACGGTCTCGGCGGTGGTGAAGCCAAAGAACGGGACCCTGGTGCAGGTCCAACACGGGGACGAGTGAGGCCAGCCTGTGTAGACCGATGGGCCTCCCACTTGCGCTTGCGGGACTCGCCCAGCGCCTTCGCCTTGTGCTCTGCAACAACGGCCTTATCCACCAAGGCCTGAAAATCAGCAAAGTCCACAATAGATAGCTTGTCCTGCAGCTCCTCGGACAAGCCATCCATGAACTTCTCCTGTTTGGCCTCATCAGTGGCCACCTCTCCCGGAGCATAACGAGCCAAGTGATTAAACTCGTAAAGATACTCCATCACAGATTTGCGCCCCTGTTTGAGCGCGAGGAATTCCTTCTTCTTCAGCTTCATCAGGCCATCGGGGATGTGGGCTCGACGGAAAGCTGATCTGAACTCCTCCCAAGAGACCACATGGCCCGCGGGCTGCATGGCGAGATAGTTCTCCCACCATGAGAGAGCTGCACCCTCCAGCTGTTGGGATGCAAAAAGTGCCCGCTCCTACTCCTGGCACTGAGCAATGTTGAGATTCCTCTCAACAAGACGCAGCCAATCATCCGCGTCCAGGGGATCCTTAGACCGGGAGAAAGTGGGCGGCTGCGTACGGAGGAACTCCGCAAGCCCCCCACGAGTCTGATGTCCACCACCCCCCGATCCAGAGGCGCCAGAGGGAGTGGAGGTGTTCCTCCCGATGACCTCCAACACCCTGCGGTCCTCCGATCGGTTGCGTTCGATCTGCATAAGGACTTCAGCCATGGTCGGAGGAGGGGGAACCTCCTCATCGGAACCAGCCGACTGACTACTACGGGTGATTCTTGCCATCCTGTTCCACAAAGATAAGTCATCAATTAACTCCGGAATAGGAGACAAAGAAAGACACTTAAACACTTTACCAAATAAATTCCAACAGCTAGAGAACCAACATAAAATCGCAGCAAGTCCATAAAAATAAAATCCAACTTCCCAGTGTGACTAACTCGTATGGAAGACGAGTAATCAGTTTTTAGGAAGACAACTTTCAGCACCACTACCTAGGTTCGAAATAGCCAAGAAACAAGGTGAAAATCATCTAAAGAAGGGTTAGACACTTAGCTAACTCATATCACTTCTTACCCTTTTTATTCCCACAAGTTTTAGTGGAATTAACCTCTCATTTGCAGCACTATATACTACCTATAACTAGCTGTCCAGAAATTCTGTTTGCTGTCCAGATTTTCCTTTCCACCTCCTGGCCGAAATCTTCATCTTCAGGAGCTCCTAATCTTCACTTCCAAAACAGCCAACACTTCACTTAAAGCTCTCGTGGTCTTCCCAAAACCAATTTAATCGATTAAGTAGCTACTTTTGGAAGAAGATGAGAGGAAAAACAACTTTTCAAAATCAGTTAGGAGCAAGGTGAGATGAGAAAGCTAAGATAGACAAGAAGTAAAATCTGAGAACTTTCTTAAGATTTTCATGACACATTTGATGTTTTAGAAAGTAAGTTTTCAAAATATACTAGGGACGACCAAGCTAGGGGTTTCTACGGTCGGTATGGCTCTGATACCAACTTTGTGAGGACCCCAGTTTATTTGGCTTGTAATGCTTAACCATCCACTTGGTCCTAGCATCACAAATCAAATAAACCAAGCCTCGAGATATGTATACTTCCCAGTGATGCAGTATACACACCTCGTTACAAAATCATGCATTAATTCCATACATTCACATAGAACCGAAGCAAGCGACAAACCAGAAGCCATACTTAATATAAAGTTATTACAAAAGAGAGGCCGACTGACCAAATATCATACAAGAGCTAAGTAAACAGCGGAAGCAAAAGTGCCATAAGATGGTGACAAACAAAAGCCAATCAGTGTGCCTCAAACCCACAAGGCAACCGACCGGACCGCCAAGCTAGTCGTCCCAGAAACCGTACATCTCACAAAAGTGAGGCCCTTGGGGCTCACATTCTTTCTCTGCAACAGATCATTAAGCAAAGCAAATGAGTACAAAAATTGTTTTTGTACTCGCAAGACTGACGTGTAAGATAACAGAACTATAATTAACTACATGCAAGCTATATTTAAGTGGAGGAGGCTCGACTTATTTTCAAGATAAAGCAAGTTTTATTTGCAATAAGGTAATACATTTAAAAGCAAGTTTGCAATTAATTTTTATTGTTCAAATAACAGAGATACAATTATAACAATAGATAGATGACACAACATCCTGGAAGTGGCTATCCCAATAGCCACCACAACAATAGCATCAAGTACCCCTTCATACCACCCATGTCAAGTTTTAAGTTTTTAAAAGGTTGTAGTCTAGTTCTTGCACGACCTTACCAAGCAATGTCCATAACCTAGACGAGGCTATTCGAACAGATTTAACCCGGGGGTGTACCAATGTACCCACACGATAGACCGCCTTTCCACCGACCACGGTTAGCATACTTCCTTTGGTATGCCTAAGCACGACTAAGTCTAACAAGGCAATTTCCAATGGATGATGCTAATTAAGAGCCGAACCCACGGAGAAGGACACATTAGACAGCCTAACCGGTCTGCTAATGCTCCCCTCCACACCACATACACACACACACACATTTTTAACACACCCACCGACCAGCTCATAATTAACACCTCCCAAAGTACTTAGTCAAGAGAGGTCCCATATCCTCTCGTGCGGTTAGCACGCAATAAGCGCTGGCTTAGTGACACAAGTAACTCGGTCCTTGGGGACTTAGGCACCATTCCAATCACACCCAACAGATCACACCAACATACCATTGTGCCCAAGTCAAGATATAATTTTTGTTTTCGCTTTTGGATTTGCAAAGCGAAGAAACACAAGGACTGGACATAATGGAATAATATAAGTATTTGTGTGATCAAGACCATCGACTAAGTCGATGATCGCTTAATACTATCGATAACTAGGCATGGCTAAGCAATATTTATTCAGATCTACTAAGTGACAAGAGCTCATCCAACGAACTCTAATCACAAAGAAATAACCTAGGCTCGGTAGTAGAGGATAATTGTTTACCTACAGATTATGCAACTAGAGGATTAACTAATCAATTTAACAACAAAATAGCAATGCATACATACAAGTTAAACAAAGTATTAGACTTTAAAAGTAATGGGATTAAGGGAAATGATCAAACTGCTTGCCTTGCTGGAATTGCTCTTCTTTGCAGAGGAGGATTCTCAGGTTCAATATAATCTTCGAAACCTAACGCGAAAATGCGATAAAACCAAATAAGAACGAAGAACACCAAACAAAACTCAACAGAAAAAGACATCCAAATCCCATGAAATTTATACAGCAGCTAGAGGATGATTTTAGACAAATTTAGAAACAAGAAACAGGTCATTTGGACTTAACATGCAAAAGTTATGGTTAAAACAAGTTTTCTCAGCCTAATAAATCCCAAATTAATTCCTATCTATTACTGTTCATAGCACAAATTTCTAGAATGATCTAGAGTCTGAAATTTTTATGGTAGGTAGGTTAAGATATTCTAAGAACAGCAAAATTGGGTTTGCACAATTTGGAGTTAAAATGAATTAGTTATGATTTTCTTAAGTTGTACAACTAGCATATTTCACTTTACAGGAACACAAATATGAACAACACCTATGCTAAGCTAAAGTACACTACCAGAGGAATTTTACAGACCTAGGTTTTCTCAAAAAGGAGTTGTACACAAAAAGTTATACATTTTACAAATTTTTAAGTGATTTTCCTATCCCTTACTTCATTTAAGCTTCTACTGCAAGTTTCAATAAATTCCAAACTAGAAAAGTGACCACAAATACTCTCAAATTAAAATTTATCCTACCACAAAGCTACTGCAACTTGAATCGTTCAAAAAGGAGCTACAGAGACAAACTTATGCATTTATGGAAATTGAATCTACAAAATACTTAGAAAACTGGAGCCCTTGGGAGGTCCAAAAGAACTAGAGAGCACGGGGAGGTCGTGGCCGTTAAGATCAGATCCAATGGTTACGACCAGAAGGGCTCATAGCGCACGCGAGAGGAGCTCCTCGCGCGCAAAGGAGGTCGTGGCCGTCAGATCGAGATCTGGCGGTCACGAGCACTAGGGGAGGTCCTAGAACTGCAATCCAACGGGGGAGGTCTGGACGGTCAGGATTTCTCGGGGGAAGTCCCGACGGTCTAGATCTACAGGGGAGGTCCTACGGCTTAAGACCACTGAGGAGGTCCCGACGGGTAAGATCTCCCAAGGGAGGTCTTAACGGTCACGATCAAGCGAAGGAGGTCTGAACGGTAAGATCTAAGGAAAGGGAGGTCGGGACGGTCAAGATCTACCGGGGAGGTCTTGAACGATCCAGATTTAATCGAGGGAGGTCCGATGCGACAGGGTTTTAGCGGGAGGAGGTCTGGGCGGTTCAGATGGATCTGGGGAGGTCCTTGTAACATCCCAAATTTTGGGCTTGTGTTTCAAATGTAAGAAAATGAGTAGAAATTAAAACTTTTTCTTACATCATGTGTTTCCTGTTTGTATTGCACAAGTATTGTACAAGACTTATGGAAATGCAAAGTCACAAGTCTTTTGATACAAATCTGCTCCTTCAAAAACAATCTTGTCAAATCTTATGATCATCCCTCTGATATATTTTTCCTAAGTCTCTGTGGTGGTATGTGACCCTCTGAAAAATTCCACAATTTTTAGAAATTGTTTGAATATTTTTAGAGGTAACAAACCTGCTTGACTCTCACCAAACATTAAAACAGAGCCTTGTAGAATTTTTGGAGATTTATTCGCGGCATAAAACTCTCTGAAAATTTTACACAAGGTCAATGTCTCAGTCAGCAAGCTCCTGTAAAATTTCAGAATTTTTGGAGTTATTTTGCTACCCCAAATAAATCCTCAAAAGTCTCATTTAATTAAAAACCTAAAAACCAAATTCACTATTCGTTGTTCAAGCCTGCTCGAGTCCGAGCCACTTGACTTGGTTGAACCACCTAATCGCACCGAGTCGCGTTTAAAACGCGCGCGATATCACCGTTGATTCAAATCGCCGCCCACGCTCATGTGAGCATTCGACCTCCGCTGCGCTTAATCATTTGGGACCGTTGATTCAATCCAACCGCCCGCATCCTTGAGAGCAATCGGATCGTCCGGCGAACTTGTTTAATCGTGACCGCCCATTTTCGATCCGACGGTCACCGTTCGTCTTTTCGTTTCTTCTTCCTCCTCTCGCTTCTTCGAGCGCGCGGCAATGGCGCAGAGCGAGAGGCACGGCGGCGTTGATGTGTCACCTCCACGCTGCTTTTGTCAACGCCTCTCGCAATGCATTTAATGCGCATGTGCTTTCTCCTCCATTGTCACCATGCTCACTTGCTCCCATCATTTCGTGGTCTACAACGCGCCATGAACCGAGCTCACCATGGGCTCATGTTCTTGCTCAAAACCCTAATCCCCTTCCTATAAATTGGCTTCCTAGGTCCTCCCGGTGTTCTTTGCACCACACCTAGCTATTCTCTCGTGTTTGAGCTCAAGAACACCTCTCACCTCAAAACACCATTGTTGGTCAGAGCTCCAATGGCGGCCTTGGTGTCCAAAGTGGTTCATCCTCAACATTTCTTGCACCCTTTTGAACTCCTCAACCTCCTTTATATTTCCCCTAACTTGATTTTGGGTTGCATTCACAGAATCACTCAATTTTAAGTTTGAGATTTTCGTTGGTTTCACCCCTTTCTTCTCCAAATTCCAGTAAGTGATTCTTTTGCAATTACGCTTTTGGAGCCTCTTTGAGCTATAATGAAGCTATGGTAATGATGTGGTTCCACTCATTTTGCTCGTAACCTCATTTCCCACTTCATCTTCTTCGGCCCGGTGGACTTCATCGTGTTCAAGTCTTCCCGCCATCTTTGGAGCTCCTCTCGGCTAAGGTAGCTCCTATGTAGTCCCTAGAAGTCATGGCACTCGCTTCCTTGGACTGCGCAGCAGCATTTTGCTATTTTCGTGTTTTGCCGTGTCGGCCTTCATCTTTGTTTTCCGCTCGCGGCTGCCTGCACTTCCACCGCGGCGAGGTCACATCGCTGGGTCCGCAACACTATTGCGAACCCATTTTGATAGTTTGTGGGCGCCGTGACCGAGTCGCCGCGACAAGCCGCCAAAGCCACTGGTTTTGCCGCACGTAAGCTCCCGCTGCCGGATCATTAGGACACATTAATTACCAATCATTAGCTGTTAATTATGTCTTAATCATTATTATTGGGCCATCACCGTGGCCCAATCTCCTTAAATCAATATCTGTTTCACTCGCATCGCTCCGACATCATTAATGCTTAATCATTGATTAATAAAAATGTCGGCACTTAACTCGCTTGAAACCTTCTCGGTCGCCGACTTTGGGCCAGCAGCATCGGCGCGATGGGTTAAATCGTTGCGGTGCGTGACTGTAGTCACCGACATGCGTCCCACTCGTCGATTCTTTTTGAACTTCGATCTATAGCCGCCCATTTTGTGATCCGCGCCTAGATCTTGTATGCGTTCGACCATCCGTTCCCCTCATCATCCTCGACCGCCCATCTCGCGACCGCGGCCGAGATCTTGTGTGCAATCGGACCTTCCGTTAGATATGGGTTTCGAGCCGCCCATCTTTAGATCTCGCGGTCGAGTTCACCGAGGCAACCGATCGTCCGGTTGCATGCACTGTTGGGCCGTTGATCTTGATCCAACGGTGGACCCCGACAGGTTTGGCGCGGCGCTATTTCCGCAAAGGCGTGGCGTGTTGATTTAAATCTACGCCCACAAGCGCCCACGCCATTTTCTTTATGAGGTTGTTCTCGTATTTCGTAAGCAATTGTTTATCAACCAAAATGATATAAAACTTTAGAAACTCATAACTAATTCATTTTAATCGCTTTTAGTTAATTCCAACTGTAATAAATTAGGTTATCACTTTAGCTTATTATAAAATGGATTTAAGCATGTTCCAAAGAGGTGAAATTATATAATTAGAATAACTTGATTTGGCTCATTTTGAATATTCGAGTAAAATGAATAAAACTTTAGAAAATGCATATCTTGCTCTATGTATGTCCCAAAATGAATGATTCTAACTTTGATAAATTTATTATTAACCCAATGTTACTATAAAATGATGGTAGGTCCAAGATTGTAACAGAACCTTGATTAATGATTTAGTACCTATTTTTAGCAATTAGAAAATTTCGAAGACTTGTAAATGCACAAGTAATTCTCTGTAAATGCATAATATATTTGATAAATTCTAGAAAACCCTCTGTTGGTATACTTCTCTGTAAAATTAGTTTTGAACATATTTATGCTCTGAAAGGGTATTATGCTAATTTTGCATCTTAGAAAATCATAACTAAATCACTTTAACTCCAAATGACCTGAAAATTTATATGGGTTACCTCTATACCAGTAGGTAGCTACCATAAAAATTTCAGCTTCAAAATCTTTCTAGAAAATATTTTTGCTACATGCTAATTATGGTAGAAAATGTGTTTTTAGGTAATATCTTTGCACCGCAATTCCAAATTAGGTTTTTCCAGTTTCTATGTCTAGGTATATTCGTATTTCACCTTGTGTATAAGTTTCACGCATTTGGATAATTTTGCTTGCTCTTTGATTTAAGTGTTACTAGTTAAATATTCCGGTCCTCACAAAGTTGGTATCGAGCCACACCGACCGTAGAAACCCCTAGCTTGGTCGCTCTAGGATACTTTGAAAACTTACTTTCAAATAGTTTACTAAAACTTAAGTAAGTTCTCGAATTTACTCCTTACCTATCTTAGCTTGCTCATCTCACCTTACTCTCACTTAAGTTTTGAAAGTTGTTCCTCTCCTCCTTTCAAAAATTAGCCTTTATCGATTAACTTGGTTTTGGGAGAAACATGAGAGCTTGGAGGAAGGAATTTGGACAGCTAGCTAGTGGTGAGTAAATAAGGTAGGAAATGAGAGGATAATTCACTAAAACTTGTGGGAATAAAAGGGTAAGAAGTGATATGAGATTAGCTAATGCCTATACTATATTAGGTGGTTATACCTTGATTTTTGGGCTGCTTTGAGCCAGGTTTTAGTTCTGAAATTTTGGGTCTTCAAACGATTACTGCTCTTCCATACAAGTTAGTCGTTTGTGAAGTCGATTTGGTGATTTTTGGTCTTGTACTCTTGGTGGTTATTCCCGAGCCCTTTTATTGAGTTTGCATTTCTTTGCTTCTTTTTATCTCGGGCTTGTAGCTAACTTATCTTAGTGAATCAGATGGTGGTGGGACACGAGCGCCGAATCACCGTAGTCCCGATGAGGAGCTTCCTCCTCCGACCATGGCGGAAGTCTCATGCGATCGAACGCAATCGTTCGGAGGACCGCAGGTGCCGAGGTCATCGCCAGAACACCTCTACTCCTCTCGTGCCTCTGGATTCGAGGTGGTCACCGTGCTCGTGGGGACTTGCGGAGTTCCTCCGCACGCAGCCTCCCACCTTCTCCCGGCAGAGGATCCCTGGACGCAGACGATCGGGCCGCGTCGTTGAGCGGAAGCTCAACGCTGCTCGCTGTCGAGCGGAGCGGCACTTTTCGCATCTCATCACCGGAGGGTGCGGACTCATGGTGGGAGAATTTTCGCCATGCAAACCGCGGACACGTGGTCTCGTGGGAGGAGTTCGGTTAGCTTTCCGTCGGGCCCATGTCCCCGCCGCCCGATGAAGTCAAGAAGAAGGAGTTCTTGCGCCAAACAGGACGCAAATTGCGGATCGAGTACTTCCACGAGTTCAACCATTCGGCGAGGTACGCCCGCCGAGGTGGCCACCGATGAGGCCAAGCAGGAGAAGTTCATGGAGGGTTTGTGCGAGGAGCTTCAGACAAGCTCTCTATCGTGGACTTCCCGACTTCCGCACCTTGGTGGACAAGGCCATCATCGCCGAGCACAAGGCGAGCGCTGGCGAGTCCCGCAAGCGCAGTGGGAGGCCCGCCGCCGCACAGCCGCCTCGTTCGTCCCCGTGTTGGACTCGCACCGTGGCCCGTCCTCAAGCTTCCTACCGCCGAGGCCTTCGGCACCAGCCCACGTCCTCCGCAGCCGTGACTCGCCACGCGGCGCCGCGACCAGCCAGCAGGTGTTCTCGTAAACCCGCGCCGACGCCACCGCTTCATCGCCACGACAAGGGCCACTACGCGAGTAGTTGTCCTAAGAAGATCGAGCGGCCTCGCCCCAATGGAGGACGCGGGCAAGGGAGTGGTCACCACCGACCGTAAGACCCGGGCTTGGGGAGCGCCGAGTCAATCATATCTCGGCCGAGGAGGCACAGAGGCACCCGACGTGGTGTTGGGTACGCCTTGTTGATTTGCGCCCCGCTACGCTTTATTTGACTCGGGCCTCGCATTCTTTATTTCGAGGTCTTTGTCGTTGATTGTGGGCTTCACCGTGTTCCTCTGGGATTCCATCGCCGATTCGCTCTCCGGTTCGGAAATGAGAGCCGACCGTATGCCGGGATGTTCCTATCCACATCGAAGGCGAGGGTTCTTGGCGAATCTTATTCTACTCGACTCGCGCGCTTGGATGTGATTCTTGGCATGGATTGGTTGTCCCAACACTTGGGGCAAATCGATTGTGCGGGAAGATTGTCTATCTCACCACCTCTTCAGTGAACAGTTGGGTTTTCGCGCAGATTATGAGAGCCCCATCTCTATGTCCTGAAGCAAAGCCAAGATTGGAGATTCGCGACGTCCCCACCGTGTGGCTTCATGATGTCTTTCCCGAAGATTTACCAGGATGCCTCCTGCTCGCGATCCGAGTTTGTGATAGAGTTGTTGCCCTGCATCGCCTATTTCTAAGAGGCCGACGCATGCCTCCTAATGAGTTGGAGGAGTGAAGAAGCAACTGGGTGAGCTGCAAGAGAAGGGTTTTATCCGTCCTAGCTCATCTCCTTGGGGTTGTCCATTATCTTTGTGAAGAAGAAGGACAAGACCTTGCGATGTGTGTTGATTACAAATCCGCTTAATGAGGTGACGGTGAAGAACGAGTATCCTTTGCCCGTATTGATGATCTTTTCGATCAATTGACCGAGCACGAGTCTTCCAAGATTGACTTGAGGTCGGGCTATCATCAAGTCGGGATCGGGCCGAGGATATTCCTAAGACGGCTTTTGCTACTCGTTATGGCCTTTACGAGTACACCGTCATGTCTTTTGGTTTGACTAATGCTCCCGCTTATTCATGAATCTTATGAACTCGGTATTCATGGAGTATTTGGATAGGTTCGTGGTGGTATTCATCGATGATATCCTTATCTACTCCAAGAGTGAAGAAGAGCATGCCGAGCATCTTAAGCTTGTATTGGGCAGCTGCGTGAGCACCACCGTATGCCAAATTCGGCAAGTGCGAGTTCGTTGAAGGAAGTGGCGTTCTTGGGCCATGTTCTTCACCGAGGTGTGGTGTGGACCCTAGCAAGGTCGGTGATGTGCTATCTTGGGGTCACCAAGTCATCCACGGATGTGCGGAGTTTTCTTGGTTTGGTCGCTACTATCGCCGCTTCATCGAATTTCTCCAAGATTGCTAAGCCTATGACCGAATTGCTTAAGAAGGACAAGAAGTTTGAGTGGTCCGCTGCTTGTGATGTGAGTTTTCAGAACTCAAGAAGCGGTTGACCTCACCCGGTGCTTGTTCTCCCGATATTCACAAGAGCTTTGATATCTATTGTGATGCTTCTCGCCGTGGTCTTGGTTGTGTTCTTATGCAGAGGGCAAGGTTGTGGCCTATGCATCGCGGCAGCTAAGGCCTCATGAACTCAACTATCCTACTCATGACTTGGAGTTAGCTGCGTGGTCCATGCACTCAAGATCTGGCGGCATTATCGATTGGCAACCGTTGTGAGGTGTATTCGACCACAAGAGCTTGAAGTACTTGTTCACCCAAATGATCTGAACTCGGACAAAGAAGATGGTTGGAATTGATCAAGGACTATGACATGGGTATTCGCACCATCCGGCAAGGCCAATGTCGTTGCGGATGCACTCATCAAGGTGTATTGCAACATGTTGATGCTCCAAGAGCAGCCTACCCTCATTTCAGAGTTCCAAATACAATTTGGGTTTGATCGAGCACGGTTCCCTTGCCGTTGGTTGTGCAACCAACCTTGGTGGACCAAATCAAGGTGGCACAGCGAGCGGATGTTGGTGTGAGCCGATCAAGCGTAACATTAGGATGGGATAGCCAAGTGCTTTTCGTGAGGATGAGCATGGCGTTGTGTGGTTTGGGCGGCGTCTTGTGGTCCCTAAGGTCATGGAATTGCGGATTTGATTCTCCGCGAAGCCCATGATTCTCCTTTGTCTATTCACCCCGGGCTACCAAGATGTATCAGATCTTCGCCGAGAGATTCTCGTGGACCCGAATGAAGCGCGAGATTGCTAGGTTCGTTGTCGAGCGCGGCGTGTCTTCGTCGTGTGAAGGCCGAGCATCGGCGTCAAGTCTTCGCAGCCCTTGCCGTGCGAGAATGGAAGTGGGATTCCGTTGGCATGGACTTCATCACCGGATTGCCCCGCGTCCAAAGGGAATGATGCTATTTGGGTCGTGATCGACAAGTTGACTAAAGTGGCACATTTCCTTCTGTCAAGACGCAGCGTGTGGGGCCTTTGGCCGAACTTTATGTCTCGAGGATTGTGAGTCTTCACGGTGTACCAAGACGATTATTTCGATCGTGGTGCACTTTTCACCTCGCGTTTTGGCATAGTCTGCAAGAGGCTATGGGGACCCGCCTTCATTTCAGTACAGCTTTTCATCCTCAGACTGATGGCCAGACGGAGCGAGTCAACCAAGTGTTGGAAGATATGCTCCGTGCTTGTGTTCTTTCCTATGGGAAGAAGTGGAAGAAGTGCCTACCATTTGCTTTGAGTTCTCCTACAACAACGGCTTTCAGCCGATCTTGGCATGGCACCATTTGAGGCTTTGTATGGAAGGAGATGTAGAACCCCATTGAACTGGTCGAGACGGTGAGCGGCGATTTCGCCCGCATTCGATCAATGAGGCCGAAAGTCAGGTTCAGTTGATTCGCGAGCATCTGCGCACGGCCCAGTCCAGACAAAAGAGCTATGCAGATCGCCGTCGCCGTGAGTTGAGCTTTGAGCCCAACGACTTTGTGTATCTCAAAGTCTCACCCTTGAAGGGCCATCAGCGTTTTGGCATCAAGGGCAAGTTGGCTCCTCGATATGTTGGGCCTTATCGTATCGTCGAGAGAGTTGGAGCAGTTGCATATAGATTGGAGCTGCCAGCTGCACTTGAGGGGGTGCATGATGTGTTCCATGTTTCACACCTGAAAAAGTGCCTCCGTGTCCCAACTGAGGAAACTCCGTTGGAAACTCTCGATGTGCAGGAGAATTTGACCTACCGCGAGCATCCTGTTCGCATTCTTGAGGAATCTGAACGGAGAACAAGGAACCGTGCCATCAAGTTCCTTAAGGTTCAATGGTCAAACCATTCAAGATGAAGCAACTTGGGAGCGAGAAGATCGCCTCGTGCAGATTTTCCTTCTTTCTTCTCCGAGTAAACTAATCTCGGTCGAGATTCTTGTAAGGGGAGAGTTGTAACATCCCAAATTTTGGGCTTGTGTTTCAAATGTAAGAAAATGAGTAGAAATTAAAACTTTTCTTACATCATGTGTTTCTGCTTGTATTGCACAAGTATTGTACAAGACTTATGGAAATGCAAAGTCACAAGTCTTTTGATACAAATCCTGTTCCTTCAAAAACAATCTTGTCAAATCTTATGATCATCCTCTGGATATATTTTTCCTAAGTCTCTGTGGTGGTATGTGACCCTCTGAAAAATTCCACAATTTTTAGAAATTGTTTGAATATTTTTAGAGCGATCAAACCTGTTTGACTCTCACCAAACATTAAAACAGAGCCTTGTAGAATTTTTGGAGATTTATTCATGGCATAAAACTCTCTGAAAATTTTACACAAGGTCAATGTCTCAGTCAGCAAGCTCCTGTAAAAATTTCAGAATTTTTGGAGTTATTTTGCTACCCCAAATAAATCCTCAAAAGTCTCAGCTTAATTAAAAACCTAAAAACCAAATTCACTATTCGTTGTTCAAGTCGGCTCGAGTCCGAGCCACTTGACTTGGTTGAACCACCTAATCGCACCGAGCAGCGGTTTAAAACGCGCG
This sequence comes from Ampelocalamus luodianensis, assembly GCA_036346255.1. Taxonomy (NCBI): domain Eukaryota; kingdom Viridiplantae; phylum Streptophyta; class Magnoliopsida; order Poales; family Poaceae; genus Ampelocalamus; species Ampelocalamus luodianensis. The sequence continues at coordinate 44,716,991 of CM070637.1, forward strand.
TGCGATATCACCGTTGGATTCAAATCGCCGCCCACGCTCATGTGAGCATTCGGACCCTCGGTTGCGCTAATCATTTGGGACCGTTGGATCTCAATCCAACCGCCCGCATCCTTGAGAGCAATCGATCGTCCGCGAACTTGTTTAATCGTGACCGTCCATTTTCGATCCGACGGTCACCGTTCGTCTTTCTGTTCTTCTTCCTCCTCTGCTTCTTCGAGCGCACGGGCGGCAATGGCAGAGAGCGAGAGGGCACGGGGCGGCGTTGATGTGTCACCCACGTTGCTTTTGTCAACGCCTCTCGCAATGCATTTAATGCGCGCGAGCTTTCTCCTCCATTGTCACCATGCTCACTTGCTCCCATCATTTCGTGGTCTACAACCGCGCCATGAACCGAGCTCACCATGGGCTCATGTTCTTGCTCGAAAACCCTAATCCCCTTCCTATAAATTGGCTCCCCTAGGTCCTCCTGGTGTTCTTTTGCACCACACCTAGCTATTCTCTCGTGTTTGAGCTCAAGAACACCTCTCACCTCAAAACACCATTGTTGGGTAGAGCTCCAATGGCGGCCTTGGTGTCCAAAGTGGTTCATCCTCAACATTTCTTGCACCCTTTGAACTCCTCAACCTCCTTTATATTTCCCCTAACTTGATTTTGGGTTGCATTCACAGAATCACTCAATTTTAAGTTTGGAGATTTTCGGTTGGTTTCACCCCTTTCTTCTCCACTCAGTAAGTGATTCTTTTGCAATTACCGCTTTTGGAGCCTCTTTGAGCTATAATGAAGCTATGGTAATGATGTGGTTCCACTCATTTTGCTCGTAACCTCATTTCCACTTCATCTTCTTCGCCCGGTGGACTTCATCGTGTTCAAGTCTTCCCGCCATCTTTGGAGCTCCTCTCTAAGGTAGCTCCTATGTAGTCCCTAGAAGTCATGGCACTCGCTTCCTTGGACCGCAGCAGTGAGCATTTTGCTATTTTCGTGTTTGCCGTGTCGGCCTTCATCTTTGTTTTCGGCTCGCGGCGTTCTGCACTTCCACCGCGCGGCGAGGTCACACGTTGGGTCCGCAACACTATTGCGAACCCATTTTGATAGTTTGTGGCGCCGCCGTGACCGGAGTCGCCGGCGACAAGCCGTCAAAGCCACTCGGTTTTGCCGCACGTAAGCTCCGTTGCGTCGGATCATTAGGACACATTAATTACCAATCATTAGTCGTTAATTATGTCTTAATCATTATTATTGGGCCACCACGGTGGGCCCAATCTCCTAAATCAATATCTGTTTCACTCGCATCATTCGACATCATTAATGCTTAATCATTGATTAATAAAAATGTCGGCACTTAATCTGTCGGAAACCTTCTGCGGTCGCCGACTTGTGGGCCCAGCAGCATCGCGCGTGGGTTAAATCGTTGCGGTCGTGACTGTAGTCACCGACATGCGGTCCCACTCGTCAATACCTCTTTTGAACTTCGATCTATAGCCGCCGTCCATTTTGTGATCTGCGGCCTAGATCTTGTATGCGTTCGGACCATCCAGGTTCCCCTCATCATCTGGACCGCCCATCTCGCGATCCGCACGAGATCTTGTGTGCAATCGGACCTTCCGGTTAGATATGGGTTCGAGCCGCCCATCTTTAGATCTCATGGATGCGAGTTCACCGAGGCAACCGCATCGTCGGTTGCATGCACTGCGTTTGGGCCGTTGGATCTTGATCCAACGGTGGACCCCGATTAGGTTTGGCGCGCGTGCGCTATTTCCAGCGTGCGTGGGCTGTTGGATTTTAAATCTACGGCCCACGGGCGTCCACGTCATTTTCTTTTATGAGGTTGTTCTGTATTTCGGTAAGCAATTGTTTATCAACTGAAAATGATATAAAAACTTTAGAAACTCATAACTAATTCATTTTAACTGCTTTTTAGTTAATTCCAACTGTAATAAATTAGGTTATCACTTTAGCTTATTATAAAAATGGATTTAAGCATGTTCCAGTAGCAGGAAATTATATAATTAGGAATAACTTGATTTCTGTCATTTTGAATATTCCAGAAAATGAATAAAACTTTAGAAAATGCATATCTTGCTCTATGTATGTCCCAAAATGAATGATTCTAACTTTGATAAATTTATTATTAACCCAATGTTACTATAAAAATGATGGTAGGTCCAAGATTGTAACAGGAACCTTGATTAATGATTTAGTACCTATTTTTAGCAATTAGAAAATTCTGGAAGACTTGTAAAATGCACAAGTAATTCTCTGTAAATGCATAATATATTTGATAAATTCTAGAAAACCCCTCTGTTGGTATACTTCTGTAAAATTAGTTTTGAACATATTTATGCTCTGGAAAGGGTATTATGCTAATTTTGCATCTTAGAAAAATCATAACTAAATCACTTTAACTCCAAATGACCTGAAAATTTATATGGGTTACCTCTATACCAGTAGGTAGCTACCATAAAAATTTCAGCTTCAAAATCTTTCTAGAAAATATTTTTGCTCTGATTGCTAATTATGGTAGAAAATGTGTTTTTAGGTAATATCTTTGCACCGCAATTCCAAATTAGGTTTTTCCAGTTTCTATGTCTAGGTATATTCGTATTTCACCTTGTGTATAAGTTTCGTCGCATTTGGATAATTTTTGCTTGCTCTTTGATTTAAGTGTTACTAGTTAAATATTCCGGGTCCTCACAGTCCTGACGGTCCAGATCAAGGCGGAGGGAGGTCCAAAGCGATAAGGTTTTACAGAGAGAGGTCTGGACGGCTAAGATCTCCACGGGGAGGTCTTCAACGGTCCAGATCTGCCCAAGAGAGGTCCTGAGACTTGACGATTTTACGGAGAGAATCCAAGGGTCGAGTGACCTCGAGAGAGGTCCTCGGCGGCTGAGATTGATCTAAGAGGTCATAAGACTAAGGATTTTTACAGAAAGCATCTAACGACACAGATTTGATCTGGGGGTGATCTTAACGGTTGAGATTAAACAAGGGGAGGTCCAAAGGACTTAAGGTTTTCGGAAAACACCCAATGGCTCAGATCTAATCCTAGGGTGGTCTTGAACAGCTAGGATGAACCCGAGGAGGTCAAATGACCAGACAAAATCGCGACAAAGGTACAGAACGTGACGTCAAGGTCTCCGGCACGTCGCCGGCGACCTAGACTATGACGGCACAATCCAACTAAACCAAAATGTGCACAATACTATTGCGATCCTATTGGTACCCTTCTCAACGGCGGAGTGGCCCGTAACGCCAATGGCCGAGCGAGGCGAAGGATGGTTTCGGCAAAACCGAAAGCGACAAAAAGCTCTACCCCGCTAAACTAGCGGGTCCTTAAGCTCTGGGGACAAAACGAACTTACCGGGGCACCAGCGAGGTCTAAGGAGGTCGGAGGAGGGTGGCGCGAGACCGACGGAGATGAAGAAGACAATGCCGGCGGTGCTCGGGCTGCCGGGAGTAAAGGGTGATCAACACGGGTTTGCGATGGTCGAGGATGGACCGGGACCATGAAATTCGGAAGGAGGAACTCACGGAGGCGAAGACGATGAAATCCCCTTTTTTGGCCGTAATACTAAAATCCAAATTCAACTTGTTCTGGAAACAAATCGAACCACGAGTTAATAGGAGAGCTTAAGATGACCAAGAGGTCCGAAAAAGAATTGAAATAAGGGCTCAAGAGCCTTTGGAGATCGACGACGGCGAAGAGCTCCAAGATCCGAAAATGGCGATTATGGTGTTGAGGAATTTTGAGGTGTCAAAACGAAGGGTGGCGGTTATGAGTGAAAGAGGGCCAGGGAAGGTCCTCGGAGGTATCATGAAGCTCGGGAGCAAGGGTACAGGGAGAGGGGCCCCCGCAGAGATCTGCGAGCGGGCTCGACCGCGGCAGAGCGGGAAACAAGGGGAACAACGATAGGTGCGGCTTTGCGGAGGCTCATTGCGCGCACACCGCCTCGACGAGTAGGCGTGGACGCGGCCGTGACGGGACAAGGCCATGCCGCGCACTGTGCTACGCACGGCGCGAGGAAGACGATGACCAGAGGAGGTCAGGGTGGTCGTGGACCGTAGGATTGAACTTGATCGGCTCAGGTCACAAGGCTCCGGTGCTTTTAAAACAACAGAGGAGATCAAGCGCCCTTGGATTAGATTTGAATGGCCACGATTGAATGTCCCTGTTGGACAGTCCGAAAGTCACCCTCAAACTGGACGGTTGGATCTTGATCCAACGGTTGGAAATGGATGGGGCTTATAACGAGGGTCGGTGCGGTTAGTTGATTCGACAGGATCAATTGACATCGAGCGAGTCGACTCGGACTCGAGGAACGAGGCAACCAGATTTAGGGTTTTAAATATGAACTGAGACTTAGAAGATTTATTTGAGGTAGCAGAAAGACTCAAAAAATTCTGAAAATTTTACAGGAGCTTGCTGACTCAAAGATTGACCTTGTGTAAAATTTTCAGAGGTTTTCATGCAGTGCATTTTGCTTCAAAAATTCTACAAGGTTCTGATTTCAGGTTTGACTGCCCTCCAAAATATTCAAACAATTTCTAAAAATTGTGAAATTTTTCAGAGGGGTCTCAGACCATATTAGGAACTTAGGAAAAATATTTCCAAAGCATGATCATAAGATTTGACTTGAATGTTTTTGGAAGACAAGGTTTTTGGATAAAAGGACTTGTGACTTTGTATTTCCACAATTCTTGTACAAGGATTGTTGAGTACATGCAGGAAATACATAATGTAAGAAAAAGTTGTAATTTCTACACATTTTCTTACATTTGAAACACAAGTCCAAAGTTGGGATGTTACAAGGGGTTAGACTTTGATGAGACCTTTGCTCCTATTACTAGACTAGAAGCTATTCACATCGCTTGCATTTCTTTGCATCTAAGGGCTTTAGGTTGTTTCAGATGGATGTTAGGAGTGTATTTCTGAATAGTTACATAGAGGAGGAGTGTATGTTAGACAACACCTAGGTTTTGAGAATCTCAAGCATCCACATCTTGTTTTCAAGCTATCTAAAGCCTTGTATGGTCTTAAGCAAGCCCCTAGAGCCTGATATAATAGGCTTAAGACCTTCTTGCTTAAGAATAACTTTGAGATGGGTAAGGTTGATAGGACTCTATTCATTCTTAGGTATGGCAATGACTTCTTGCTTGTTCAGATTTGTATAGATGATTTTATTTTTGGTGGTTCTTTCCATACTCTTGTTTCTTGTTTTTCTGAGACCATGTTTAGGGAATTTGAGATGAGTATGATGGGAGAACTCAAATACTTTCTAGGGCTTCAAATCAAGCAATGCAAGGAAGGGATCTTCATCCATCAAATGAAGTACACCAAGAATCTGCTCAAGCGCTTTGACATGGGTGACTACAAGCCAATCGTCACTCCTATGGCGACTTTGACTGCTTTGGATCCAGACAAGGAAGAAGAAGTCGTGGATCAATGTGAGTACCGCAGCATGATCGACTCTCTCCTTTACCTGACAGCCTCAGGACTGGACATCACTTCGCGGTCTGTCTCTGTGCGAGGTTTCAGGCATCTCCGAGGACTTCCCATTGCCAAGCTATCAAGCACATTTTCAGGTACCTTCACCTACCCTCCAGTATGGCATTTGGTATTCCTGCTCTTCTTCCTTGTCCATTCGAGGGGTTTCTAATTCTGATTTTGCAGGCTGTCGGCTAAATAGGAAGAGTACCTTAGGCACTTGCCACTTCATAGACACTTCTCTTGTCTCTTGGTCTTCTAGGAAGCAGTCATCTGTTGCTCAATCCACTACAAAAAGCTGAATATGTAGCTACTGCTATTTGTTGTATGTAACATCCCAATTTTCAGGTCTTTTTAAAAAATTTCATAATAAAAATAACCATTTGATTTTGTTGATTTGCTCAAGCTTAACTTGGAGATTTTGGAAAGTTGAAAGTGATTTAATATGAATTACTCAAACTTCAACTAATTCAAAGCTTAGTTTGTTTCGAGTTCTCTAGTTTAGGATCCCTTTTTCTCGGTTCGTTCCTCCTTCCCGCGCGCCCGTGCCCTCAATCCTTGTGAGCCGTCCGATTATGTTTGAGCGGCTTGATTTGTTTGGACGTTCACCCAGTCCGAACGTCCCAATCCTTACGAGGCGTCTGATCGTGTTTGTACGGCCCAATCTCGTTTGCGCGTTCGCCCAGTCCAAACGTTCTCAATCCTTGTGAGTTGTCCGATCAGAATCAAATGGCCTTCATCCCGTAGATGACCCTATCGGTCGCAACTGCCCTTTTTGCAAAGACAACCCTCTTGGTAGCAATTGCCCTTTTTGCAAAGACGACCCTCTCGGTCGCAACCGCCCTTTTTCAAAAGGCGACCCTCTTTGGTCCTAACTCCCCTTTTGCAAAGACCACCCTCCTGGTCAAGACTACCTTCGTGATCGCGACCTCCCCTTTTGCAAAGACCACCCTCCTCGTCAAGACCACCTTCGTGGTCACGACCTCCCCTTTTTGCAAAGATCACCCTCCTGGTCAAGACTACCCTCTTGGTCACGACCTTCTCCTTTGGACCTCCTCAGGACCTCCCCCTTCGCAGGACCTCCTCCTTTGGACCTTCTTCTTTGGGCCTCCTCAGGACCTCCTCCTTTGGACCTTCTCCTTTGGACCTTCTCAGCACCTCCTCCTTCATAGGACCTCCTCCATTGGACCTTCTCAAGGACCTCCCCCTTTGTGGTCACGACCGGCCGTTGATCATGACTGGCCCTTCGTACAGCCCCTGTTCACTTTCGCTATTCATCCATGTTCTCCTTTGTAGCAACGTGCGCATTAAATGCGATGTGCAAGTCTGCAGTGACATGCGCATTAAATGTTGTTGCCTCGCTGAGCCTCACTGTCCTGCCGGCAGCGAGCCCATGCCTCATCACCGCAAATCCCGCCGCCCATCTTGTCACACGGTCATTCTCCTTCATCTACAAATAGGGCACCATGGAGTCCCTTAGCCCTTTTGTTTCCACTCAGCTTTCAAGCTCTCTCTCTTTCACTCTCTCACTCTCGATCTCCTTTGTTCAAGCTCCAACTTTAGTAGTTTACCTTTTTATGTTCACCTTACTTCAGTATCTTTTTTTTTTGCTTTGGTTTGGTGTTTTCATTGGAGTTTTTGTAAATTTGTTTTTTTATTTGGTTTTGTTCGCACGTTTAGATTCCGGTTTCTCAGAAGAGTTCGTGGACCCGACAACCTCAACCGAAGATTTTCAACTCTTGAACAAAGGTAAGTCATAGACCTTTGATCATGTTGAACCTAGTTTATAAAACTATGTTGTTGTGTATCAACATGCATGGCTAGTTGTATAAAAATAGTTTGGGAGATAGCTAAACACCTACTTGATAGTATGATTCCTTGAATAAGTTGGTTCGACATGTTGACATATTCCCTTGGACACCATAGGTTGGGTAATTTTTAGTTGGACATTATTGGTATACCAACCTGGGTATCGTTTATGCTTAGATATGCTTTAGTTATACGCTGGTTACTTGATCACTTACTCAAAGAATGTAAATTTGACTAATGAGATATGGAATTGTGGTGCGATGCCACTGTTGTGCAACTATAGTGTGAGGTCACAGTTTTGTCGATTGTGGTGCGATGCCGCTGTTATAAAACTTGTTGTCCCATGGCAAGGGTTGTCATTTGGTCGGGTTGAACGAAAAGGATTTCTTGCTCTGGCGAATGATCGTGCAGTAAAGGGGGTGCAGGAATCACATTGGGATGAGGATGTTTTGCCTGAGCTACCACTAAGGACTTAACTTTGTGCGTCATTGATCTGGGCCTCACCGTGCAACCACAAGTATATTATGGGGTGGACAGGGCAAACTATTTAGCAATATTTTGAGTCAGTTTTGTCGGGTTGGCGTGTGCTGATTCACATGACGCAAGAGGGGGCCAGGAAGGTGAAACCTTAGTGGGCAGAACCATGTCAAAACAGAGCTTTGAAAGAGCCTTGTGATAGTCTCACCTTGATTCACACGTCAAAGGAAACGTGTGGTATATCAGGCGATTATCTTTTGTGGGTCGTGGGTGATCACGAGTGGTCCGAGGAGTGAGCAGGGTGCTCACATGCTGTTTTTAAAGAACTTGTTTACTTATGTATTACTCTTTCAACTCGTGCCTTGCAATCTACTTATTATATTTGTTGTCAATATTGTCTTCTGCAAATTAACCATAATGCTATCCCGATCAAGTCTTGCATGAATATTACTTGCATTCTTGTTCCCTACAACTTGCTGAGTACATTCAAAGTACTCACGACTTTGAGCCCTCTATTTGATCAGCAGAGGAGGGTGAACCAAAGAACCCAGAGTTCTATGAAGAGGAGTTCTACGAATACCATGCGAACTAGGGACGTCCTCCACTCAATTGCCTATGGGCATGTCGGATGGCCACTACGACTTGTTTTGGTCCCGCTGCAAGTTTCTCTTGTGTAAAGCCCTGCATGGCAACCTTGTAAAAACCTTGACCGTAAGGTCTTTTGCTATTAATATAACTTTGTCTGCTTCTTGTTTAGCCGGTTGTATGGAAATGATTACATTAATGTCATGACTGTGCGAGCTAGCTACTAATCTGGGACTAGTTTGGAATGCACAAAGGGTCCTGGGGATTGTTTACTCGGGGTCCCAACGAGGTGGTATCAGAGCCATATCGACAGTAGGACGTAATTTTATTTAACATGGTCGTTTTAGTCAAGGTCTCAAAACTTATTTTCTAAATCAAACTAAGTCAACTGATGTGTAGTTATTCTTCTCTCACCTTATTCTATTCTCATCCCATTCTTAGGTTCTTATATTTTTATCCTTTCTGAAGCCTTGCTTTCAAAACTAAATTGATCTCCTTACCTCTGTACTCTCTTTAGGATCGAGCTCTTCATGATCAAGCGCTGGATGGCCTGGAAGTTTCTAGATCTGCCGTTTGTTTCAAGTCGACCATCCCTATAAATTAGATTAGAAGTGTTTGAGCAGAGTGGCCCTTCTTAGCTTAGTATCGTTAGTCTGTGTAATAGGACCTCGGTCTCGAGTTTTGTTGCCTCTTAATAGCTTTCGGCTATTTTTCCTTTGGGTTTAACTGACTTTCCTTAATTAGGTTGATCTATTTTTTCCCCTCGCACTCGCTTGTCTTTGTGCTTTTCCCTCTTATCTATCATGCTTTCTTCTTCTCATCTATTAAACCTGGGAAGATTTGTGTAGATGGTATAGACTCACAACTCGGCAAGCTAAGGTGAGCCAGTGGAACCCTTTACGCCACCCCCACCTCCTTCGACAGCAACCACAGATCAGGGTTTGGGACAGTTTATGGCAGCCCAGACGTAGCTGATGGGTGCAATGATGCAAAACATGATCTAGATGATGGCTCAATAAAACCAGACAACCACCGCTCTACTTGCCATGATAAATCTGAACCACAAAGCAGCTGCCATGCAACCGCCACCACCACCAGCTTTCCCTCAGTCAAGGTTGGCGAAATTCGCGAGACCCATCCACCTCGTTCTCGGCTCTTAGAAGTGTTGGGCATGAATGACTAGCTACGATCCACCGAGAAAGCACGCCATCGCCGGTGTGATGGCCGTGAGAAAGTCTTGTATGCTACACCCTAGCTTGAAGGCCAGCATTGCGAGTGGTGGGAAAACTTCTACGTCGCCCATGCTGTAACACCCTGGTTTTTGAAGCTTGTTGGGTTTTCAAAATAAAGCAAACCAATTAGTTTCCTTGGAGTCTAAAAGCTTAAACTGAGATTTTGGAATGATTTTAAGTGACTAATCCCATCTTGAACTAAAGCTTCCAGTGAGTTTGTCGGTTTGTTGGAGTCCTAGGGTTCTCCCCTTCTTGTGCTCGCTTCTTTCTTTGGCCTAGACCTCCTCCGTGTTCCTTCTTTGGTTTAGACCTCCTCAGGTCTCGACCTCCCCGTGGTCCTAACTTTTATTTTAAGTCACGACCATCCTCGAGCTGCCTTGAGCTCGAATTTGTGTTTCAAGACCTCCCATTGCGAGATCTTGACCGTGAGGACCTCCCCTTGCAAGATCTTGATCGTGAGGACCTCCCCTTGCGAGATCTTGTCCGTTAGGACCTCCCTTGTACCCTTTCGCCCTTGAGTTTCTTAGCCTTGGACATATTTACTGGATCTCCGCCGTCAGATCCTTCATTTTTGAATCTGACCATTTGAAACCCCTTTGTACTGGACCTCCTTTAAGTCCAAATCTAGTGCACGCTTTTCCCTCTCTTGGACCGTTAGATCTTGTTTGAATGGCCTGATTGAGAAGAGGTGTTCGGACGGTCTGAACGTTCCCTTGCATTATAGTACGTTCGATTGAGTTTGGACGATCCTGATGTAAGCGCGTGTTCTCGTGATCTAAACGTCCCCATCTCCTTGGACCACCCGATCAAGATCGTGTGGCTCTGGTCGATTGCGCCTTTCCTCTTAGCTTTTGGACCTCCTCCCCTTCTGGTCTTTTTGCAAAGACCACTCTCTTTTCGTCACGACCACCTACTGTGGTCATGATTTTTGGTCTTTTTGCAAAGACCACCCTCTTTTCGTCACAACCACCTCCTGTGGTCATGACCTCTGTCCTTTTTGCAAAGACCCACCTTCTGTGGCCTTTTTCTGAAGACCACCCTGGTGGGACGGGACCTCCTTCCGCAGGACCTCCTCCTTTGACCACCCCTCGGTTGGACCTCCCTTTGGTCACGACTTCCTCCCGTTGCTTTGACCAGCCTCTTTGTTTGAGCCAGTTCTGTCCACTTTCCCCTTTCTGCACGTTTGCAGCAGAAAGTCTCTGAACATTAAATGCTGCTGCAGCATATTTAATGTTGTCACCTCCGTAGTACCTCTCTTTCCCTCTTGCCCCTCCTTTACCTGCTCCTATCCTCTTTTCCACCCATCCTTGAACACTTGTTCCCTTGAGCTCCCCGCAGCCCAGGCCTTATAGGCTTGGACAGCACCCCATCTTTGCCTTCTTCCTCATTTCAGCCCCTTTGCTTTCGCAACAAGCTCTGTGGGACCTTCTTCCTAGCTCTAGACCTCCTCCGAAGCAGCCCTCTAGACCTCCCCCAAACCTTCCGAGCTCTTTGCTGGTTCTAGTGGTGTTTTTCTTTGAGTTTCTTCTGACTTTTACTTGAGTTTGTTTTTGAAGTTAGCTTTGCTCTTTTCGTGTAGATTGCGAAGACACCGAGGAGCCCGAGTTCTTTGAAGAGGAAGATCCCTAAGCCTTTGAGCAAGGCAAGTTACACCCTTGACCATATTGCACCCTTTATTTCAATCTATGTACTTATGTTTCAAGCTAAGTATTGCATGTATATTTTACCTAGTATTTCAATGCCAGTGTTTACACTCGTAGTTACTCCTAACCTCTTTTGTAAGACCACTTTGTTATTGCACCCGAACTCGTTGTCATCTTATTGAAAGACTGGTTATTGCTTTATGTGTGACCAGGACCTCTTAAAAGGAATGCTTGGACCAAAAACTTGTTTTGGGAAGTTTTGCCAAAGACCTTTGTTTTACCTCAAATATTTTGACCATGGCATTGGGTTGTCGTAGAAACCTATTTTTCAAATGCATCTGTTGGAAAATGGTTTGGATGTGGGCGAACCTTGGTTGGTCTCATGGTGGGTGCACGGGTAGTGCATGTGTGAGGACCCCGGTTTATTTGGCTTGAAATGCTTAACCAATCACCTGGTCCTAGCATCGCAAATCAAACAAACCGAACCTCGAGATATGTATACTTCCCAGAAAGCAGTATACACACCTCACCACACAAGTATGCATCAACTCCATTCCAAACATAGAGTCCAAACATCACACTACTAAGCAATGTAATGATGGATTATTACGGACCAAGGCCGTAGGACAAAGATACAAAAATAACTGAAGAAAGACAGCGGAAGCAAAAGTGCCATAAGATGGCTATAAACAAAGCCAATCAGCGTGCCTTCAACCCACAAAGCATCTGACCGGACCGCCAAGCCTAGTCGTCATACATGAAGCGGCAGCACAACTCACAGAAGTGAGGCCCTTGGGGCTCACCTTCTTCCTCTGCAACAAAAACATTAAGCAAAGCAGCTGAGTACAAAAATTATTTTTGTACTCGCAAGACTGACGTATGAGCTAGCAGACCTATTCATATGCTACATGCAGGCTTATCTGGTAGAGGCCATATGTTTCATTTGCACAAAGCCAAATTTATTTGCAATAATGTAATCTGATTTGAAGGCAAATTTGCAATTCATTTTAGTGTTGAAATAACGTGAAATAAAGATAGATACAAGTAACCACACAGAAGTGACTATCCCAATAGCCACCACAACATAGCACGAATCCTCAGTTCGTACCCAAATCAAGTTTTAATTTAAAGGTTGTAGTCTAACTCTTGAAAAGCTTACCCAAGCGTGTCCATCACCTAGGGCGAGGCTATTCGAATAGTTTTAACCTGCGGGTGTACCACTGCACCCACACTTGAGATCGCCTTTAAGCCAAAGCACACTTAGAAGGTATGCGGACACGACTAAGTCCTACGAGACATTTTCCAATATTGTGTATTAACTACGAGGCGCTCGTATGGATGGAAATCCATACGCTTAAATAGTAAAGCCGAAAAGACAACTACCTTTGCGGGTAAAGCTTTTGAGACAACTACCATGCTCCCAACACCATCCCTCCTGCGACCTCCTGCGACCGGGCCAATACATGCAGTACTAGGTCAAGAGAGGTCCCATATACTCTAGTGTGGTTATGCGCGAAATGCTGGATAGCGGTACTCACAAGATCTTTGGTCCTTAATTGACCGGGCACCATTCGATCACACCCAAAAATCACACCATCTTACCATTGTGCGCGTTTAAATCGTTTTGTTTTCAGTTTAGTTTTGCAATTAACATAGCATAAGTGAAACATAAAAGCAACAATAATAATTTTATGTGATCAAGATCATCGACTAAGTCGATGATCGCTTAAATCTACCATAGCTAAGCATGGCTAAGCAAGCTGAACTCGTAATCTACTAAGTGACAAGAGTTCATCCAACGAACTCTAATCATAGCAAATAACCTAGGCTCAGGTAGTAGAGATCAATATTTCACCTACAGGATATGCACTACGGATTTAACTAATCAATTTAACACAAATTAAGCCATGCATACATACAATTTGAAACAAAATATTAGACTTTAAAATACTGGGATTAACATGATCAAACTGCTTGCCTGGCGGCTGTTGCTCAATATGCTGCTGAGGATCACTCTCGAGAATACCAGAATCGTCGCAATCTAACGATCGAGCAAAAACAACGAATAAGAACAAAAACACCAACAACACTTCAACAATCAACAACACCAAAACATACCAAAAGCTTACACAACAGCTAAAACAATGATTTATCAAAATTTTAGAAACAGGGAACAACTTATTTGAAGTTGTAAAGAATTTTCTAGGAATTTTCTAAGCTAAAATACACATAAAGCATCATTTAATTATTTAACAAAATTTACGAATAGAAACAAATCTAAAACCTATCCTGATAATTGGTACACTAAAAATGAAAATTTACAAAATTGGATTTACTGGATTTGGACAAATATTGAGATAGATATGAATTTTCTAATTTGGAATATACATAAAAACACCATTTAATCAACTATCAGATTTTTGATACAGAGACATAGCTGAAACCATTTTTAGTAAATAGCACATTTAAAATGAAATTTAACAGAACTGGTTTCATGCGATTTGAAGAAAAATTGAATTAGTTATGAATTTTCTAAGTTTAAATGAATTAACGATTATGAGATATTACATTTCAGAAATACTAAAGCATTTATTCCTTTTTCTACCAACGCGCAGCTAGCCACAGACACAGACATGCGGGCCCGCGCGAAAAACACTGACCAGGTCAAACTTGACCCGGTAGCGCAGCGGCGGCGTCGGCGCATTCTAAGAATCGTCTTGGCTTATCAAAGTGTAATTCTAACATATCGCGCAGAAATCGCTTCCCAACAGAGAAAGCGTATTACCAAAGTTTATACAAACCTTAGCGGCGGCATGGGCCCACAATGACTCGAGTATAAACATAACGGTTGAATTAAAGTTCTAAACGCGATTAATCAGAGAGGGGCCCACAAGACGGTGATACACTTAAAATAGGATTAACGCTAATGGAGGATTAACTCTAGCTGCCGGCGGTTCACGGCCAGCGCCGCGACGGGGCGGCGGCGCGCGCGAATGATCGGCAAACCGAAGGTTTACGGCGAGTGGATGATACCTTGAGTTCGCAGCGATCTCGCAAACACGATGGCGGCGGCGAGTCCGATGGTCACCGGAGGTGGGCTCGCGGCGAACGGAGGCGGAGACGAAGACACGGCTCCCGCGGAGAAGACGCTACGGACTTCAAGAAGCTTCGGGAAGGTGCGCAACAACTTCGCCTCGACTCCAGGAAGGATAAGCCCAAAATAACGCGAAGAAAGCGTCAGAGGCGGCCGGAATTGCCACGGCGGCGGAACACCGTGCTCGGAGAAGAACCGGCCGCACACCCTCCACGATGCACCAAAACGAAAATGAACCCACCGTGAGCATCAGTGGAGCATTGCGATCAAGTGGGACCAAACGCTGAGGCTTGAGACTCACTAGAACGCCTACGACCGGCGAAGGCTGCGGAGGCGGAGGCAGCGAAGTCGCTCTGGCGATCTGATGCACGCCGATGATCGTTTGGGCAAAATGGGCGGCGAGAGAGCGAGCAGCGGCGCGTCGGCTGTTGCTCGGCGGCGATGGTGGTGGCGCTGTCCTCGGCTTCCTCCCCGGCCGAAAATGAAAAAGGGCGGAGAAAGCCCGAGAGAGCAAAGGGCAACAAGTGAGTGAGCTCAGGGTCTTTAGGAAGTCACGGCGATGCCTCACGGCCGGACACGAGGCAAAGAGGTGGCAGCGGCGAGTGCGTGCACGCATGCGCGGCGGCCGCGAGCTCGGTGAGCAGCGGAGAAGGCGAGGGCGATGCGACAAGGAGGGCCCACTCGTCGATGGCGGCGACGAAGCGGCGCGGTGAGTTGGTCGAGCCAGACTCGGGTTCGGGCGCAATGTGAGCCGTGCGATGCGCATCGGACGGATGGCAATGATCGGCTCGGGGCGGTGCTGTTAGTTGGTGCGATCGAGCCGAGACGCACGGTCGGACTCGAGCTCGAGTTGGGTTGAGAGCGACAAGCGATAACTTTCGAATTGATTTTCTAAAAGGCTGAGAGGATTGGGGAATTTTTAGAGGTAGCTCCTGAACTCCAACAATTCCTAAATTTTTATGGGAGCTTCCTAGAACATAGTAAAACCTTGTGTAATTTTTCCAGGAATTTTCATGCACTAGATTTCTCCCAAGAAAATTCACAAGCTGCTGCCCTGAGGTTTGACCAGACTTTTGAACTAGTTTGACTTGGCCATTTGAAATAGCAACCAAAATCTAAAAAATGTGAAATTTTTCAGGGAGGTAACTAGGATGATCAAGATGACAGGAAAATAGTTTTAGGGGATGATCACAAGTTTAGGGCCAAGAATTTTGTTGACAACAACTTCCATTCACAAGAATAAATTCTAGAAAATGGAAATTGCTAGGGGAAAATTTAGAAAACTTCCAAATGATTTCATGAGGCATCAAAAGTTTTTATTCCTCCTCATAATTTTACATTTGAAACACAAACCCTAACTTAGGGCTGTTACAGCATGGGGCCGTGTCAGTCGGTGCCCTAGGGTTGAGGATGTCGCCCATGTCAATTAAGGACCTGTCTTTGAGTGTTACTTTGCTATGCCACCTCGAGCAACCACAAGTCTTGTATGTGTAACATCCCAAATTTTGGGCTTGTGTTTCAAATGTAAGAAAATGAGTAGAAATTAAAACTTTTTCTTACATCATGTATTTCCTGTTGTGCCAATCAATTCTTGTTCAAGGAATTATGGAATTACATTGTCACAAGTCTTGTTGATCCAAATCTTGCTATTCCAAAAACAATCTTGTCAAATCTTATGATCATCCTCTGGAAATATTTTTCCTAAGTCTCTGTGATGGTCTGTGACCCCTCTGAAAAAATTCACAATTTTTAGAAATTGTTTGAATATTTTTAGAGGCAGTCAAACCTGTTTGACTCTTAGTCAAACATTAAAACAGAGCCTTGCAGAATTTTTGGAGATTTATTCAAAATATAAAAACCTCTGAAAATTTTACACAAGGTTGATATCTGAGTTAGCAAGCTCCTATAAAAATTTCATAATTTTTGGAGTTAGTTTGCTACCCCAAATAAATCCTCAAAAGTCTCAGCATATTTTAAAACCTAAAACCAATTTCACTATTCATGGGGTTGAGTGGGCTCGAGTCCGAGCCACTTGACTTCGGTTGAACCACCTAAGCGCACCGAGCGCGTTTTAAGCGCGTGCGATATCGGCCGTTGGATTCAAATCGCTCGGCCCACGTTAGTGTGAGCATTCGGACCCTCGGTTGCGTTAATCAATTGGGACCGTTGGATCTCAATCCAGCCGTCGCATCCACGAGCAATCGGATCGTCGGCGAACTCTTTTAAATCACGGCCGTCCATCTAAGATCCAGCGGCGTGGTTTGTCTTCTCTGTTCTTCTTCCTCCTCGGCTTCTCGCGTGCGCGGCGTTCATGGCGAGAGAAAAGAGAGCATGGGGGCTTGTTGCGTCACTTGGCGTGCCTCGTCAACATCTCTGCAAGGCATTTAATGCGCATGAGCTTTCTCCTCCATGGTCACCGTGCTCACTTGCTCCGTCATTTCTTGGTCCATGACCGCGCCATGAACCGAGCTCACCATGGGCTCATGTTCGCGCTTGTAACCTAACCCTTTCCCTTTATATTACCCCTTAGCTCCTTACGGTGTTCCTTTGCACCACACTTTGCTCTTCTCGGTGTTTTGGGCGGTTAAACCACCTCACACCTTCAATCCACCATTGTGACCGTAGAGCTCCAATGGCGGCCTTGGTGTCGAGTGGTTTATCTTCAACATTTCTTGCACCCTTTTGAACTCCTCAACCTCCTTTGTATTTCCCTAACTTGATTTTGGGTTGCATTCACAGAATCACTCAATTTTAAGTTTGGAGATTTTCGATTAGTTTCACCCCTTTCTTCTCAACTCAGTAAGTGGTCCCTTTTGCAATTATTTGCTTTTGGAGCCTCTTTGAGCTATAATGAAGCTGTGGTGGTGATTTGGTTCCACTCATTTTGCTCGAACCTCATCTTCCACTTCATCTTCTTGGCTCAGGTGGACTTCATCGTGTTCAAGTCTTCCCGGCCATCTTTGAAGCTCCTCTCGGTTAAGGTAGCTTCTATGTAGTCCCTAGAAGTCATGGCACTCGCTTCCTTGGACCGCACACAGACATCTTGCTATTTTCGTGTTTTGCCGTGTCGGCTTCTTTCTTGTTTTCCGGCTCGCGGCGTTCGAACCTCCACCGCGGCGAGGTCACCACCATTGGGTCCATGACACTATTGCGAACCCATTTTGATAGTTTGTGGCGCCGCCGCGATCGGATCGCGGCGACAAGCCGTGGTAGCCACTCGGGACTTTGCCGCGTGTAGCTCCGTTGTCGTCAAATAATTAGGACACGATTAATACCCAATCATTAGAAGTATTAATGGTGTCTTAATCGCCTAATGTCTCACCGACTTGTTGGCGTAGCTAAATCGAAAACCGTAAGTCGTTATGGCTGATTTTGGGTTTATTTATTGCTAATCATTGTTGCAATAAGCGTGTCCGAAATTACCTTTTGGATCAGCGGCGTGTGGGCCCTCTGTCCCTAAATCGCCTCTGTTCAAAATCTTTAGGACACATTAATTGCTAATCATCACTAATCATTGGTCATTAGTAATTAATTAGCTATCCTAAAAACCTCCTTTAAGTCACTGACAGGCGGGACCACGCGCACTGTGCACGTGTGTTAAACCTCGCATGTGTGACTCTCGGTCACTGACATGCGGCCCCACGTGTCAGTATTCCTGTTTGCACTTCAATCTTGGACCGCCGTCCATTTTGCGATCTGCGGCCCAGATCTTGTATGCATTCGGACCATCCGGTTCCCCTCATCATTCTTGGCCGTCCATCGCTTGATCTGCGGCCCTGATCATGCGTGCAATCGGACCTTCCGACGGGAAGTGCTCTCCGTGCCGTTCATCTTGAGATCTACGGTGTGGCGGCCAAGGCAACGCACCGTCGGTTGCATTCGTCCTCGTGAGCCGTTGGATCTTGATCCAACGGTGAGCTCCTATTTTGAATCGCGCGCGTGCGCTGTTTTCCGTGCGTGTGGCTCGTTGGATTTTGCATCAACGGCCCACGAGCGTCCACGTCGTTTATTTCCGGTTGGGTTGGTTTTTATTTCTGTAAGTATTTATTTATCAGCTGAAAATTGTATCAAAACTTTAGAAATTCATAACTAATTCAAGATAAATCCTTTTACATGAAACCAAGCGTAATAAATTTGTAATTCACTAAAGTTTAATGTAAAAATGCTTTTAGCTATGCTTACAGTAGTAGAAAATTCGTGATCTTTTATAGCTTGTTTTTCGCTATTTTTATATATTCAATTGTATTAAAACTTGGAAAATGCATATCTTTTTCTGTATATCTGATAATTGTATGATTTTAACTTTGATAAATTTGTTATTAACTAAACTTTAATCTAAAAATGGTGGTAGGCCTAAATCAGCACCAGAAAAATATGTTAGTAGATTTAACCGTATTAGTAGCACTTAAAAATTCGTTTAATGATGTAATAGACACCAGTAATTCACTGTAAATCCTAAAAATAGAAATTTGATGTTAGGAAATCCCTCTGTTATCATACTATAATGTGAAATAGGTTTTGCACATATTTATATTTCTGGAAAATGCATGATGCTAGTTTTGCATCTTAGAAAAATCATAACTAAATCATTTTAACTCAAATGACCTAAAATTTTATATGGGTTACCACTATGCCAGTAGGTAGCTACCATAAAATTTCAGCTTCAAAATCTTTCTAGAAAATATTTTTGCTACAGTACCTAATTATGGCGAAAATGGGTTTTTAGGTAATATCTTTTGCACCACAAATCCAAATTAGATTTTCCTTTTTCTATGTCTAGGTATATTCGTATTTCACCTTGTGTATAAGTTTAAGTCGCATTTGGATAATTTTGCTTGCTCTTTTGTTTTAGTGTTGCTCGTCTTATTGGTTGTTCTTGGTTCTTTTGCCTTTCGCTTAGGATTAGACATTTGCGGTAATCCAGAGCGACCCTCCACAACAGTTTGAGCAACAGCAAGAAGGCAAGCAGTTTGATCATGTTAATCCCAGTATTTTAAGTATTTATGTTGATTACAAATTCTATGTATGCATTGCTACTTTGTGTTAATAGTTGGCCTAGTAGATGCATTTCCTTAGCAAATGATTATTCTCTACTACCATGAACCTAGGTTACTTTGCTGTGATTTAGAGTTCGTGGATGGGCTCTTGTCACTTAGTAGTTGCGAATTAATTGCTTAGCCATGCTTAGTTTCGGTAGAAATGGGCGGTTATCGACTTGTCGATAACCTTGATCACTTAAAACTTATTATGATTATGATTTCCACCTTGTGCCATGTCTACTTATGAAAACTAAAACTGAAAACAAAATGATTTAGACTTGGGCACAATGGTACGATGGTGTGATTTTTGGGTGTGACTGGAATGGTGCCCGGGTCAACAAGGACCGAACATCTTGTTACACTAAACCAAGCATTTTAGCGTGCTAACCACATTAGAGGGTATGGGACCTCTCTTGACTTAGTACTTTGGCGTGTATTGGCTCCAGTCGCAGGAGTCGCGGGAGGGATGGTGTTGGGAGCATTGTAGTGTCCGAAAGACTTCACCTGTGATGGGATTTGTTGTCTTTCGGCTTGCAATGTAAGCATATGGGTTTCTATCCATATGAGCGGCTCGTAGTTAATACACAAGATTGGAAATGTCTCGTAGGACTTAGCGGGGCGGCATACCTTCGGTAGTGTGCTTGTGGCTTGAAGGCGGTGCAAGTGTGGGTACATTGGTACACCCTTAGGGTTAAAACTATTCGAATAGCCTCGCCCTAGGTTATGGACACGCTTGGCAAGGTCTTTCAAGAGTTAGACTACAACCTTTTAAATTAAAACTTGATGGGTGGTGCGAATCGGGATTCGTGCTATGTTGTTGTGGCTATTGGGATAGTCACTTCAGTGGTTACTTGTATGTACCTTTACTTCATTACTTTGATAAAAAACAGATTTGCAAACTTGCTTTTAAAATGTATTACATTATTGCAAATAAAGTTGGCTTCATGCAAAATGAGACATACAACCTCCACCTAAATAAGCTTGCATGTAGTTTATGAATAGGTCGCTATTCCACACGTCGATCTTGCGGGTACAAAGACAATCTTTGTACTCAGATGCTATGCTTAACTGTTTTGTTGCAGAGGAAGAAGGTGAGCCTGAGGGGCCTCACCTTTGTGAGCTGTGTTGTGGTAGCTTGCGGGGCGACTAGCTTGGCGGCCCGGTCGGTTGCCTTGTGGGTGTATGGCTAACCGGTCGACTCTTGTTCTAGCCATCTTATGGCACCTTTTGCTTCCGCTGTCATTCTTGTATATTGTTCTATTTGGCCGGTCGGCTCTCTCTTTTGTAATAACTTTACTTTATGTATGTCGTTGTTAAACCTAGTGATGTTTGTTGTATGGAAATGATGAGTAATTTTGTGATGATGTGCATATGTTGCAATTCTGGGAAACATATGCCCATCGAGGCTTAGAATATTTAATTAGTAACGCTAGAACCATTTGGAGGTTAAGTGTTACTAGTTAAATATTCCGGGTCCTCACAAAGTTGGTATCGAGCCATCTTGATCAGAGAAACCCCTAGCTTGGTCGCCTCTAGAATATTTTGAAAGCTTACTTTCAAAAGGTTTGTAAAACTTAAGTAAGTTCTCTAATTTTGCTCCTTACCTGTCTTAGCTTGCTCATCTCACCTTACTCTCACTTAAGTTTGAAAAAGTTGTTCCTCTCTTCCTTTCAAAAATTAGCCTCTATCGATTAACTTGGTTTTGGGAGAACCATGAGAGCTTGGAGAAAGAGATCTGGACAGCTAGCTAGTGGTGAGTAATTAAGGTAGGAAATGAGAGGTTAATTCAACTAAAACTTGTGGGAATGAAAGGGTAAGAAGTGATATGAGATTAGCTAATGCCTATACTCTATTAGGTGGTTATACCTTGATTTTTGGACTGTTGTGAGCTAGAATTTAGTTCTGAAATTTTGGGGCTTCTCAAACGATTACTCGTTCTTCCATACGGGTTAGTCGTTTCAGGAAGTCGATTTGGTGATCTTTGGTCCTGTGCTCTTGGTGGTTATTCCTGAGCCTTTTTTTTAGTTTGCATTTCCTTGCTTTCTTTTTATCTCGGGCTTGTAGCTAACTCATCTTAGTGAATCAGGATGGCTGGTGGGACACGTAGCGGCCGGAATCAGCCGGGTAGTCCCGATGAGGAGCTTCCCCCTCCTCCGACCATGGCGGAAGTCCTCATGCAGATCGAACGCAATCGTTCGGAGGACCGTAGGGTGTTGGAGGTTATCGCGAGGAACACCTCTACTCCCTCTGGTGCCTCTGGATCTGGAGGTGGTCACCAGGCTCGTGGGGGACTTGCGGAGTTCCTCCGTACTCAGCCTCCTACCTTCTCCCGGTCCGAGGATCCCTTGGACGCAGACGACTGGCTGCGTCTGGTTGAGCGGAAGCTCAACGTTGCTCAGTGCCAGGAGCAGGAGCGGGCACTTTTCGCATCCCATCAGCTGGAGGGTGCGGCACTCTCATGGTGGGAGAACTTCCTCGCCATGCAGCCTGCGGGACACGTGGTCTCGTGGGAAGAGTTCCGTCGACTTTCGTCGGGCCCATGTCCCGCAGCTCGATGAAGTCAAGAAGAAGGAGTTCCTTGCGCCAAACAGGCGCAAATCGTGACGGAGTACCTCCATGAGTTCAACCATTTGGCGAGGTACGCTCCTGCGGAGGTGGCCACTGATGAGGCCAAGCAGGAGAAGTTCATGGAGGGCTTGTCTGAGGAGCTTCAGGACAAGCTCTCTATTGTGGACTTCCCCGACTTCCGCACCTTGGTGGACAAGGCCATCATCGCCGAGCACAAGGCGAGCGTCGGGCGAGTCCCGCAAGCGCAAGTGGGAGGCCTAGTGGTCTGCACAGGCTGGCCTCGTTCGTCCCCGAGTTGGGCCTGCACCGGTGGCCCGTTCTTTGGCTTCACCACCGCCGAGGCCTTCAGCACCAGCTCCACGCCCTCGCCGCCGTGACTCGACCACGTGCGCTGCGACCAGCAGCAGGTGTTCCCGCAACCCCGCGCCGACGCCACCGCTTCATCGCCACAACAAGGGCCACTACGCGAGTAGTTGTCCTAAGAAGACTGGAGCGGCCCCTCGTCCTAATGGAGGACGCGGGCAGGGGAGTGGTCACCCACCTAACCAGAAGACCCCGGGCTTGGGGAGCGGCCGAGTCAACCATATCTCGGCTGAGGAGGCACAGGAGGCGCCCGACGTAGTGTTGGGTACGCTCCTTGTTAATTTGCATCCTGCTACAGTTTTGTTTGACTCTGGGGCCTCGCACTCTTTTGTTTTGAGGTCGTTTGCTGTTGATTGTGGACTTCACTGTGTTCCTTTGGGGATTCCACTGCTCATTCGCTCTCCGGGTTCGGAAATGAGAGCTGACCGAGTATGCCGGGATGTTCCTATCCACATCGAAGGAGTGGGATTCTTGGCGAATCTTATCCTACTCGACTCGGCGCGCTTGGATGTGATTCTTGGCATGGATTGGTTGTCCCAACACTTGGGGCAAATTGATTGTGCCAGGAAGATTGTCTACCTCACCAGTCCTTCAGGTGAACAGGTTGGGTTTTCGCCACAGTTGCGAGAGCCCCATCTTTATGTCCTTGAAGCAAAGCCAGCATTGGAGATTCACGACGTCCCTAATGTGTGTGACTTCGCGGATGTCTTTCCTGAAGATTTGCCCGGGATGCCCCCTGTGCGAGATCTGGAGTTTGTGATAGAGTTGCTGCCCGATACCGCCCCTATTTCAAAGAGGCCGTATCGCATGCCTCCTAACGAGTTGGAGGAGCTGAAAAAGCAACCGGGAGCTGCAAGAGAAGGGTTTCATTCGCCCTAGCTCATCTCCTTGGGGTTGTCCATTATTTTTGTGAAGAAGAAGGACAAGACCTTGCGCATGTGTGTTGATTACCGTCCGCTTAATGAAGTGACGGTAAAGAACAAGTATCCTTTGCCCCGTATTGACGATCTTTTCGATCAGTTGACCGGAGCACGTGTCTTCTCCAAGATTGACTTGAGATTGGGCTATCATCAAGTCGATCGGCCGAGGATATTCCTAAGACGGCCTTTGCTACTCGTTATGGCCTTTACGAGTACACCGTCATGTCTTTTGGTTTGACTAATGCTCCTGCTTTATTCATGAATCTTATGAACTCGGTATTCATGGAGTATTTGGATAGGTTTGTGGTGGTATTCGTCGATGATATCCTTATCTACTCCAAGAGGAAGAAGAGCATCTTCGAGCATCTTAAGCTTGTGTTGGGCAGTGCGTGAGCACCAGTTTGTATGCCAAATTCAGCAAGTGCGAGTTCGTTGAAGGAAGTGGCATTCTTGGGCCATGTTCTTTCAGCAGAGGTGTGGTGTGGATCCTAGTAAGGTCGGTGATGTGTTATCTTGGGGTCACCAAGTCACCACCGATGTGCGGAGTTTTCTTGGTTTGGTGGCTACTATCGCCGCTTTATCGAGAATTTCTCCAAGATTGCGAAGCCTATGGTGAACTACTCAAGAAAGACAAGAAGTTTGAGTGGTCATTGCTTGTGATGTGAGTTTTCAGAACTCAAGACGCGGTTGACCTCAGCCCAGTGCTTGTTCTCCCGATATTCACAAGAGTTTTGATATCTATTGTGATGCTTCTCGCCGTGGTCTTGGTTGTGTTCTTATGCGGGAGGGCAAGGTTGTGGCCTATGCATCGCGCGATTGAGGCCTCATGAACTCAACTATCCTACTCATGACTTGGAGTTAGTCTTTGTGGTCCATGCACTCAAGATTTGGCGGCATTATCCGATTGGTAACCGTTGTGAGGTGTATTCGACCACAAGAGCTTGAAATACTTGTTCACCCAGCCAGATCTGAACCTCAGGCAGAGAAGATGGTTGGAATTGATCAAGGATTATGACATGGGTATTCAGTACCATCCGGGCAAGGCCAATGTCGTTGCTGATGCACTCAGTCGGAAGGTGTATTGCAACATGTTGATGCTCCAAGGGCAGCAGCCTACCCTCATTTCAGAATTCCAGCGCCTTAATTTGGGTTTGATCGAGCACGGTTCTCTTGCTACATTGGTTGTGCAACCAACCTTGGTGGACCAAATCAAGGCGGCATGCAGCAGATGTTGGTGTGAGCCAAATCAGCGTAACATCAAGGATGGATAGCCAAGTGCTTTTCGGAGGACGAGCATGGCGTTGTGTGGTTTGGGCAGCGTCTTGTGGTTCCTAAGGTCATGGAATTGCGGAATTTGATTCTCGCGAAGCCCATGATTCTCCTTTGTCTATTCACCCCGGGCTACCAAGATGTATCGGGATCTTCGCGAGATTCCGTGGACCCGAATGAAGCGCGAGATTGCCGTGTTCGTTGTCGAGTGCGACATGTCTTTGTCGTGTGAAGGCCGAGCATCGGCCCCAGCAGTCTTCTTCAGCCTTTGCGGTGCGAGTGGAAGTGGGATTCGTTGGCATGAACTTCATCACCGGATTGCCCCGCCGTCCAAAGGGAATGATGCTATTTGGGTCGTGATCGACGTGTTGACTAAAGTGGCACATTTCCTTCCGTCAAGACTCGGCCGTGTGGGGCCTTTGGCGAACTTTATGTCTCGAGGATTGTGAGTCTTCACGGTGTATCAAGTCGATTATTTCGATCGTGGTGCACTTTTCACCTCGCGGTTTTGGCATAGTCCGCAAGAGGCTATGGGGACCCGCTTCACTTGATCATGACCTTTCATCCTCGGGATCGATGGCCGACGGAGCGAGTCAACCAAGTGTTGGAAGATATGCTCCGTGCTTGTGTTCTTTCCTATGGGAAGAAATGGGAGAAGTGCCTACCATTTGCGGAGTTCTCCTACAACAACGACTTTCGAGCGGTCTTGGCATGGCACCATTTGAGGCTTTGTATGGGAGGAGATGCGAACCCCATTGAACCGGTCGAGACCGTGAGCGGCGATTTCGGTCCGATTCGATCAATGAGGCCGAGTCAAGTTCGATTGATCCGCGAGCATCCGAGCACGCCCACCCGCATAAAAGAGCTATGCGGATCGTCGCCGCCGTGAGTTGAGCTTTGAGCCCAATGAATTTGTGTATCTCAAAGTCTCACCCTTGAAGGGCCATCGCTTTGGCATCAAGGAAAGTTGGCCTCGATATGTTGGGCCCACCGTATCATCGAGAGAGTTGGAGCGATTGCATACTGATTGGAGCTACCACTGCACTTCAGGGTGTGCATGATGTGTTCCATGTTTCACACCGAAGAAGTGCCTCCGTGTCCCGACCGAGGAAACTCCGTTGGAAACTCTCGATGTGCGGGAGGATTTGACCTATCGCGAGCATCCTGCTCAGATTCTTGAGGAATCGAACGGAGAACAAGGAACCGTGTCATCAAGTTCCTTAAGGTTCAGTGGTCAAACCATTCCAAGATGAAGCAACTTGGGAGCGAGAAGATCGCCTTCGTGCAGATTTTCCTTCTTTCTTCTCGAGTAAACGGAATCTCGGTCGAGATTCTTGTAAGGGGAGAGTTGTAACATCCCAAATTTTGGGCTTGTGTTTCAAATGTAAGAAAATGAGTAGAAATTAAAACTTTTTCTTACATCATGTATTTCTGTTGTGCCAATCAATTCTTGTTCAAGGAATTATGGAATTACATTGTCACAAGTCTTGTTGATCCAAATCTTGCTATTCCAAAAACAATCTTGTCAAATCTTATGATCATCCTCTGAAATATTTTTCCTAAGTCTGTGATGGTTCTGTGACCCTCTGAAAAATTTCACAATTTTTAGAAATTGTTTGAATATTTTTAGAGGTATCAAACTGTTTGACTCTTAGTCAAACATTAAAACAGAGCCTTGCAGAATTTTTGGAGATTTATTCACAATATAAAAACCTCTGAAAATTTTACACAAGGTTGATATCTGAGTTAGCAAGCTCCTGTAAAATTTCATAATTTTTGGAGTTAGTTTGCTACCCCAAATAAATCCTCAAAAGTCTCAGCATATTTTAAAACCTAAAACCAATTTCACTATTCATTGGGTTCGAGTCGGGCTCGAGTCCGAGCCACTTGACTCGGTTGAACCACCTAATCGCACCGAGCCGCGCTTTAAAACGCGCGGCGATATCACCGTTGATTCAAATCGCCGCCCACGCTCGTGTGAGCATTCTGCACCCTCCGGTTGCGTTAATCAATTGGGACCGTTGGATCTCAATCCAACCGCCCGCATCCACGAGCACCTGATCGTCCGCGAACTCTTTTAAATCACACCGTCCATCTAAGATCCAACGGCGTGGTTTGTCTTCTCATTCTTCTTCCTCCTCGGCTTCGCGTGCGCGCGGCGTTCATGGCGAGAAAGAGAGAGCATGGGGGCTTGTTGCGCCACCGAGCGTGCCTCGCCAACGCCTCTCGCAAGGCATTTAATGCGCAACAGGCTTTCTCCTCCATGGTCACCGTGCTCACTTGCTCCCGTCATTTCTTGGTCCATGACCGCGCCATGAACCGAGCTCACCATGGGCTCATGTTCGCGCTTGTAACCCTAACCCTTTCCCTTTATATTACCCCTTAGCTCCTTCTGGTGTTCCTTTGCACCACACTTTGCTCTTCTCAAGTGTTTTGGGCGGTTAAACCACCTCACACCTTCAATCCACCATTGTGACCGTAGAGCTCCAATGGCGGCCTTGGTGTCCAAGTGGTTTATCTTCAACATTTCTTGCACCCTTTTGAACTCCTCAACCTCCTTTGTATTTCCCTAACTTGATTTTGGGTTGCATTCACAGAATCACTCAATTTTAAGTTTGGAGATTTTGATTGGTTTCACCCTTTCTTCTCCAAACTCAGGTAAGTGGTCCCTTTGCAATTATTTGCTTTTGGAGCCTCTTTGAGCTATAATGAAGCTGTGGTGGTGATTTGGTTCCACTCATTTTGCTCGTAACCTCATCTTCCACTTCATCTTCTTGGCTTTGGTGGACTTCATCGTGTTCAAGTCTTCCCCGCCATCTTTGAAGCTCCTCTCGGCTAAGGTAGCTTCTATGTAGTCCCTAGAAGTCATGGCACTCGCTTCCTTGGACCGCAAAGACAAAGATCTTGCTATTTTCGTGTTTTGCCGTGTCGGCTTCTTTCTTGTTTTCGGCCGCCGGCGTTCTGCACTCCACCGCCGGCGAGGTCACCACCATTGGGTCCGCAGCACTATTGCGAACCAATTTTGATAGTTTGTGGACGCCGCCGCGACCGGAGTCGCCGGCGACAAGCCGTGGTAGCCACTCGGGACTTTGCCGGCCGTAGCTCCGTTGTCGCCAAATAATTAGGACACGATTAATACCCAATCATTAGAAGTATTAATGGTGTCTTAATCTGGCCTAATGTCTCACCGACTTGTGGGCCCGTAAGTTTCAAATCAGAAAACCGTAAGTCGTTATGGCTGATTTTGGGTTTATTTATTGCTAATCATTGTTAGCAACAATCGTGTCCGAAATTACCTTTTGGGTCATCGACGTGTGGGCCCTCTCGCCCCTAAATCGCCTCTGCTCAAAATCTTTAGGACACATTAATTGCTAATCATCACTAATCATTGGTCATTAGTAATTAATTAGCTATCCTAAAACCTCCTTTAAGTCATCGACAAAGCGGGACCACGCGCATCGCGCACGTGTGTTAAACCTCGCATGTGTGACTCTCGGCCACCGACATGCGCCCCACGGTCGGTATTCTGCTTGCACTTCAATCTTGGACCGCCGTCCATTTTGCGTCTGCGCGCCCGGATCTTGTATGCATTCGACCATCCGTTCCCCTCATCATTCTTGGCCGCCCATCGCTTGATCTGCGCGCCCCGATCATGCGTGCAATCGACCTTCCGACGGAAGTGCTCGCGCCGCTCATCTTGAGATCTACTACCGTGAGCGCCAAGGCAACCGCACCGTCCGGTTGCATTCGCTCGTCGGAGCCGCTGGATCTTGATCCAACGGTGAGCCTTATTTTGAATCGCGCGCGGCGCTGCTGTTTTCGTCGTGTGGCTCGTTGGATTTTGCATCAACGCCCACGAGCGCCCACGTCGCTTATTTCCGGTTGGGTTGGTTTTTATTTCGTAAGTATTTATTTATCGGTGAAAATTGTATCAAAACTTTAGAAATTCATAACTAATTCAAGATAAATCCTTTTACATGAAACCAATCGTAATAAATTTGTAATTCACTAAAGTTTAATGTAAAAATGCTTTTAGCTATGCTTCGTAGTAGAAAATTTCGTGATCTTTTATAGCTTGTTTTCGCTATTTTTATATATTCCGTAATTGTATTAAAACTTGGAAAATGCATATCTTTTCTCAGATATCGATAATTGTATGATTTTAACTTTGATAAATTTGTTATTAACTAAACTTTAATCTAAAATGGTGGTAGGCCTAAATCAGCACTAAAAATATGTTAGTAGATTTAACCTTATTAGTAGCACTTAAAAATTCGTTTAATGATGTAATAGACACCAGTAATTCATCAGAAATCCTAAAAATAGAAATTTGATGTTAGGAAATCCCTCTGTTATCATACTATAATGTGAAATAGGTTTTGCACATATTTATATTTCTGGAAAATGCATGATGCTAGTTTTGCATCTTAGAAAAATCATAACTAAATCATTTTAACTCCAAATGACCTGAAATTTTATATGGGTTACCACTATGCCAGTAGGTAGCTACCATAAAAATTTCACTTCAAAATCTTTCTAGAAAATATTTTTGCTACAGTACCTAATTATGGCCGAAAATGGGTTTTTAGGTAATATCTTTTGCACCACAAATCCAAATTAGATTTTTCCAGTTTCTATGTCTAGGTATATTCGTATTTCACCTTGTGTATAAGTTTCGTCGCATTTGGATAATTTTTGCTTGCTCTTTTGTTTTAGTGTTGCTCGTCTTATTGGTTGTTCTTGGTTCTTTTTGCCTTTCGCTTAGGATTCGACATTTCATGTAATCCCGAGAGCGACCCTCCACAACAGTTTGAGCAAAAGAAGAAGGCAAGCAGTTTGATCATGTTAATCCCAGTATTTTAAGTATTTATGTTGATTACAAATTCTATGTATGCATTGCTACTTTGTGTTAATAGTTGGCCTAGTAGATGCATTTCCTTAGCAAATGATTATTCTCTACTACCATGAACCTAGGTTACTTTGCTGTGATTTAGAGTTCGTGGATGGGCTCTTGTCACTTAGTAGTTGCGAATTAATTGCTTAGCCATGCTTAGTTTCGGTAGAAATGGGCGGTTATCGACTTGTCGATAACCTTGATCACTTAAAACTTATTATGATTATGATTTCCACCTTGTGCCATGTCTACTTATGAAAACTAAAACTGAAAACAAAATGATTTAGACTTGGGCACAATGGTACGATGGTGTGATTTTGGGTATGATCGAATGGTGCCCGGTCAACAAGGACCGAACATCTTGTTACACTAAACCAAGCATTTTAGCGTATAACCACATTAGAGGGTATGAGACCTCTCTTGACTTAGTACTTTGGCGTGTATTGGCTCCGAGTCGCAGGAGTCGCGGGAGGGATGGTGTTGGGAGATTGTAGTGTCCGAAAGACTTCACTGTGATGGGATTTGTTGTCTTTCGGCTTGCAATGTAAGCATATGGGTTTCTATCCATATGAGCGGCTCGTAGTTAATACACAAGATTGGAAATGTCTCGTAGGACTTAGTCGGGCGGCATACCTTCTGTAGTGTGCTTGTGGCTTGAAGGCGGTCCAAGTGTGGGTACATTGGTACACCCTTAGGGTTAAAACTATTCGAATAGCCTCGCCCTAGGTTATGGACACGCTTGGCAAGGTCTTTCAAGAGTTAGACTACAACCTTTTAAATTAAAACTTGATGGGTGGTACGAATCGGGATTCGTGCTATGTTGTGGTGGCTATTGGGATAGTCACTTCCGTGTGGTTACTTGTATGTACCTTTACTTATCGTTACTTTGATAACAAAACAGATTTGCAAACTTGCTTTTAAAATGTATTACATTATTGCAAATAAAGTTGGCTTCATGCAAAATGAGACATACAACCTCCACCTAAATAAGCTTGCATGTAGTTTATGAATAGGTCTCGCTATTCCACACGTCGATCTTGCTAAGGGTACAAAGACAATCTTTGTACTCGGATGCTATGCTTAACTGTTTTGTTGCAGAGGAAGAAGGTGAGCTCGAGGGCCTCACTTTTGTGAGTCAGTGTTGTGGTAGCTATGGCGACTAGCTTATGCCCTGGCCGGTTGCCTTGTGGGTGTATGGCTAACCTGGTCGACTCTTGTTCTAGCCATCTTATGGCACCTTTGCTTCCGCTGTCATTCTTGTATATTGTTCTATTTGGCCGGTCGGCTCTCTCTTTTGTAATAACTTTACTTTATGTATGTCGTTGTTAAACCTAGTGATGTTTGTTGTATGGAAATGATGTGTAATTTTGTGATGATGTGCATATGTTGCAATTCTGGGAAACATATGCCCATCGAGGCTTAGAATATTTAATTAGTAACGCTAGAACCATTTGGAGGTTAAGTGTTACTAGTTAAATATTCCGGGTCCTCACAGTATGGGTGGGACCTAGCCGAATAATTTGCAATATCTCACCATGGTTGTCCTTTTTGGATGTGTGGGTGGTACTTCATGACCTACTTTCTTACATTTCCACCTGGCGCAAGAGGGGGCCTGAACCCTGCGGGTGGTTAGCCCAAAGGGGGTGAAACCTTAGCGAGAGGGATTGTGGTGAGAAGGAGCATTGTAAAGGCTTTGTGATAACCTTTTAGCCGCACACCTTCGGAAGTGTGTGAGCGGGCAGTGCAATTTGGTTATCTCTTGTGGGTAAAGCTGTACACCTCTGCAGAGTGAAATCTATTCAAATAACCGTGTCCACGGTCATGGACATGCTAGCAAATCTCTTTCTAAGTTAGTCTTTGGTTTTGGTTTTCAAATGGTTTTGAAAACTGGTTCTGGATTTCTATCAGGTGTGCTTTGGGAGAGCCCTAGGCGGGAGCCCTTGGCGATTATCACTGTGTGGTCAGGTGAACTAGCCGTTGATTCTGGGACTAGTTCGAACACAGGAGATGTAGGACTTTTCCAAGTCCTACGACTGTGGAGAGGTCGTGGTCTCAAGACCTCCTCGGGGCAGCTCTCCGACCTCGTGTGGTCCTCGCTGACCTCCCGGGTGGTCCCGAGGCGCTCTCAAGAGGTCCCATCGACCTCCGGGGTCCTAGTGGACCCTTCAGAGATCTCGGGAGGTCCTCTGCAGCCCCGGTCGTGGTCGTGACACATGCACTCACGCAGCATCTCTTGGGCGAGTTTTGAAGCCTTCGCCATTCCCATATTCCTGATGGAAAGGTGGAGATGAAGAAGAATGAGTTTAGAGAGTCAAGTAAGGAAGCATGTCGGTGAGTGAATACCTCAACAAGTTTACTCAACTCTCTCGTTATGCTCGAGAGGACGTAGCCACGAATGATGCACGCTAGAAGTGTTTCAAGCGTGGACTCAACCCCAGCTTGAAAGTTCAGGTCGTTGGCAACGACTATGCTGATTTTTAGCATCTTGTGAATAAAGCAATGCTCATAGAAGAGTCTCATCGGGAGCTTGCAGATTCTTACGAGAGGAAGTTGACACAGCATAGTGCTCGTCAAGGCTATCCGTAGAGAGTCAGAATGGGTGCTCAACACCCTGCCCGTCCAGCACCCCCTGTTACCTTCAGGACCTCTCCAGCACCACCCCGACCACCTGTGTTTTCACACTCCGGCAACAACACGAGCAACCAGCCTCCAACAAGCAACAACCCAAAGAATAGAATAACTGTTTCAACTGTCACCGCTGGGTCACTATGCCAAGAATTGCTCGAAAAAGCAAGGCCCAACTCGGTCGATTCAACTTGAAGCCACCCCACTGTAACCCCGTGCGGTGGTGGTCGTGGAGCGCCTCGCACTGTGTGCACTAGCCAAGACCCCTCAACCTTTTGGGAGAGGTCATGTGAACCATGTCACGCTGGAGGAAGCCTGCATGCCCTGCGTCGTGCTTGGTAAGTTCCTTGTAAATGCAAAGACTGCATCTATTTTATTTGATTCTCGAGCTTTGCATTCGCTTGTTTCTTGGGTGTTTGCTTGCAAAGCATCGTTGAGGGTTTCAAATCTTAGGACTAACTTGTTGGTTCAATCCTCGGTTCGGAGTTGAGTGTGAACGTGGTTGCCCACAAGTGTCGATGGTCATAGGAGGAGTAGAATTCCTAGCCAACTTGATCATCATCGACACCAACTCCTTGCATGTGATTTTGAGCATGGATTGGCTTTCAGAGCACCAAGGCATCTTGGATTGTGGTGGTAAAAGTGTCACTTTGGTCAGCCCAGTCGGAACCAAGGTAAAGTTTGAAGCCTCCTGAGAAGTATGAAGGAGCATTAGTTTGCGTGTCAAGACGTTGTCCTGGAAGATGTGCCGGTGGTCTCGGAATTCCCAGATGTCTTTCCTGATGAGTTTCCCAGAATACCGCCAGAGAGAGACCTAGAGTTTGTCATCAATCTAGTTCCTCGAACATCGCCAATTTCGAAGAGACCCTACCGTTTGCCGGTGGACGACCTCGTCGAGCTGAAGAAGCAGATCGAAGAAATGCAAGCTAAAGGTTTTGTTAGGCCTAGTTCTTCACCTTGGGAGCTCCAATGATCTTCGTTGCCAAGAAGGATGGTACTCGTGAGATGTGTGTAGACTATCGCCACTCAATGAAGTCACCATCAAGAACATGTGCCCTCCGCCTGTGATCGATGATTAGTTTGACCAGTTGGAAGGAGCTGGAGTGTTCTCCAAGATTGATCAGTTGAAGATTCGCCAAGAAGACATACCCAAGATAGCCTTCTCAACCCGTTATGGACTGTTCGAGTTCACGGTTATGTATTTTGGTTTAACCAATGCCCCTGCTTACTTTATGAACTTGATGAATAAAGCATTCGTGGAGTATCTAGATAAGATTGTTTTTATTGATGACATTCTAGTATACTCCAAGAGCGGAGAATAGCATGAAGAGCACCTTCGCTTGATTCTGACCAAGCTTAGAGATCATCAACTCTATGCTAAGTTCGACAAGTGTGAGTTTTGATTGAAGGAAGTTACCCTTTTAGGACATGTCCTGTCCATAGAAGGAGTTGCTGTCAATCTCAGCAAGTCAATGATGTACTCAATTAGGAGCCACCCAAGTCAGTGCTCCAGATCAGAAGCTTCCTTGGTATGGTAGGATACTACCGTCGGTTTATTGAAGATTTTTCTAAGATAGCAAGACCTCTCACTCAGTTGTTGAAAAAGGAAAAGAAGTTTGCCTAGACACCGGATTGTGAGCAGAGTTTTCAGGAGATTAAAGAAGCATTTGACCACTACTCCAGTGTTGATCTTGCCAGACGTCCGAAAGGATCTCGAGATTTTCTGTGATGCTTCCCGACAAGGTCTCAGATGTGTTTTGATGCAAGAAAGGAAGGTATTAGCTTATGCGTCACGATAGTTGAAGCCTCATGAAGCTAATTACCCTACCCATGACTTAGAGTTGGCTGCCGTAGTGCATACCTTGAAGATATGGCGCCATTACCTCATCAGAATCATTGTGAAGTCTACATGCACTATAAGAGCTTAAAGTATATTTTCATCCAAGATGATCTTAATATAAGGCAAAGAAGATGGTTGGAGTTGATCAAAGACTACGACATTGGAATCCATTACCATCCGAGCAAGGCTAATGTTGTAGCGGATGCTCGAGTAGAAAGGTGTACTACAACACTCTAATGATCAAGGAAAGTCACCAGATTTCATGAAGAGTTCCGAAACTCAAGCTTGAATTGATAGAAGAAGGTTACTTGGTCGCTTTAGAAGTTTAGCCTACTCTCGAAAGTCATATCGACATGTGCTCAGTTGAAGATGCGATATCAAGGAGATCAAGAGCAACATGAAGAAAGGTAAGTCCCTTAGATTTTTAGAAGACGAGCAAGGAACTTCATGGTTTGATAAGCATGTGTATACCGGGCCAGAAGGAGCTTAAGCAGATGATACTGAAGGAAGCTCATGAAGAATTGTATTCCATTCACCCCGGAGGCACAAAGATGTATCAGACCTCAAGGAGTTCTATTGGTGGCCCAAAGATGAAGTGAGAGGTTGCAGAGTTTGTAGCTCAAGTGTGATGTTTGCTAGTGAGTTAAGGCTGAGTATCAGAGACCTGCTGGACTCTTGCAACCTTTTGAGTGTACCAGAATGGAAATGGGAAGAGATTGGCATGGACTTCATCATCGGTCTTCCTAGGACCAAGGCTGGTCACGATTCTATCTGGGAATCGTGGATCGCCTGACAAAGGTGGCTCACTTCATTCCAGCCAAGACCACCTACTCAGAAATAGACTCGTGAGAGTTGTACATGGCAAAGATTGTGTGTCAACATGGTGTGCCAAAGAAGATCGTGCTAGATCGAGGTTCCCAGTTCACCTCATGGTTTTGGTAGAAGTTGCACAATGTCTTGGGCACAAATTTGAACTTTAGTACAGCTTACCACCCTTAGATGACTAAACCGAAAGAGTTAATCAAATCCTTAAAGACATGCAAAGAGCCTGCGCCCTAGACAACCAGACTAGTTGGGATCAAATGCTACCTTATGCAGAATTTTCATACAACAACAGTCATCAATCAAGTCTGCAGATGTCCCCATTTGAAGCTCTTTACGTAAGGAAGTTGAGAACACCCTTGTACTAGACTGAAACAGGAGAAGGACAAGTGCTTGGGCCCGACCTCCCAAGGAAGCCAAGCTCAAGTTAGGTCAATTAGAGAAAAGTCAAGACACCCTAGACCGCATGTAAAAGCTATGCTAATAATCGTCGCGAGACTTAACCTTTGCACCTGGAGATCATGTGTATCTAAAGGTCTCACCTCTCAAAGGAATGCGTCGATTCAAAGTAAGTGGGAAGCTTGCACCAAGATACATTAGACCTTTTCTAGTTCTAGCCAGAAGAGGAGAAGTTGCTTACTAGTTGGAGCTCCCACCTCAGCTGTCGGGGGTGCACGATGTCTTCCATATGTCCCAGTTGAAGAAGTGCCTACGGGTGCCAGAAGAGCAAATGTCATTAGAAGACATCAACCTGCAGGAAGATCTCACCTACAAGGAGCAACTCATCAAGATCTTAGAAGTAGCAGAGCGTGTGACAAGAAGCATAACTATCCGTTCGTGCAAAGTTCAGTGGAGCAATTACACCGAAGAAGAAGCAACTTGGGAGCGTGAAGAAGATTTGAAGGCTGAGTTCCTGCACCTATTCTCTAGTCAGCCTGAATCTCGGGGTCGAGATTCCCTTTAAGGGGTGTAGGTTTGTAACATCCCAATTTTCAGGCCTTTTTGAAAATTTTCAAAATAAAAATAACCATTTGATTTCGTTGATTTGCTCAAGCTTAACTTGGAGATTTTGGAAAGTTGGAAGTGATTTAATATGAATTAATCAACCTTCAACTAATTCAAAGCTTAGTTTGTTTGGAGTTTATTGGAGTTCTCTGGTTTGGGATACCTTTTTCTCGGTCCGTTCCTCCTTCCTGCACGCCCGCGCCTTCAATCCTTGATAGTCGTCCGATTGTATTTGAGCGGCTCAATCTTGTTTGGATGTTTGCCCAATCCAGATGTACCAATCCTTGCGAGTCGTCCGATCGTGTTTGAACGCCCGATCTCGCTTATGCTGCTCGCCTAATCTGAACGCTCCTATCCTTGTGAGCCATCCGATCAAAATCGAATGACCTTCATCCCTAGACGATCCTCTTGGTCGCGAATCGCTTTTTGCAAAGACGACTCTCTCGGTCACAACCGCTCTTTTTGCAAAGATGGCCCTTTCTGGTCGAACCACCCTTTTTCAAAAGACGACCCTCTTTGGTCATAACTTCCTTTGCACAAAGTTAATTCTTCTCGTCAAGACCACCTTCGTGGTCATGACCTCCCTTTGCAAAGACCACCCTCTCGGTCAAGACCACCTTCGTGGTCATGACCTTCCTTTGCAAAGATCACCCTCCCGGTCAAGACCAACCTCTTGGTCATGACCTTCTCCTTTGGACCTCCCGAGACCTCCCCTTCGCAGACCTCTTCCTTTGGACCTCCTCAGACCTCCTTCTTCGCAGGACCTCCTCCTTTGGACCTTCTCCTTTGGACCTCCTTAGGACCTCCTTCGCAAGACCTCCTCCTTTGGACCTCCTTCTTGGATCTCCTCAAGATCTCTCCAGACCTCCCTTTGTGGTCATGATCGCCTTAATCATGACTGGCCCCATCGTCAGCCCCTGTTCACTTTCTCTATTCACCCACCTTCTCCTCTGTAGCAACGTGCTCATTAAATGCGACGTGCGGGTCTGCAGTGACGTGCGCATTAAATGTTGTTGCCTCCGCCGAGCCTCACTGTCCTACCGGTAGCGAGCCCATGCCTCACCACTGCAAATCCCGCCACCCATCTTGTCACCCGGTCATTCTCCTTCATCTACAAATAGGCCACTAGGGAGTCCCTTAGCCCTTTTGTTTCCACTCAGCTTTCCAGCTCTCTCTCTCTCTCTTTCACTCTCTCACTCTCGATCTCCTTTGTTCATGCTCCAGCTTGGATAGTTTACCTTTCTATCTTCACCTTACTTCAGTATCTTTTTTTGGCTTTAGTTTGGTGTTTTCGTTAGAGTTTTTGTATATTTGTTTTCTTATTTGGCTTTGTTCGCACGTGTAGATTCCAAGCTTCTCGTAAGAGTTCGTGGACACGACAACCTCAACCAAGTTTTCTAACTCTTCAACAAAGGTAAGTCGAGACTTTGATCATGTTGAACCTAGTTTATGAAACTATGTTGTTGTGTATCAACATGCATGGCTAATTGTATAAAAATGGTTTGGGAGATAGCTAAACACCTACTTGACATTATAACTCCTTGAATAAGTTGGTTCGATGTGTTGACATGTTCCTTGACACCATAGGATTTTTTAAAAATAATCTAGTTTTTATTAAAAATTACAAATTTATTCTTGCGATCTTTTTTAACAGAAAATACTATCGTCGCCTAATGGTTGGACGACTGGCTCCAGTCGCCTAATGGTTGGGCGATAGGATCCAGTCGCCCAACCATCGGGCGTAGTCGCCCAACCGCCGGGCGGCACACTGCGATCGCCAACAAGCATGATAACTCCAGTCGCCGAACCGTTGAGCGACAGGAAAGGGTAGTCGCCTAACCGTACGACAACTGCCCTTGGCTATATAAGGACCACACGCTGTCCTCACGAGCCAAAGAACCACGCCAAAGGCGCAGTGTGAGGAGAAGAAGAAAGAAAGAAAGAGGGAGGGAGTGAGGGAGAAGAAGGGGAGGGAGGGAGAGAGGGAGAAGAAGGAGACTTCGTTTGTGAGGTAAGTTTTTTTATTTTGTAATGTATATTTTTTAGTAAGTAATTAGTTTATGTAATTGAAATAGTAGTATAAGTAGTATCTGTAAGAGATTTTAGTTAGAGAAAAAAAATTAGAAAATCAAAATGTCGTTAATTTTTATGTAAATAGTAATGATAGTGTGGATATCATGGGGATATGCTCATGATCTTAGGATGATGTGTCAATTGGCAATGATGTTGAAGGTTTGCGGAATCACGAAGTTTTCGCAGTTCGGTTCGTCAGTCTCAGCGGTCGATCGCCCGTGGCGGCCGACCGCCCATGCCTCGTGTTCTGTGGTCGGCGGTTTGACCGCCAGTCGGCGGTTTGACCGATGGTAGCGGTCCGACCGGCGTCGCTGAGCGGTCGGACCGCAAGTTGAGTGACTTTGGAGTTTGAGGTCGGGCCAAAAATAGAGGTGTAGGCAAGTGAGGAGATTCTACCGCACTTGGTCCCATAATTTTTGGAGTTTCCAACAAAAGTTCTATTCGCTTTAAATTTCCAGAGAGGTTGCGGATTTCAGCGCTGAAATTTCGGCTAAGTCCTTTATGGCGGTCCGACCGCCTTCGCTGGATCGGGCCGACGGGTGGGCGGCCGACCGCCAAGGCCGCGATCCGACCTGTTTTCACTTAAGTCGCCGCCGTGTGGCGCGATGATTGCTTGTTAGGTCAAGTTCGTGGATTTCATGGCATATGTGTTGCATGATGCATGTTTTGACTAACGTGGGTCAAGTTGTGAAGAACTTGTTCCGAATTCGATTTGCTTGTCTATTGTTGTGCAGTTGCTTGGTGGTCAATGACGGCCAACGGCGAGGATGATCGGACTAGGTTTGAGAGCCGAGGTTCAAAACGATCGACGATGCCGGTGAAGTCATTGACTCAAGCATGGTGCAAGATGGACAAAGGTGACCGAACAGCATTCGGCGCGATCGTTGAATCAAGCGCGCGGGGTGGTGCAAGTGCCATGGTGGTTTCGTGGAGCCGGATGGGAGAGACTTGCCGACATGATGAGAGCCGTTGGATCAACCTACACGTGGCGAGCAAGCGAGTGCTTCACAACCGACACGGCGCTTTAAAGGCGCGCGTGGTGTCACCCGCTTGTTTTGGGCCTTAACGGAGCCCATTAGGAGACTCTATTAGAAACCCTAAGCCTCCACTATAAATAGAGGAGGAGGTGGTGCACCCCCTCGACCTTTCGACGCTTCATTGTTTAGAAACCCTAATTTGCTTAGGAGAGGAGGAGAGGAGGTTAGGGTTCTTGAGAGTTGGATTTGATTCCGTGCTCATGTATTGAGTCTTTGTCATCCATTGATGGAGTGGTCAAACTGATCAAATCAATCCAAAGAAAGTTTCTTCAAAAGTGAGTTCATGTGCTTTCTTTTCTCTTTTGATGAATTGAGTCTTTGTTTGATCCGCGAGTTATTGCTTAGTTTCTTGACGTGATTTAGCTTGCTGTGACGTGAGAATACATCTAGGATCATCAAGATCATCAATCACCCACGCAAGTCTTAAGATCATATTTCGCTTTGACTCGGTTTTGACCTAACTTCGCTCAAACGGTAAAATGTCTGAACCTGAGCAAGAATTATCACAATTGTTGCTTGAATAGGTTCCGACATCCTTAGGAAGTTGTGTGTCAAGTTTCACGGTTTGGACGCACGAATCAAAAGTTTGATCAATTTGCGCTTCGGTTTGTCCGCTGATTTATCGCTCATCGAACGAGAGGTCCGACCTCCGTGAAATCGGTCTGACCGCCCGAGGTAGCGGTCTGACCGCTTGGATCGGTCTGACCGCCCCCGTGAGAGGTCAGACCGCCCGAGCCTCTGTGTTTTTGTTTTGTGTTGATTTTACTTTGGGGTTTTGAGTTGGTTCAATACAAGTCTTCCGCTGTGCATGATTGATTGATCTTCATAGCTTTCATAGCTATTGGAGTGAGATTCGTATTGAATTGATTTTGGGAGAAAAAGAGATCGTGCTCCTATTCACCCCCCCCATCTAGTCGCCTTTTCGGTCCAACAGATAGAAAAATAGTTTATGTAGTTAAAAATAGTAGTATAAGTAGCACCTGTAGGAAATGTAAGTGGGAGAAAAAATAGAAAATCAAAACGTAGTTAATTTGTACGTAAATAGTAGCGATAAAAAAAATAGTTTATGTAGTTAAAAATAGTAGCGATTAAAGTTAGAGGAAAAAATTAGAAAATCAAAATGTTATTCATTTGTATGTAAGTAGCAGTGATAGAAAACTTTAGTTAGAGAAAAAAAATAGCCCGTAAGGGAGTATAAGTGATGTTTATGAGAAGTATTGAAGTTGTGTTGGTGCATGCGTGACCGACTATTATTGGATAAATAATTCGTGACCGAGCGCATGAGAATGATGAATTATTTGTATGAACAAATTAGTAGAGGTTAATTAGTATGAACAAATTAGTAGAGGTTAATTAGCTCTGTAGAAGACTAGAACGCCACTTGCAGATTTCGATTGCAAGTTAGCGCCGAATCGATAATGCTCGCTATGGAATAGCTCGGTTTTTAGGTTGAATCCGAATATTGTACTGCACGTTCATTGTGGCCTTTGCCTTAGGGAATGAATGGTGTCTTGATCACGATGTAGTGTAGTTGTTGACGATAGGCGAAGGGCCTTGCAAATGTAAAATACAATGTCATGCGTATGCGATCCGACTAGTTGCAATATTAAAAATATTTGCAGGCATACAATAAGTCATGCCTGTACCCACTACATTGAAAGTGCATTACGGTGTTGGCACCGTTCGTCAAGGTCCGTGCGGTGTTGACTTGAGAAGTTTTTCTCAAGCCACTCTGGTACACCCAGACGACGAGAATGCACAAATCGCAGATGTGATGCACTAGCTCACCCGTAGCTTCTCCTTGGACCCTGAGGTGTGCAACGTCTTCATACAAGGGCTTTGGAGCCGGTCTCCCATAGACATCAGATGGGAGTTGAGAACACTGATGCGCACGGCTGTGTGGAAGGGCTTTATAGAAGGCTGTCAGCGCCGTGGATATGAGTGTGTAGTGCTTGTGCAACCATGCCCAAAAGAAGTTGTGCAGGGACCCGTCGTCGAATATCATCCTGGTGGTGGGAGCAGCACGGGTGCTCAGCATGTTGGTGAAGAAGAGGAGCAGAGGGCGGCGCACGTAAGGGTTCGGAGGATGTTGCTTGTGATGAGCCCGACGCGGTAGATACAGAAGAGGAAGATCGGTCACCGCATGGTGAGCCTACAGGACAGGCTGATGAAGGAGAGCATAGGGAGTACATATTACGTCAAATGGATAGTGATGATCGGATGGCCTTGGTCAAGAGGAAGCTCTACATGAGGACGACGAGGACGCCCGATGAGGACGGAGCTCCCATCCCCAGAATGGAATAGATTTGACGTTGAGGGTGTAACTACGCATGACGAGCACGAATCGCCGTGGGAGTACCATGCTACCGAGGTTCGTTGCACTCAATGTTTGTCGATAAGACATCCTTGTAGGATGCCATTAAGTCGTGGGCTATGTCCATGCAATGATATTTCGGTCATCAAATCCAGCTGTGAGCAAGACATCGTGAAGTGCGAGCAAGCCGTTGTCCTTGGCGAGTGCACGACATAGATCAAGTATGAGACTCACCGATTGTCTCGGTTGAGGTGCACTCGCATGCTCGCAGTTGTTTTGTCCGACATCGTAATCCAACGCCGACCTTCGTAGCTAATTTGATGTATGGAGAGATAGTAGAGAAGAAGGACGTGGAGGCCAAGCATATTATGGTGGCTATTGATAAGAAATTCAAGTACAAGATCAACTACGCGAAGGTGTGGCGTATGGCAAAAAGGCTTTGGAAAGACGGTTTGGATCTTTTGAGGCGCGACGACAACCTTCCTCGTATGTCGGGGTGCCGCAGAGAGAAACTCAGGCACGACATCGCCAGAAGGACATGCCATCTAAAAACCACGAGGTTTTTTAATATTGCAAAGGGCCTTCTTAGCCTTCGTCCTCGCATCGAGGCTTTTAGGCATATGCTGCCCGTGATCTCGCTGACGGACCTTTTGACCGTGAAATACAAGGGCAAATCCTTACACACCATAGGCGCTGACGGAACAATCAAATTCGCCATTGGCCACCGTGATTCGCCGAAGGTGAGAATTACGACAACTGGTTGTGGTTCCTTCGACATCTGAGGGTGGGAGTTGTTGGAGCTCATCCTCGTGTGTGCGTGATCCATGATTGCCACGCCGGGATGCTGAAGGACATAAGAAAACTTCGGAAAGATCCCGAGGAGCCGCTCCTTGGTCGGATATGAGGAGTAGATGGTGCATTCGCCACTTAGGGACAAATTTCTTCAAGAAGTTCCCAAGCAACCGCTGGTGAAGCTATTGAAGAGGCTGGCTATGCAGAACCAGCAGCGTAAGTTTGACACCTTATGGATGCTACTGGATGAACACAGCAGGAAACACGTGGATGAGAGGAACCACGGAGCAGAGTCTGAACCTGCTAGAGCGAGGCGGAGGACCTTGAGGAACATCGAGTGCTTCTCACACTAGATCGAGGCCATGCCATTGGAGAAGTGGTCATTGCTGCACGACATGGACGGGGCAAGGTATGGTATAATGACCACTAACCTTGCGGAGGTGTATAACTGGGTTCTTAGGGGCCTTCATTCTCAGCCCCTCGTCGCCATCATGAAAGGTGTTCTGCACAGCACAATCGGGTATTTCAAGGAGAGGCATACAAATACCGCACTTCATGCCACCAACCGTCAAACACCGTACTGCTCGAAGATTACGGCATACATACAGGCGAAGACAGAGAAGGGCCAGTCGCACACGGTGCACGTGATGGGCAATACGGAGCATCGTTTCGATGTGCTCCTCCGGGATAGAGCCGGATTTGGGACGGTTCGTTCTCTTGTCACCCACGAGGTATGGCTTGGAGATCATGTGAACGAACCTAGCTGTACATGCAACAAACCGAAGCTGTTACACAAGCCATGCTCCCATGTCCTCGCCGTATGCAGGATTGTGCGCATGGACCCGTTGAACTTTGTGTCCGAGTACTTCTTGAAGGACAGGGTGGTGCAGGCTTGGACTGGCGAGCTTAGGGGCTTCAGGGTTGTGGGTGTGAGGACCCCGATTTATTCGGCTTGTAATGCTCAACCTTCCACATGGTCCTAGCATCACAAATCGAATAAACTGAGCCTCGAGATATGTACACTTCCCAGAAATGCAGTATACACACCTCTTTTCACAAAATCATGCATCAATTCCATAAGCAACACGTACGGGAAAATGAAAACGGCAATACAACCACTCATCGACCGATCTAGCATGAGCATAAGCAACATAAAGGGTCAGGGACCTTACTGGGATGACCCGGTGGTGGAGGAGTCGTCGGAGTTGACCCGGCGACGAGAACCGAGGCGGCGGTGATGGCTTTACCGAGGGGAGCTCAACCTGAGAACAGAGGGAGGGAAATGGTGATGGAGGACGCAACAGAGGTGCCTCGAGATGGTGTAAGAGAGGGGAATCTGACAGGGGCTCACCGCACCGTCGCCGGAGAAGAAAAGGACCCCGACGGCCGAAAATGGGGGAAACCCAAGGTTCTTGAGTTCCTGAGAACGGATGGTCAAATTGATTGAGGGGAAATGTTCCTTGTACCCTATGGTGCCAAGTGACACGCAAGAAAAGAGTAGGAACTCACCGAAGACGAAGATGACACGGCGGTGGTCTCGGGTGCGTGCTCTGGAGCAGCTGGTGGCGCTCCTCGTGCTCTTGGTCCTACACACGAAGACAAGGGCTCAGCCCAGAGCACAAAGGAGAGTGAAGGGAGAGAAATGAGGGGAAACCACGCGGAGGAGACTCACCCAAGAGGGCGTCGAGTTCTTGCCTCCTTTCCCTCGGTGAGAGCTTGAGGATGAAGGAGGCAGGGTTATAGGGCCCCAACGTTCAGAATGGAAGCGGCGTTAGGCAACGGAGCTCCAGGACAGGTTGGGAGGGGGTGCGGTCACGGAGGTGACGGAGTGCTCAGAGCGGCGCGGC
Organism: Ampelocalamus luodianensis; assembly: GCA_036346255.1. NCBI lineage: Eukaryota > Viridiplantae > Streptophyta > Magnoliopsida > Poales > Poaceae > Ampelocalamus > Ampelocalamus luodianensis. The sequence continues at coordinate 44,760,721 of CM070637.1, forward strand.
CGCGTGGCACAGGAGCTCTGCGCGGGCGTCAGCGCGAGGTTGATGACGCAATTGACGGGTGGGTCCGTGGCATCAGCGACTCAGCGCGAGCGTGTGATCGTGCGAAAAGAAACCGGGGCAGACCGTTGGATCGAGATCCAACGGTTGATAACGCACGAGACGTGTTATAACTCGGCGAAGCGGTACGCGATCGCGACCGTTGATGCGCGATCGAACGGCTGCATGCGAGGCGCGGGAGAGATGGTTGGGCCGAGCCAAGTCGGTTTGGGCGCGGTCGGAGTTAGGTCCGAGCCCGAGGAACAATATTTTTATGCTTTTGATTTAAATGGCTGAGAATATTAGAGAATTTTTAGGGGTAGCACCGAAACTTCAAAAATTCTGAAATTTTTATGGGAACTTCCAGACATAGATAAAAACCTTGTGTAATTTTTCCAGAAATTTTCATGCAATGAATGGCTCCCTAGAAAATTCACAATCTGCTGCCCTAGAGGTTTGACCAGAGTTCAAACTGGTTTGACTTGCTCTTTTGAAATAGCAAATAAAATCTAAAAATCATGAGATTTTTCAGAGAGGTTCCCAAGATGACCAAGATGATAGGAAAAGTATTTCCAGAGAATGATCACTAGATTAGGTTGGAAAGTTTTTAATACCAACAATTTCCATCAAAGAAACATGGTTCTTTGGAAATAGAAATTGCTAGGGGTAAATTCTAGAAAATTTCCAAATGACTTCATGAGGCAACAAAAATTTTAAATTATCCTCATTAAATTACATTTGAAACATAAACCATTGTTTGAGATGTTACAAATCTCCCCCCCCCCTTACAAGAATCTCGTCCCGAGATTCCGTTCACTCGGAAAAGAAGGAAGGGTAATCTGCACGCAGGCGATCTTCTCGCTCCCAAGTTGCTTCTTCCTCAGAATGATTTGACCACCAACCTTAAGAAACTTTATGGCACGATTTCTTGTTCTGCGTTCAGCTTCATCAAGAATACGAACAGGATGCTCGAGATAGGTCAAATCTTCTTGAACATCGAGACCCTCCAATGGGGTTTCCTCAGTCGGAACACGGAGACACTTCTTTAGCTGGGATACATGGAACACATCATGCACCCCCTCAAGTGTAGCTGGCAACTCTAGCTTGTATGCAACAGCTCCAATTCTCTCAATGACACGATAAGGCCCAACATATCGAGGAGCTAACTTGCCCTTGATGCCGAAACGCCGATGGCCCTTCAAAGGTGAGACTTTGAGATAAACAAAGTCATTAGGCTGGAAGCTCAACTCACGACGACGGCGATCTGCATAACTCTTTTTCTCGATCGCCACGCGCAAATGCTCGTGAATCAATCAACTCGCTTTCGCCTCATTGATTGAGTTCGCCAAGAACCGATCTCACCGCCGACCGGGTTTAATGGGGTTCTGCACCTCCTCCCATACAAAGCCTCGAACGGTGCCATGCCGAGACTAGCCTGAAAGCTGTTATTGTAGGAAAACTCGGCAAGCGGTAGGCACTTCTCCCAATTGTTCCCATAAGAAAGATCACAAGCACGGAGCATATCTTTCAACACTTGGTTGACTCGCTCTGTCTGACCATCAGTTTGAGGGTGGTGAGCTGAGCTGAAAGAAAGACGGGTCCCCATAGCCTCTTGTAAACTGTGCCAGAACTGAGAAGTGAAAAGAGAACCACGATCTAACACAATCGTTCATGGCACACCATGCAAACTCACAATACGGGCTATGTAGAGATCTACCAAAAGACCTACCCGAAGGTCAGACCTGACCGGAAGGAAATGAGCCACTTTAGTCAATCGATCGATAACAACCCAAATGGCATCATTCTTCTTGGGAGACCGGGGTAGACTAGTGATGAAGTCCATCCCGATCGAATCCCACTTCCACTGCATCGTAAAGGTCAAGCAGTCCACGGGCGCCGATGCTCGCCTTGACACGACGACACACGCCGCACTAAGAACGAATTTTCCAATCTCCTCTTCATTCGAGTCCACCAAAACCTCTGCCTGAGATCTTGATACATCTTTGTGCCCCGGGATGAATAGACAAGGGGGAATTATGGGCTTCACGAAGAATCAAATCCCGCAATTCCATGTCCTTTGGAACCACAAGGCGCTGTCCGAACCACACAACACCATACTCATCCTCTGAGAAACACCTAGCTGTCCCATTTTGGATGTTCTGCTTGATCTGACTCACACCATCATCTGATTGTTGTGCGGCCTTGATTAAATCCACCAAGGTCGGTTGCACAACCAAGGTAGCAAGAGAACCGTGCTCAACCAAACCCAAATTGAGCCGCTGAAATTCTTCAAGGAGGGCAGGCTGCTGCTCATGGAGCATCAAAGTATTACAATACACCTTCCGACTGAGTGCATCTGCAACAACATTGGCCTTGCCTGGATGGTACTGAATACCCATGTCATAATCTTTGATCAATTCCAGCCATCTTCTTTGCCTGAGGTTCAGATCTGGCTGGGTGAACATGTACTTCAAACTCTTGTGGTCAGAATACACTTCACAATGATTGCCAATCAGATAATGATGCCAAATCTTGAGTGCATGTACCACAGCAGCTAACTCCAAGTCGTGGGTGGGATAGTTGAGTTCGTGAGGCCTCAACTGCCTTGATGCATAGGCTACTACCTTGCCATCCTGCATGAGCACACATCCAAGTCCCTGATGAGAGGCATCGCAAAAGATATCGAAACTCTTGTGGACATTGGGAAGAACAAGCACTGGGGCTGAAGTCAACCGCTTCTTGAGTTCCTGAAAACTCTCCTCACAAGCAGAGGACCACACAAATTTCTTGTCCTTCTTGAGCAATTCAGTCATCGGCTTGGCAATCTTGGAGAAGTTCTCGATAAAGCGACGGTAATAACCCGCCAAACCAAGAAAACTCCGAACATCGGTGACCGACTTGGGCTGACCCCAAGATAGCACATCACTGACCTTACTAGGATCCACAGCTAAGCCTCCTGCTGAAAGAACATGGCCTAAGAATGCCACTTCCTTCAACCAGAACTCACACTTGCTGAACTTGGCATACAGCTAATGCTCACGCAGCTTACCCAACACAATCTTCAGATGTTCAGCATGCTCTTCTTCATTCTTGGAGTAGATAAGAATATCATCAATGAAGACCACCACAAACTGATCCAAATACTCCATGAATACCGAGTTCATAAGATTCATGAATAAAGCAGGAGCATTGGTCAAGCCAAAAGACATGACAGTGTACTCGTAAAGACCATAACGAGTAGTGAAAGCCATCTTCGGAATATCTTCACTCGATCCGACTTGATGATACCCCAACCTCAAGTCAATCTTGAAAAGACCCGAGCTCCGGCCAATCGGTCAAAGAGATCATCAATGCGAGGCAAAGGATACTTGTTCTTACCACACCTCATTGAGCGGACGGTAATCAACACACATGCGCAAAGTCTTGTCCTTCTTCACAAAGATCGCAGGACAACCCCAAGGAGATGAGCTAGGACGAATAAAACCCTTTGCTTGCAGCTCACCTAGTTGCTTCTTCAGCTCCTCCAACTCATTAGGAGGCATCCGATACGGCGCCTTGGAAATTAGAGCGGTACCGGGCAGCAACTCGATGACAAACTCCAGGTCTCGAACCGGAGGCATCCCGGGCAAATCTTCAGGGAAAACATCCGCAAAGTCACGCACTGTAGGAACATCCTGAATCTCCAAGGCTGGCTCCGCTTCAAGTGCATAAAGATGTGGTCCTTGCAGCTGCGGTGAAAACCCAACCTGAACGCCTGAGGGGCTGGTGAGGAAAACCATCTTCCTGGCACAATCGATTTGCCCCAAGTGTTGGGACAACCAATCCATGCCAAGAATCACATCTAGGCTCGCTGAGTTGAGTAGGATAAGATTTGCTAAGAATCCCACTCCTTCGACCTCAATAGGGACGTCCCAGCATTCTTGATCAGCTCTCATTTCCGAACCCGGAGAGCGAATAAGCAAAGGTACCCCCAAAGAAACAAAGTGAAGTCCACTGGCAGCAGCAAAATATCTCAAAATAAAAGAATGCTAAGCTCCGAATCAAATAGTATCAAATAGGTGAGAATTGACAAGAAGCGCATCCAACACAACGCCGCGCCTCCGTGCCTCCTCACTAAATGTGGTTGACTCACCGCTCCCATGCCTTGGGTAGCGGGACAACCTTCGATCCCGGAAGGACCACCTCCTTGCCCGCGCCTCCATTAGGACGAGGGGTCGCTCCACCCCGTAGGGCAATTGTTTGCATAATGGCCCTTCTGGTTGCAAGAAAAGCAAGTAACCCTGGCAGTCGGATTGCGGGGGCCACCGCTGGTTCGTAGGTGCACGGATCGGGCACGCCCGCGAGGACGAGGAATCGGCGCCGACGGCCTCGCGGTAGTGAAGCCAAAGAACGGCCCCTCAGTGTAGGCCCAGCCGAGAACGGAGAGGCCGCCCGCGCAGATCGGGCCTCCCACTTGGGCTTGCGGACTCGCCAAAGTTTCTCGCCTTGTGCTCGGCGACGATGGCCTTGTCCACCAAGGTCCGAAGTCAAGAAAGTCCACAATGGAGAGCTTGTCCCAAGCTCCTCGCACAAACCTCCATAAACTTCTCCCGCTGGCCTCACTGGCCACCTCAACAGAGCATACCGCCAAGTGGTTAAACTCGTGGAGGTACTCAACACGCCTTGCGCCGCTTGAGCGCAAGAAACTCCTTCTTCTTCAACTTCATCAGCCGACGGGACATGAGCCCGACGTAAAGTCGATTCGAACTCCTCCCACGACCACGTGTCTCGCGGCCGCATGGCGAGGAAGTTCTCCCACCATGAGAGTGTCGCACCCTCCAACCGATGGGATGCGGTGCGCCCGCCTCCGCCTCGGCATCGAGCGACGCTGAGCTCGCTCAACCGCACGCAGCCAATCATCTCGCCGAGGGGTCTCTGATCGGAGAAGGTAGGAGGCCGAGTACGAGGAACTCCGCAAGCCCCCACGAGCTCGATGTCCACTCTCCCGATCCGAGGCACCGAAGGAGTGGAGGTGTTCTCGCGATCACCTCCGCACGCTGCTCGTCCATGCGGTTTCGCTCGATCTGAGCGAGAACCTCAGCCATGGTCGGAGGAGGTGGAAGCTCCTCATCCTGACCATTCGACTGGCTGCCGCGAGTTCTACCAGCCATCCTGCTACAAGGAAGTTTGGTTAGCAACAAATCCTGATAAACAATGCCTAAAGAAAGCGAACAACCCACGACTAGGGGAATGAAATACCACCCTAAACGAAGACCAAAACAGCAAGGAAATGCAATTTAAAAGATTCCAAGAAGGCTCCAAAACAGCGAGGAATCATAAGAATAAAGATCAACTTCCCAACATAACTAACCTGTATTGAATGAACGAGTAATTAATTGAGAAGATAAAATTTCAACACACTACATCAAGTCTAGCCCTACTCAAGAACAATATCAAGGCAGCAAAATAGTGTTAGGTACTTAGCTAACTAGTATCACATCTTACCCTTTTATTCCCATAAGTTTTAGTTGAATTATCCTCTCATTTTCAGCCCTATTTGCTAATTAACAGCTAGCTGCCCAAAACTGCTCCTTTAAGCTCCTGGCCGAAACTTCCTGTTCCAAAAGCCCCCAATCTCATTAATGGACAGCTAACCTTTCCAATTATAACACTAATAATTTTCCCAAAACCAAATTTAATCGAGAAGTAGCTAGTTTTTGAAGGGAAGAGAGGAACAACTTTTTCCAAACATAATTAAGAGCAAGGTGAGATGAGCAATCTAAGAGAGGTAAGGAGTAAATTCTGGAAATCTACTTAAGCTTTCATAAACCTTTTGATACTTCGAAAATAAGCTTTTTCCAAATTATCCTAAGGACGACCAAGTTTGAGTTACTACGGTCAGGATGGCTCTGATACCAACTTTGTGAGGACCTCGGTTTATTCGGCTTGTAATGCTCAACCTTCCACATGGTCCTAGCATCACAAATCGAATAAACTGAGCCTCGAGATATGTACACTTCCCATAAATGCAGTATACACACCTCTTTTCACAAAATCATGCATCAATTCCATACAAGACATAGAATCCAAAGCAACACATTACTAAACAGTAGTCATACTATAAAAGTTATTACAAAAGGGGGCCGACCGGCCAAATGACAAGTAAAAGACTAATTAAGCAGAGGAAGCAAAAGTGCCATAAGATGGCGATAACGAAAGCCAATCAGTGTGCCTTTACCCACAAGGCAACCAACCGTCCGCCAAACTAGTCGTCCCAAACCTCCACAAAGACGACTCGCAAAAGTGAGACCCTTGGGGCTCACCTTCTTCCTCTCGCAACAAATAATATTAGGTAAAGCAAATGAGTACAAAATTGTACTCGCAAGATCGACGTGTGGAATAGCGCACCTATTCATAAACTAAAGGCAAGCTTATTTGGTGGAGGCCATATGTCTCATTTTCAAAGATAAAGCAAATTTTACTTGCAATAATGTGATACATTCAAAGAGCAAGTTTGCAATTCATTTTCATTGTTGAAATGACAGCAGGAACATAATGACAAATAGAATGACAACCTGGAAGTAACTATCCCAATAGTCACCACAACAATAGCATGAATTACCCATTCATACCACCCATGTCAAGTTTTAATTTTTCAAAGGTTGTAGTCTAGTTCTTGCACGACCTTACCAAGCATGTCCATAACCTAGGACGAGGCTATTCGAATAGTTTTAAACCCTGCAGGGGTGTACCAATGTACCCACACGATAGACCGCCTTTCCACCAGCCACGGTTAGCACACTTCCTTGGGTATGCAGGCATGGCTAAGTCTAACGAGACATTTCCAATGAATGATGCTAATTAAGAGTCGCGACAACCGGATAGGGTAGGGTGCACCGGCCTAGCCGCAAAGAATCGCAGTGCTCTTCCCTTATAAAAACAGTTTTAACCACCGCGACCCGAATTAACAACTCCCAAAGTACTTAGTCAAGAGAGGTCCCATATCCTCCCGTGGTCAGCACGCAATAAGCGCTGACTTAGTGACACAAGTAACTCGGTCCTTGGGGACTTAGGCACCATTCGATCACACCCAATGTATCACACCAACATACCATTGTGCCCAAGTCAAGATATAACTTTATTTTCAGTTTTGATTTGCAAAGATAGTAAAACACAAGGCTGGACATAAAGGAATAATATTAACTTTAGGTGATCAAGATCACCGACTAAGTCGATGATCGCCAAAACTACCAGAACTAAGCATGGCTAAGCAATTCGACTCAGATCTACTAAGTGACAAGAGCTCATCCAAATAACTCTAATCACAGCAAATAACCTAGGCTCAGTTAGTAGAGGAATATCATTTACCTACAGGTTATGCATCTAAGGAATAACTAACCGATTTCACACAAAATAGCAATGCATACATACAAGTTGAAAATAATATATTAGACTTTAAAATAAAAGGGATTATCATGATCAAACTGCTTGCCTTGCTGGTTTTGCTCAGTTTGCTGCAGAGGGGTACTCTCAAGATCGATACACTCGTCGGCACCTAACGAAAAAGCGAATAGGAACCGATAAGAACGAGAAATACCGAAAAGACTCAAAAATCAACTTTCTCCAAATGCTCTGAAAATTTTACAGAAGCAAGAGCATGATTTATAATGAATTTAGCAACAGGAATCACTTCATTTGGACATTCTGAGCAAAAGTTATAAGCAAAACAATTCTGCTCAGCTAGAAAAATGCAATTTGTTACTATTCAATGTAATTAAATTGTTTGGGAAACATTTCTGAAATGTGGTGCATTTGAAATTTTTACCGTAAATCAAGCACCTCATAAGATTAACAACCCAATTGGATTCACCTCATTTGGACCTATAATGCACTTTCTATGAATTTTCAAAGACATGAAAATGAGCACAAATCAATTATATTTGCAATTTCTCTATCAACAGAAACATGCCTAAAACCAATTTTAACAGCAAGTTCATTATTAGAGGAAGCCAACAAAATTGGATTCACTCAATTTGAAGTTACAGAGAAATACTTATGCATTTTTGAAGTTTAAACAATTTTTAGTGCAAAAATAAATCTATCCTAGAGTCATTTTATTAATAAACCTTTTCTGGGATAGAAACATGGTTCAACCTATTTTTGTATTAAAGTACATTTAAAATGGAAACTAACAAAACTTGAATCATCAATTTTGGAGCTAGAATGAATTACTTATGAAATTTTGAAGTTTAAAGCAATTAACAGTTCACAAATAAAGCATTTCGGAATTTATATAAACACTAATATCTTTTACACCAATACCCATTCTAGCCGCAGACACTGACCAGTGGGGTCCGTAGCACAGTGCCATTTTCTAATTAAAACTCAGATTTAAATGCGCACTGACAGGTGGGGTCTACCTGTCATACACTCTGGCTCACGTATCGCTGCATGGACTCGGGTCCACTACGTCCACGAGACCACGATCAGGCACCAACGGCCTCGTGCCCACATGTAAGCAACACACTTAACCGCAGCTAAACGGGGATTTCCGACAAAGATTCGTCATTTAAAACAAATCATCGACATTAACTCCTAATGACGAGCTACAGTGAGGATCGAACCTCCACGGAGCCGCCGCGTCACAGTGATTTGCCGCTGCCGCCGAGAAGGAGTGCTCGACGGCGGTGGCCGAGCACTAAAATGGAACAAGCACACTAATGCGCACCTGGTGGCACCGGCGGCGAGGCGAGGTCGGAGGTGACCCGACACGGCGGCGCGACGAGGTGAAGCGGAGTGACACGTACGGGAAAACGAAAACGGCAATACGGCCACTCATCGACCGATCTAGCCAAGGTAGTTAGGATCGCGATCCTACTTTTAGAGTCTTACGATTTTACTTAACCCACGACATCCCGTCGATCCGAGTCTCACCGCCGATCCGATCCTACTCAAGGTAGTTAGGATCGCGATTCACTTTAGAGTCTTACTGTTCTACGAACCCACGCATACCTTATCGATCCTACTTGTAGAGACTTAGGCAATTGTTTTTAGAGGCTGTGCTTTACGATATTTTGTTTTAGAGCAAAATTTGTTGATATTAATTTCGAGAATGAAACTATAAATAAACAAGGAGCATGCAAAATATTATATCGCTGTGGTAATGCCGTTCTCTCAGAGTTCGTAACTATATCACCCATCATGTCGTAACCATTATGCTTTTTCACAGTGATAAGAAGTGTTTTGCCCTTTTTGGTAATAAGTAAGCTGTAAACCTTATAAGAATCATACAAACTTATAGTATAGATGGTAAATATGTGTATTTTTACAAACCAGAATCGCCGATTCTATTTATCTCGATCCTACCGGAGGCAAATCGATCCGACTCGGGATCTCGACTCTGACTACCTTGGATCTAGCGTGAGCATAAGCAACAGAAAGGGTCAGGGACCTTACTGGGACGACCCGGAGGTGGAGGAGTCGTCGGAGTTGACCCGGCTACGAAAACCGAGGCGACGGCGATGGCTTTACCGAGGGGAGCTCAACCTGAGAACAGAGGGAGGGAAATGGTGATGGAGGACGCAACAGAGGTGCCTCGAGATGGTGTAAGAGAGGGGAATCTGACAGGGGCTCACCGCATCGTCGCTGGAGAAGAAAAGGACCCCGACGGCCGAAAATGGGGGAAACCCAAGGTTCTTGAGTTCCTGAGAACGGATGGTCAAATTGATTGAGGGGAAATGTTCCTTGTACCCTATGGCGCCAAGTGACGCGCAAGAAAAGAGTAGGAACTCACCGAAGATGAAGATGACACGGCAGCGATCTCTGGTGCGTGCTCTGGAGCAGCTGGTGGCGCTCCTCGTGCTCTCGATCCTACACACGAAGACAAGGGCTCAGCCCAGAGCACAAAGGACAGTGAAGGGAGAGAAACGAGGGGAAACCACGCGGAGGAGACTCACCCAAGAGGGCGTCGAGTTCTTGCCTCCTTTCCCTCGGTCGCCGAGAGGGAAAGTGAGAGCTTGAGGATGAAGGAGGCAGGGTTATAGGGCCCCAACATTCGGAATGGAAGCGGCGTTAGGCAACGGAGCTCCAGGACAGGTTGGGAGGGGCGGTCACGAGGTGACGGAGTGCTCGAGAGCGCGCAAGGCCGGGCCACGAGGTTGACGACGCAACTGACGGGTGGGTCCGCGGCGTCAACGACTCAGCGCGAGCGTGCGATCGCGCGAAAAGAAACTGGGGCAGATCGTTGGATCGAGATCCAACGGTTGATAACGCACGAGACGTGTTATAACTCGGCGAAGCGGTACGCGATCACGACCGTTGATGCGCGATCGAACGGCTGCATGCGAGGCGCGGGAGAGATGGTTGGGCCGAGCCAAGTCGGTTTGGGCGCGGTCGGAGTTAGGTCCGAGCCCGAGGAACAGTGTTTTTATGCTTTTGATTTAAATGGCTGAGAAGATTAGGGAATTTTTAGGGGTAGTTCCGAAACTTCAAAAATTCTGAAATTTGTATGGGAACTTCCAGGCATAGATAACAACCTTGTGTAATGTTTCCAGAAATTTTCATGCAATGCATTGCTCCCTAGAAAATTCACAAGCTGCTGCCCTAGAGGTTTGACCAGAGTTCAAACTGGTTTGACTTGCTCTTTTGAAATAGCAAATAAAATCTAAAAATCATGAGATTTTTCAGAGAGGTTCCCAAGATGACCAAGATGATAGGAAAAATATTTCCAGAGGATGATCACCAGATTAGGTTGGAAAGTTTTTAATACCAACAATTTCCATCAAAGAAACATGGTTCTTTGGAAATAGAAATTGCTAGGGGTAAATTCTAGAAAATTTCCCAATGACTTCATGAGGCAACAAAAGTTTTAAATTATCCTCATTAAATTACATTTGAAACATAAACCATTGTTTGGGATGTTACAGTGGGTAACTTCACCACCTTGGATATTGCAAACAGGATGTGGATTCCGGATATTGACATGCTGAAGGGTGCCAAGGGTCATCGGCAGAGTCATCGTATTACCAATGATATGGACAAAGCACAAGCCGGGGCGTTGGGTCGATGCTGCGGGCTCTGTGGCCAGGAGGGCCACACAGCCAAACGATGCAAGGAACCATCTGAGGATTAGGCACTTCCATGATTTGCGGCACCACTTCTTGCAGTGTGCAAAGTGGGACAGAAATTGCAAATCAGTGTACATTGTCATGTGTACTTTGTATTATTTATGTAACTATTCTGCTACTACCTAATTTTCAAAGTATTATCCGGGTGGCCTAGTATTTATTGGTTTGTTTGTTTACAAGTTAAATTTACGCCAGGTTTTACATTCGATGTTATATTTCCACGATTTCAGAATCTCGTTGTTTTTGTGTATGGCTCACGAATCGGATCGAGTTTTAGTCTCTTGGACGAGCACATCGACCGTCTACATCGCGCGTCGCGTCGTGTCCCTCATCCTGGGGGTGCGGGTGACGCGACTGTGTTGGGGGTGATCCGCACACGGACACCTCTGGTGGCCTGGAGGCTAGACCCACGCTCGATAGCCAGTTAGCATTCGCCGACACTATCTTCTCGCCATACGCATTTCGTACTAACCTTTCTTGCTTTGCAGCTCGCCACGCTGGTCTACTACCTCGCCCGGATGGTACAAAGCCACGGATGAGGACGAGCCGACAAAGACCGCGGCCGACGACGACGAGATGTCCATGCCGCCGAGCGTCCCGACGCCTCCTGCTCGACCGTCCTTGCCGACAGCTCTTGTAGACCGGTGGTGGCCGAGACTCACACTTTCCATCTCCCGCTCGGGAGATGGCCCCGACTCACAGACGCCTCCTCGCTTTGGCCTCCCTATCGCGGAGGTGCCGCTTCCCGCAGGAGCCTCCGACCACCGCTTGGGGACCTTCTCGCCGTTTCGTGGAGTCCTTCCGCCACGCCGCGCCGTGTACTACATCTTCCGAGACACGAGGCACGCCCATCCTGCGTGGCTATCGAGTTCCGGCACGTGTTCGACGACGCTCCCGCTCAACCACTACGCCTCCTTTCGCACCACGGTCTTACTATCTTTTTGTTGTACACAAAGACGAGCGATGGACTCGCCATGACGACCAGCAGTGTCACGCCACCTCGAGGCCTACTTGTTGTGGCTGTTCGGTTGCGTCGTTCACCAGCCAGCCACGGCGACACCGCCGACGCCGCTGCTCATCGCAGCACGCCGTGGTTATCGCCAATGGAGAGCCCCCGATCACCGGGTTCGCATTTGCCACCACGATCGCGCTTGCAGCGACGCGCGGCTTCGTGTTGAGGTGAACTCCATCCTCACAGGTGTCCTCTCCTATCGCAGCTTGTGGTCATTCGAGCGCTTTAGCCTCTGACGACCCTTGTTGGACGACATCTTCCGTGACGGCAGAGATGTACAACGAGACGAGGTTGATCGGCCGACAATGGCTCGCTGGTGCCGCGACGGCACGCACTTTTGTGTGACTAATTTCTTCATATAATCGATCGTCCTATCTAATATGTTGTGTTGCTTGCAGTGTACGTCACAAGACGCGCAGTGACACGGCATACGAGCCGCTCGTGGAGCAAGTCGACCGCTCACGCAGACGACGCTCGCTGGGAGCCATAATCCTCAAGAGTTAGATGCCCACACCTCACGCCTTTCTCCCCGTGTCCGCGCGACCGACTATCGCTCACCCAGGCGCCGCCTTCGACGCCTTTGTTGAGGATCACGGGCACATCGTGGTGATGCGCTAGTTCGCCTACGGCAGAGGTTCTAGTACCGCCGCGTGCCGCGTTCGGCAGCGGCACGCGTGAGTAATCGGCATACATGCCCTGCTTTTTGTCGCCGCCTACTACGCATGACATCTAATTACATGTTACGCCTTGCGTTCGTGAGGAAGGAGTTCGCCGCGCACGAACCGGGGAGTAAGATGAACGACTGGGTAGGGTAGTGGGAGGGCGCGCACAGACCGTGTAGGAGGACACCCTTACGACCCACGACGTACCTCCACTGTACGCCTTAGACATGTACCAAAGCTCAGATTTGCCGCAGATGAGCCCGCAAAGACATGTCCCTAAGACCGACGCACACATACCCGTGGCATTTCGTAGGATGTCCACCGCGTGGTACGTTACATCCTACATCGAAAACTTCAGTTGTGCACTCCGCCGTTACAGTTTTCACCGGGTCTTGTTTTTTATGTAGGCGAGCATCATTGCTGAGATTACGACGACCGCCGCCATGGCTTCAGAGGTTCACTGACCGTGGAGGGCACACGCGAGGAGACGGCCCAGCATCCGCCGCGGTGGTCGATCATGCCACACGATTTTTGGCCCGTTGTCATGCACCGTGCTCCTGAGGTTGATACCAACGGTATCCTAGTCGACGCCTCACGCCGCCGGCGCCGCCCCGCCCCGCAGAGCACAAAGAAAGCAGAGGGCCGCGACCACGCCCGACACCGACGCACTCGACAAGGTCGGATGCTCAACTGCACTCGCTCGCCGAGGCTCGAGGAGGCCGGAGGGTCCGCCGGGCACGCCCCGCACACCGGCAGGCCGCACCACGCCGGTCCTCCACACCCTTCGCTTCCACACTCGGGCACACACAAGGCGCAGACGGGCGGCCATACTTCCTCACGGACGCCGCGCGCTATGGCGCTAGCCGAGGGTACGCCACGCCTCCGCTTGTCAAGACGCATCGTGTTTTTTTAATTAACTAACAATATTTTACTGTGCAGGTCCAATTCCCTATGATGGAGGGTCCTCCCCAGGCTTCGCGGAAGCCCACGACTTCTTGGTGGACGACGACCCGACACCTCAGCCCACACCCGCTGAAGTTCTCTCCGAGTCACAATGACAAAGGCGCCAGCACCCACACAAAGAAGCTGGCTCGCCCAACCTTCGCCTCGGCCTCGCCAAACCAGTGGCTCAGACCGTCTTTCCCTATCGGGGCTGAGGCCTCGACACCCAGCGTAGAGGAGGGGGCCCAAGCGAGCCCGTAGGGGAGGACACGGAGGTGGAGTGGGTGGTGCCGATACGGAAGGGGATGTCAAAAGTTGCATGGGGCTAGTAGGGGTGTCTCGCTACACTGGTCAGACATTTGTTCGTTATGTCATACTTAAATTTTGCACTTCATATGTGATGCCAGAATACTTTTATGCTCTTATGTGTACTCGTTCATACATCACATGTTTGTCCAATGCATATGGACTTCTATAGCTTAAAGCACGTGACAAATGGATGCAACGTGTCAACTCGATAAAAGGCAACCGCCATAACGCTTCCACCATTCAGTTACATGCTTTAGGAGATTCAACATAAGTGCGTACAGAGCGGAGACTACTAAGGTACAAGCTTCTCCGCCCATGCCTAATGGTAGAAGGTGCCTCCCGCTACCCACATAGAGTGTTCTCCAGTTGGGCGCCTCAGACATGGCTGGTCGTCGTTGTAGTGGCACGCACATATGCAACTAGGGTTGGCGCAGTAGCATGTGGTATCATAGGAACTTCCTATGTTCACGACCTCCTCGTTGCCCCTCTCACGCTGCATCTGTTGGCAGAGGTCATCATTTTGCTCCTTGAGATCGTCAATTTGCGCCTCCAAATCAAATATTCAGTTCCACAATGTATGCACGCATCGTAAATATGTCGTTCATTGGGACGATCGATCCAGAGGGTAAAGTTGCATTTTGCCATCTGCGGCAAGGAACGGTTAGTATGGAGGACGTATTAGCAGTAACATGAACAAAACTATTTACCCCAGAGTATGGGCATCGGAATAAATGTCGTCCTCCATCGAAAGGGCAGTCCATGACCTGCACGATAGCGTTATCCCCGTGTCCGCATTTCGGCCATACCAGTTGAGCAGCATGTTCGGCATCAACCGGTAGTTAGGGCCAAAGTCCTCCCTCCTTTCCAGGAGAAGGTCTGGCTTTGGCGACCCCGGTTGGACTGGTCCCTGAGTGTCTGCCATCGTATGTTACTGTATGACGGAGAAAGTTGTTATTCCTACAGTTTCAAGGATCGAGTGGTCCTACTTTCGGAGCATGGGACATGTATTTTATAGCCCGTGGGGGGAGGCTAACAAAGCGGGTAATGTATTAGCTTGCTTTGCGCAGTGACAGGACCACACGGGCCAGCTTTGCTCAGTGACAAGACTGCACTGGCCAGCTTTGCGCACTAACAAGACCAGACAAGGCAGCTTTGCGTAAGACCACACGGGCCAGCTTTACGTAGTGATAAGACTAAAGGAGGCAGCCTTGCGCAGTGACAAGACCACACGGGACAGCTTTGCGCACTGACAAGACCAGACGAGGAAGCTTTGCGTAATACCACACGGGCCAGCTTTGCGTAGTGATAAGACTAAAGGAGGCAGCCTTGCGTAGTGACAAGATCACACGGGACAGCTTTGCGCACTGACAAGACCGGACGAGGCAGCTTTGCGTAAGACCACACAGGCCAACTTTGCGTAGTGATAAGACTAAAGGAGGCAGCCTTGCGCAGTGACAAGACCACACGGGACAGCTTTGCGCACTGACAAGACCACACGAGGCGCTTTATGCATCGACAAGACCACACGGCCGCCTTTATGCAGTTGATAAGACTAAAGGAGACAACTTTGCACAGTTTAGGGTTTAGGTTTAGGGTTAGGCTTTTTAGATCCACTTGCGAACCATGGGCATGACAATACTATGCCTCCTCAGCTTTTTAGATGGATATAACAACACTCTACCTCCTCAGCTTTTCAGAACTAAAAGACATGACTCTACATGAAATTAACCACACCATGCC
The DNA here is from genome assembly GCA_036346255.1 of Ampelocalamus luodianensis. Classification (NCBI taxonomy): domain Eukaryota; kingdom Viridiplantae; phylum Streptophyta; class Magnoliopsida; order Poales; family Poaceae; genus Ampelocalamus; species Ampelocalamus luodianensis. Next base: position 44,776,527 of record CM070637.1, read on the forward strand.
AACCATGGGGCTTATAAAAGGGGGTTGAACCAAACCCAACACTACACAACAGATACCCAGCTATGGACTCTTCGGCAAACTTCTACGCGAAGATGTTGCAGAAGCGCAAGTGGCTTGCGCAGAAGAGGAAACATCTACAATACCCAGATCGAACAATGAAAGATGCTCAAGTACCACCACGTTTTCCAATCCCGCAGTGTGTGTGTGGCAAACAGGCAGAGATCATTCAATCCACACACCCAGACACCGCCGCCTGGGTGTACTACACGTGCGGGCACCACCTTGTAAGTGTTTCTTTCGCGTGCCTCGATTTTTCCTCTCCCAATGTTGAGTTCCTTAAATTTTTAACTTCATCCCCACGTAATGGCAGCCCGAGATGCGCCGCCACTTCTTCCAAAGTGGATCGACGCCCGAGATGTACGATGTGGCATTCATCCAATGTAAGTACATGTCGAACTACTCGGCGGGCCGAGAACTTCGCGGTGGAAACCTTACGCATCGACCTCCCTGTGATGTGAGTTCTGAAGAATTTACATCCTTATTACATTTTTCACTGTACGGTGTACTTACATCATACAATCGCAGGACATGGACGACTTCGACGTACTAGTCCGACGTGGACAGTCCCGCGACAAAGGGCAAGGGAAATGCTCATGCGGCTGAGCCCTGTCGCCATAGCTTATCCGGTCGCCCAGGTGTAATCCGTACCGACGATGTGAGTTATGAAGAATTTACATCCTTGTTACGATTTTCACTATACGGTGCACTTACATCATAGAATCACAGGACATGGACGACTTCGACAAACCAGCCCGACATGGAAAGTCCCGCGACAAAGCAAGGGAAAGGCTCATGGCCGAGCCCGCCGCCACAAAGATATGCGTCGCCAGCGTAATCCGACGACGACGTGAGTTATGAAGAATTTACATGCTTCTTACGATTTTCACTATACGGTGCACTTACATCATAGAATCGTAGGACATGGACGACTTCGACATACCAGCCCGACATGGAAAGTCCCACGACAAGGGCAAGGGAAAGGCTCATGCGGTTGATCCCGGCCGCCACAGCGTATGCGGTCGCCAAAGCGTAATCCGTATCGATGACGTGAGTTATGAGGAATTTACATCCTTCTTACAATTTTCACTATACGGTGCACTTACAACATGGAATCGCAGGACATAGACGACTTCGACATACCAACCCAATGTGGACAGTCCCGTGACAAGGGGAAGGGGAGGGCTGAGCTAGCATGTAAGGGAAAATGGCACCGATCCACGCAGTAGATCAGGTCATTACGTAGTAGTCCCCCGTCCTACCCCCCATGTTTTTCACTATCCTTAAAGTCATGTATACTTATATGGTCCGGATGCTTGTGTCACAGTGTACCGTAGTAGTAGCGAGGATGACTAAAGCAATTAGCCGAACCATCATGACATGTGCTTCTGTCTGCAGACTCTAATGTAGTTCTTGTTCCATGGGGCTTGTAAGTCTGCCTCTTCTAGTCGAATCCTAGAAAAAAACTTTCGCACCGACATCGAATCCTCCTTCGCTTCACTACAAATACCGAAATTTTGTTGAAGTCTTCTTAGTCCTTACTATTATGAACTTACAGTCAGAAATCAATCGTGCTTCAAAATTTTCTATTTCTCATCACTACTGTAATGTTCTAACATGTCAATTTTTTATGCTATAGGAGCTTATTTTCTACGTTTATTGATTCGTACGAACGCGACACTCATATGAAGTAGCGATAACAAATTTGAATAGGTAAAATTATAAAAATTTACACAATCAAGTACACGGTGTCAGCAGGCTACACAAAAAAATTCATAATTTTTTGAACTCTTATGCTATATTTTAAAATTCCTTCCAATTTCAGACTCTAACTAATTATCTAATTAACCTAACCTAACCTAATTACTAACCCTAACCATGTGGGCACTATTGCTGGGGAGCGGAGTGGCAACGCTCCACGGCAATAGTGCTGGGCACTATTGCCGTGCCGCGGGGTGGCAACGCTCAACGGCAATAGTGTCAGGCGCTGAGGTGGCGCCGCTGGGGTCGGGGCGAGGTGTGGGGCTACGGCTGGCGCGCGGTGGCAATGCGCCCGGGGTGAGGTGTCGGGACGGCAGCGCGGGCGCGCGGTGGAAACGCGCCCGGCTTGCCATTTTTGCAAATACGCGTGGCGGGTGGTCAGAAGTGCAAATACGGTTTGCAAACTGGCCGTATCGGCAAGAAATTCCGAATATCACTTACCTTTCTACTAGTAATTAATTACTGTCTCAATAAACATTAAACAAGAATTGAGAATAAAAAAAATAGTCTGGCCCCCCCTGTCGCCCATCGGTAGATATTTAGTCGTCTAATAATTGGGCGACTGGATCCTATCGCCCAACCATTAGGCGACTGGAGCCAGTCGCCCAACCATTAGGCGACAGTAGTATTTTCCTGGTAAAAAAAGATCACAAGAATAAATTTGTAATTTATAATAAAAAAATAGATTATTTTTTAAAAAAAATCCACCATAGGTTGGGTAATTTTTAGTTGGACATTATTGGTATACTAACCTGGGTATCGTTTATGCTTAGACATGCTTTAGTTATACGTGTGGTATATCAAAGCATTATCTCTTGTGGGTCAAGTGTAAAACCTCTGCAGAGTGTAAAACTATTCGAATAGTCGTGTTCCCAGTTATGGACAATGCCTAGTGATTTGTCATGAGGGGTAGATTTGTTAAAAAAGGGAGTGAACATGAGCGACCAGGAGTGGTCGTGGGTGGATTAGGAGTGGTCGTGGGTGACCACGAGTGGTTCAGGGAGTGAGCAGGGTGCTCACGTGCTGTTTTTAAAGAAGTCGTTTACTTATGTAGTACTCTTTTCAACTCCTGCCTTGCAATCTACTTATTGTATTTATTGTCAATACTGCCTTCTACAAATTAACCATAATGCTATCCCTGTCAAGCCTTGCATGAATATTACTTGCATTCTTGTTCTCTGCGACTTGTTGAGTACATTCAAAGTACTCACTGCTTTGAGCCTCTATTTGATCAGCAGAGGAGGGTGAACCAAAGAACCCAAAGTTCTATGAAGAGGAGTTCTACGAAGACCGTGCGAACTAAGGACATTCTCCACTCGATTGCCTATGGGCATGTCGGATGGCCACTACAACTTGTTTTGGTCCTGCTGCAAGTTTCTCTTATGTAAAGCCCTGCATGGCAACCTTGTAACAACCTTGACTGTAAGGTCTTTTTCTATTAATATTACTTTGTCTGGTTCTTCTTTAGCCAGTTGTATGGAAATGATTACATCAATGTCGTGACTGTGCAAGCTAGCTATTGATCTAGGACTAGTTCGAAATGCACAGAGGGTCCTGGGGATTGTTTACTTGGGGTCCCGACACTGTATTTAGATTCTGTGGATGGTATCCACTCTTAAGGACTATGGGTTAGCTTTTGATAGTGTTCCTCTTTTTTGTGATAACACTTCTGCCATTAACATTGCTAAGAACCCTGTACAACATTCTAGGATCAAGCACATTGACATTCGCTATCACTTCCTTAGAGACTATGTAGAGAAGGGTGATATTGTGCTAGAATTTATGGAGTCCGAGACTCAGTTAGCTGATATCCTTACCAAGCCTTTAGACCCAACTAGGTTTGCCATCTTGAGGAGTGAGTTAGGGGTAATCTACCCCTATGGGTTGGTTTGAGGGGTAGTTGGTTCTTTTATGAGCTTTTTTTGTTCATCTGATATTTCCTTGATCTTCTTTTGATCTTTTGGATCAACTTGCATCTCATTGTATCATATTGTATTCATATGAAATATAAAAAAGATGCATTATAATATAAAACTTTACTGCTTGTCGTTTAAAGTGATGAAACTTTGCTTATTACCCTTTTGAGCTTTAGTATTTCAATTTTTGCTCAATTCTATATTTAGTTCTTTGACTTGCTAGAATTATCATGCTTTCACATATGTAGCTAAGTCTTTGCTAAATGAGCTAGAGTTTTAAGACAACTTGAACTAAAAATTGCAATTTATGGATCTTTTAGCTAGTTGCACAATTAGTGATCTTTTTGTGACATTAGCCCCACAAAATTGTCTTGTTAGCTCTTGAATCTAGAAATTGAACTTCTTGAGCTTCTTGTTTCTTTGTGAATCTAAAACTTTTCTTGTGCAAAATGAAAAATCAAATTTCAAGTTTCTCATGTGGTGAAATTGTGCCAAACTATTCTCACGAAACTGCAGATCAAAGATATGAACTTGGAGATAGATTAATGATCCAGACGATCTCATGGGGACTGCTTGTCAAAATTGACATGAACCTCAAGATTTGTCGCCCTAGTTGAAGCTTAGGAAGAGTTTGTGGATGGCTCCTAGTCTAGGATCGTCTTCACTACGATAGATCTTTAATCAACATTAATACTCATTGCAAATGAAAACTATTGTAAAAATTGGGTGATTGAGGTATTTTTGAGCAAAATGATTCAAATTGAGGACAACTTCTTGATCTCACATTGATATTCTGACATGGCCATTATCTCTTTAGGATCCCAGTTGATGAACTTTCTAATTTTGAAGCATTGCTTAAATTGTTACAATTCATTGCTTTATATTGAGCCTTCTAGCTTAGCTTTGATATATATGTCTTAACATGATCCTGCTAACACATTCATGCTTGATATGTTTTGAGTAATAGTAGAAATGCTAGCTTGTTCTTTTAGGTAATCTCTAAAGCTTCTTATACTAAAATTTGAAAATACAAAAATGAAGCTACCCATTGCATTTCATGCATGCTCTTTCTTTTGCTTCATCCTTATTTATGTATTTGTGATTTGTCATCTCTGGATGAGAGGAAGACGTGATTCCTTGATGACTCCATTGTCAAAGAGGGAGAAGATATAACAAAAATGATGATAAAAGGGGGAGCTTTGTGGAGAAAAATGAAGAAAATGATTATTTTTTTTTGAAAAATCATGATCATAGTGAGAGGGAGTATCTAATTTGCATTCTTATGATCTTATTGTCTTTTCTGAACTTGAATTGCAATTCTTGGAACCTCACAATGATCAAAGGTCAAATTGAACAATTGTTCTTTCATATGGACCTTAAGTGAGATTTTTTACTCTTATCTGGAAATTGAAGTTTTCTTGCTTTCTTTTGCCTTATCTCACTTGTCTTTGCTTATCTGAAGCCAACTTAGTCATTTCCATTGCATCCTCTTGCTTTTGGACCAAGTTGTGCCTTTGCGCGGAAACGAGATGTAGTTTTTCAAAACAACCTCCAATCTGCATTTTTGAGAAGATTGCCAATGTGTTCATCAAGAGGGAGATTGTGGATATAATGAGGATATGCTCATGATCTTAGGATGATGATACAATTGGCAATGGTGTTGAGAGTTTGTCGAATCACTCGTTTTCTACAGAGTTCATGAATATCGGTTTGACCACAACTAAGTACTGAGTGGTCTAAAGCTTCGAGTACTGTAGCTACGAGTACCGAGTGCTCGAATGTTCCTAGTACTGTAGCTACGAGTACCGAGTGGTCGAAGGCTCCGAGTACGGTAGCTACGAATACCGAGTGGTCGGAAGCTATAAGTACTGTTCATCAAGTACTGTAGCTACGAGTGTCGAGTGGTCGACAGCTTCAAGTACTGTAGTTACAAGTACTATTTATCGAGTACTGTTCATTCCAAGTACTGCAGCTACGAGCACTATTTATCAAGTACTGTTCATCACAGACAGTGCTCGTGGGCACTGGTCGTAGACAGTGGTCATAAACATTGGTCGTAGACAGTGGTTGTGGACATTGGTCGTAAATACATATGTGATGCATGTGTCTCTGATGTGTGTTTTGACTAACGTGAGTCAAGTTGCAAAGAACTTGTTCCTAGAATCGATTTCTTTATCTATTTTTGTACAGGTGGCTTGGTGGTCAACTATGGTCAACAGTAAGGGGGATTAAGACTTGGTTAGGAGAACTAAGGTCCAGAACGATCATGGATGCCAAGAGAGATGGTTGGACTCAAGCATGGCGCGCAAAGGACAATGATGACCGAGTAGGACAATTTGGTGTGATGGGTTGCATCAAACGGCATGGCAATTCGGTGCGATAGGTCACATCAAGCAGCGCGACAGTTCTATGCGACGGGTCACAACAAGCAGCGCGACAGTTCAGTGCGACAGGTTGCATCAAGCGGCGCAAAGGTCGATACAAGTGAACCTGTTGTGTGTGGGCTTAACGGGTGCCCGTTTAGATGTCTTCCTCTAGAAGCTAGCCTCCACTATAAATAGGGAGGGTGTCGGTCAGGCACCCTCCAACCCTAGCACGAGAAACCCTAGTTTGGTTCTAGGGAGAACAGAGGAAAGTGGAGAGGTAAGGTTCTAGAGAGTTGGATTGTCTGTGTGCTCAAGTGTTGAGCTTTTGTCCTCTAGGATAGAGTGGCTCTAAACTAACTCTGAAATCAATCCAAGCAAGTTTCTTCAAGATGAGTCTCTTCTTGTTCGCTCTCTTTTGTGATTTTGGGGCTTTCACATCCTTTGATTTCTGGTCTAGATCTTGCTTGTTGTGACATGTGGAAATGCATCTAAGATCATCTTGATCATCTCTTACCCACGAGCAAGTTTTTGGATCATATTTTGGTTTTGACTCTTTTGAAGCAATCTTCACTCAAACCAAAAAGGTCGAACTTTGGCAATGATCTTCACGATCCTTGACTGAATAGGTTATCGACATCCTAGAGAAGGTGTGTTTCAAGCTTCGTAGTTTGGAGTCAGAGATCAAATCTTAGACCAATTTATGATCTTATGCTCGCCGATTTTATCTGCTCATCCAAAAGGTCCGACCGCCCAACCCTTTTGTCTTGAGTGTTTGGTGTTTTAGTCTGCTTTCTTTAGGAAGTTGATTGATTCAATACAACTTTTCCGTCATGCTTGTATATTGATCTTCATAGCTCTCATGGCTATTGAAGTGAAAATCGTGTTGAATCTAATCAAGGTGAAAAAGAGACAAGGCTCCTATTCACCCCTCTAGTCGCAAGCCGGTCCAACAATCTCTTAAACCCTAGCCCAACCCTTATATAGTGGAGGCTAGATGTAGAGAGAAAACCCTAACGGCCACCCGTTAAGCTTACACACAAATGGGTCTACAAATCACGCATGCTTCTCAAAGCGGATGACGAACTAGGTCTCCCGAATCCATCTCTTCATGATCTCCTTCTTCTCTTGATGTAAATCATCTCTCCTTTGCATTGTCATGCTCCACGGTTTCTCTAAATTCACCATCCAGGTATTTTGGCGAAGATACTAAAATACCCATTCTCGATCCTTCTCCATGACGGAGTCCAATTATCGTGAAGCAATCCCATGCTTCGCCACACGTAGGTTCATCAATAGCTCTCTTCATGCCGGCAAGTCTCTCCAATCCGGCTCTCACCGGAATCACCATGGCACTTGTATCAGCCTCCAAGCCACTTGATGCAATCCGTTGCACCAAATTTCTCGTTTGGCCGTTCTTGTCCATCTTGCACCATGCTTGACTTCAACCACTTCACTCGGCATCTTTAATCATTCTCGAGCTCAGCTCTCCTAGCCTACTACCGATCATCCTCGCCATTGACTGTAGTTGACTTCAACAGTCCCTGCACAACAATAGACCAAGAAATCGATTCCGGATATAAGTTCCTCGTAACGTGACCCATGTTAGCCAAAACATGCATCCTGCAATATCTATGCACTAAACCCCATGACTTTGGCTGATTCAAAAGTTCAAGCACTCATCGTGCCCGAACTCACTCGCCGGCTCGACCGCCAACCAACAAACCGATCGCACGCTTCCCAAATCATGAAGATACCATCTCTGGACTTTTCGGCAAAACTCTATCTAGTTTCGCATGCAACCTCTATTTTCAATGGCACGTGGTACAAACACACCCTCAAACACTCTCACACAAAATGTTTGGTGCACAATCCTCAAAAGCTCACATGGCAGGCCACGATCAGTCTGGCCACCAACCCCGGCCGGTCAAACCGCCAATACTCTTACAGGAAATCCGACAATTTGCTAAACCGAAGTTTGAACCCCCCCAAACATCTCGGCACCGATGCCAATTGTTCAACACTAAGGTTAGGACTATACCACTGGTCTCCACACAAACAAACAAACAACAATCTATTTTTAAAGTATTTGTTTTTAGGCAGACAAGCCCAATTGTTTACTGTCAAGGTAGTTGTCTATTGACTCCCATTATGTGAGGACCCCAGTTTATTTGGCTTGCAATGCTTAACCAACCGCCTGATCCTAGCATCACAAATCAAATAAACTGAGCCTCGAGATATGTATACTTCCCAGAAAGCAGTATACACACCTCACCATAAAATTATGCATCAACTCCATTCCAAACATAGAGTCCAAACATTACACTACTAAGCAGAAAATAACAATAAAGAGAATATTACGCACTGTGTACGACCACCAAAAGATACACAAATAATGTAAGAACGACAATGAAGCAAAAGTGCCATAAGATGGCTATAAACAAAGCCAATCGTGCCTTCAACCCACAAGGCATCCGACTGCACCGCCAAGCCTAGTCGTCAGACACTAAACGGCAGCAGAACTCACGTAGTGAGGCCCTTGGGGCTCACCTTCTTCCTCTCGCAACAACAACAATAAGAAGCCAATGAGTACAAAGATTATCTTTGTACTCGCAAGACCGACGTGTGAACTAGCGCACTGCTTATATGCTACATGCAGCTTATCCGTGGAGGTAATATGTTTCATTTGCACAAAGCCAAATTTATTTGCAATAAAGTAATACAGCTTTGAAGGTGTTTGCAATTCATTTTTAATGTTGAAATACAAGAAAGGTAATAATAACAAAAGAGAAAGATAAACAACCTAGAAGTGACTATCCCAATAGTCACCACAACAATAGCACGAATCCCGCATTCGTACTCACCCAAAGAAGTTTTAATTTAAATGTTGTAGTCTAGTTCTTACGGGCGATCCGAGCGTGTCCATAACCTAGGACGAGGCTATTCGAATAGTTTTAACCTCGCAGGTGTACCAATGTACCCACACTTGCATCGCTTTAAGTCAAAGCACACTTCCAAGGTATGCCACAGCCTAAGTCCTACGAGACTTTTTCCAATATTGTGTATTAACTACGAGCCGCAGATGGATAGAAATCCATACGCTTACATGGTAAAGCCAAAAGACAACTACCTTTGCGGGTAAAGCTGACAACTACCATGCTCCCAACACCATCCCTCCCGCGACTCCTCGCGACCCGGAGTCAATACACGCCAAAGTACTAGGTCAAGAGAGGTCCCATATACTCTAGTGTGGTTAGCACGCAAAATGCTCAAGACGGTGGCGCAAGTAACTCGGTCCTTAATCGACTGGGCACCATTCCGCCACACCCAATGATCACACCAATCATACCATTGTGCCCAAGTCTAAATCATTGTTTTTGTTTTCGCTTTAGTTTTGTAATTAACATATCCCAAATCAAACATAAGAACAAGAATAATTTCATGTGATCAAGACCATCGACTAAGTCGATGATCGCCCAAATCTACCGGAAGCTAAGCATGGCTACGCGATCAACTCGTATCTACTAAGTGATAAGAGTTCATCCAACGAACTCTAATCACAGCAAGTAACCTAGGCTGTGTAGTAGAGATCAATATTCCACCTACAGATATGCAACACGGATTTAACTAATCCATTTTAACACAAATTAAGCAATGCATACATACAAATTGAAACAAAATATTAGACTTTAAAATACCGATAAACATGATCAAAATGTTTGCCTCGTCGCTGCTCGTAAATATCAACCTGTTGCAGAGGATCACTCGATAATACTGCACTGCCGCAATCTATCGATCGAGCAAAAGCAACAAATAAGAACCAATAACACCGACAAAACTCAAAATTTCAAAAACAACCACAAATCTATAACACCGAAGCTAGATCATTACAATAGGAACAACAAATTAGCTACTATGGAGAAGAATTAAATTACACATGTTTTCATGTGATTGATCTACCCAAACTTACTTACTTACCAAGCTAACCACAAAATTAATCCTCTTATATGCTTTAATATTTCGACAGACTTTGATGGTGATTGTGTGCACATCTATTAATTAAGTATCAAATTAACACATCTAAACAACTAGTTACTCTAAACAACCATCATTAGTGATAAGATCACTTAAACCTACAAGAAACTATTGAAACACTAACTAGTTAATTAGCCAACTATTAGATGCTAACAGTTTTCTAATTAAGGTTGGACTTTAATAAAATTCAGATACTAACACACCTAAGTATCACACCAACCTATAGCAAGGTTAACAATATCAGCATGCTACTCCTACAAGGCCTTACTAAATTTGTAAAAGCAAGAATCACAAGTACAAAGACAAACAACTAGTTCCATTAACAGCTTCTTAGACCATACAAGCCAACAAGTGATTAGAAACCTATAAACTAATTAATTTCTTACTAAACACTACTTCTTAAGGGAGTCATCAAGCATTAACAAGTATCAAAAGCATAAGCATGACACCAAAATCAATTTACTGACAACAGGAAGGCAACGACAACAGAGAAACAATTACAGAGGACCAGAGACTAACTTTCCTCCAACCCTAAATTTTCCCAACTAAACTAAAGCATGAGAGTGACTAATGATCATTCCTAATATTGATTAGCAGCTAACTACAAGGCTTAAGGGAGGTGGGGCCCACTGTCATAGACAGGAAGAACAGGGAAAGAAGGTGGGAGGCTCGGGCAGAGGGAGCTGAAAACGGCGCCGGCGGTGGAGGCGCGGCGAGGTGGGGACCAAGGCCAAAATGGGTTGCCTGGAGTCTACTGAGGCTAGAGGTGGTCACGTGGTAGCCGGAGATGCACGGTGGCGGCGCGGCGACGGAGCACGGCGACCGCCGGGGTGAAAAGGCGACAGCTGCTGGTGCAATGGGGAAGAAATAGCGCGAGCATGAGCAAGTGGGGTCACCAGAACTCACCGATGACGCGAGGCACGGCGGTCGCCGAGATAGCCCGCGACGAGATCGCGGCGCGGGGTGGTCAATGACGACAGGGACCTGAGGTGAACGAGGGAGCATGTGAGTGATCGGGGAAGAAAGATGGAGTCCAGGCGATGCTCACCGAGAGAGGAATCGAGCCGAACTCGCTGCAGAAGACGCGCGCGGAGAGGCTGAATCACCGAGTTGGAGAAGAAGGAGCGCGCAGCCCACAGCGATGAAACCCGAATTTCTTGAGGGGTTCACTCGGGATGCGGAACACGCCGCGGACGCGATCGCCGAGCCGGAGATCGCCGGAGCAGCCGGAACGCTCGGAGGCGGCGAGGCGGCACTCACGGCTTCTGGAGCTCGGTGGCGGAAATGGACAGAGGAGGAGAAAGAAAACGGGGTAGGTGGAGCCCTCGACGGCTTAAGAAGAGGAGGGCGGAGGCAGCGAGGTGGAGGTGGTAGCTCGGCGAAGTTACCGGCGAGACGACGTGGCGGCATGCATGCGCCGGGGCGGTGAAGAGCGGCGCGCGAGAGAGAGCGAGCGCGCGGGCGCGCACGCCGCGTGGAGGAAAGGGCCTGCAGGTGGGACCGCGTTGTCAGCGAGAGAGAAGGGGGTGACTCGAGTCCAAGTCTGGTGCGGCGTGACGAGTTGGTTTAACTCGATCAATAACGCTACCACCATTGATCTAGGATGGACGGCCGAGATCTCGCGATGCACCGGACCGTCAAACGACATCAAGACGCGGCCGCATCGATTCACATCGAACGGTGGACAACGGTTGGGTTCGGGCGGTGCCGTTAGTTGGTGCGACCGAGCCAAGCGGCGCGGTCGGGCTCGAGCTCAAGTGGGGTTCGAGCCAGAGGAACAGTGTTTCCAGGTTTGAAACTAGAAGGCTGAGCAGGTTTGAGGAATTTTTTAGAGATAGCTCCCGAGTTCCAAAAATTCTGAAATTTTTATGGGAGCTCACAAGGACAGAGGACAACCTTGTGTAATTTTTCTAGGAATTTTCATGCACTAGATTTCTCCCAAGAAAATTCACACGCTGCTGTCCAGAGATTTGACCAGATTTCTAAACTGGTTTGACTTGGCCATTTGAAAAAGCAAACAAAATCTAAAAATTGTGAGAATTTTCAGAGAGGTAGATAGGGTGATCAAAATGATAGGAAAAATATTCCTAGAGGATGATCACAAGTTTGAGGTTGATAATTTTGTTGATAACCACAATCATCCACAAGAATTAAAACTTAGAATTGGAAATTGTTTAGGGAAAATTTGGAAAACTTCCAAATGACTTCATGAGATAACAAAAGTTTTTATTTCTCCTCATAATTTACATTTGAAATACAAACCCTAACTTAGGGTTGTTACACATTAATTCTCTCTTTCCAATGCAGGTATATATAGTCACCATGTCCTGTACTGCAACTGAGATGCAGTTCAGGCTTTAGAGCACTGTAACAAGGTCCTAATTAGTTTACAGAGAAATTATTTATGAATAGATAAACTGATTTTTTTTTTTTAGAAATGGAAGTATAACTCCCAATCTCTGCACCAACTAATGATGCACACAGCCATAATAGGTATCCAAATTACCAAGAGGACTTGAATCTAGGTAGTGGGAGTGTACATCCACACGTTCCCACCAACTGAGATAAACTGATGTACTATAATTAACAAGTTAGTACAAATAACAAGTTGCAGAATACACAACGTGCAGAAAGTTTGCTGAAGTCAGCTGGCACTTTGCACAAATAACAAGTGGCAGAAGTGCAGTCTTGCAAGGTATGATATACGACAACAGAGTACCTTTAAGGCAGTAGAGAAATGCTAAACCTGAGCAAATTCAGGTAACAAATTTGGTGTATCAATTTGATGGGCAACGTGAGAAAACAAAGTCAATCAGCAATCTCAGATCTTATGTATGGCCGCAAGAGACTAAAAAAATGGACAACTGGTGCAAACCTGACTGTATGATATCTCTTAATTTTTTAGATTGACTAAATCATCTCACATCTGATTTAACAAATTGACGGATTAAAGAACCGTTGGAACCAGCGACAGCTCTTTGTGCGAGAGAGAACAATCACAGTAAACACATAAGAGATACGAGAATTTGTTTATGAAGTTTGGCAAAGCCTACGTCCTCAGGAGCCGAATTGCGGTGACTCAGTCCATATGAGAAGTTTTTTCTTTCTTTTTTATTAGGGTTACAAGAGGTCGACAGTATATATTTATATCCCGATTACATATTCGAGTTGGACTCATTGTCCGTACCGCAGGGGCTTCGCCCCCACACCCCCAGCCCACAATATTTCATAATCCTATACAACTGCATCTCCCCTATGGGGCTGTGTCTGGAAAGCGTACGTACACTTTCCGGATACAACCACTTCCTTGCTTCTTGTTATATATAAGCCATACACAACAAGAACAAATAATTTTTTGTCAAATGATGCAACAGTGCAGGGAGCGTATAATCGAATCTCCTACCGATAAGTCTGTATTTTATATAAAAAAGGTGGGATTTGTATGTACTTCTTGGCATGTATGATTGGATTAATAAGCACCAGCAAAAATGGTTAGGAGTAAGAGATTTGTCTTGTGTGTCATTATACGCTTGACTGAAATTAAGATGTCCCAAAAAGTCAGCTTAACATTCTACTAGAATGCTTTCTTGATTAGAACGCTCAAAGCATCAACAAGAAGAGACATATTCCGGGTATTAATATAACCAGATGGAACAGGTCACTGAAAAGGTACTAATTTGAATAATTTTGCCTGCAAATATTTCTGTCAAAGTCAAACTTAGTGTGTGATCAGTTCAGAATTATTGTGTCAAATCCAATCTTAAGCAGTTGATTAGGCATCTGATCACTAATTAAACAAGCAGGAAAAAAGAAACTGAATAGAAGCATTTTACAAGATTAGCATCACATAAACAAATCCATGATAGCATCAACAATACATTCCCGGTGGCATGGCTATTATCCAACAGGAAATAATATTGCTGATTAAAGTAATAGTTCCAGCCTAAGATTGGTCAAGGAATCAAATGGACTCCACTATTTTACTCCAGGAAAGGGAATCAAAGAAAATCTCTTTTTTTTCTTATCAGAATCTGCAGTTTGTCAGAAGGCCAGCTAAACAAGAAGAGAAAGCTCAGATGCATATATACATAAATTAAATGTAAATCATTTCCCTCTGTGTATACAAGAGAAGGTCAAACTAACCAGTTGACCAAGCTTTTCTTGAAGATTCAAGAAAACTCAATTTCTTTTACCTTTTCGTCTGTGAATAATTCGTTGTCATTTTTGTAACAGCTATAGTTTTGGACTAACAAAGTTCGTGTACAGAATTCAGAGCAAAGTCTGTGTTGAATAATCCTGTGCGTTATGACACTTATGACACCTGTAGCAGTTTCGGTTTCTTTAATCTGCATGGCTGAGTAGCAGTCGGCACTAACGTTAGTTTTTTGACGCTAGTTAAACGCTGAGTAATGCGCATTGAAGGCTAGCTATTGACGCATGAAAGCCTGGTCATGGGATCGTGGCTGCAGTGCTCTGTCTTCACTCTTCAGTTACTTTTTTTTGCATTGTAACGTAGGTAGTTATGTAGGCTCCATTGCATGCATTGATCAGAATAAAAGGTGAAATGAAAACAGGAAAACGCTGTGACGTTGACAGCACCAAAAACCAAATTGTCTGTCGAGTTTGCTTAGTCTGCGTTCCAACCCGAGTGTGTGTTTGTCCAGAGGCTCGCATGAGTAGACACTCCATGAGCGGGCTGATAATTGGTATCAGAGCTTCGTGCTTTCCTGTCTGTGAAGATATCGCGTAATAGTTCATGTTCTTCTACCAAGTCGCCTCCGGTGCAAGGCAACGATAGCACTACTCGCGTGAGCAATCTCGGCGGCAACGGCGGTCGCGAGATTGGATCCGGCAGCAACGGCAGCCAAGAGATCATGGTACAGCGGATGGTAAGGGAGACGAGTGGATAGGTGGTCTACCCCATGCTGACGCAGACGAACTACAAGTGGATAGGTAGTCTACCCCATGCTGACGCAGACGAACTACACCAACTGGGCCATCGTGATGAGGGTGAACCTGCAGGCACAAGGCCTATGGGAGGCGATCGAACCTGGCAACGCCGACTACCGCGATGACAGACTGGCGTTGTCCGCCACCCTCCGTGCGGTGTCGCCGGACATGTTGTCCACGCTGGCGATGAAGGACACTGCCAAGTAGGCGTGGGACGTCGTGAAGATGATGCGGATGGGAATCAAGCGCGTTCGCGAGGCGAATGCACAGAAGCTTCGTAAGGAGTTCGAGGATATCGAATTCAAGGATGGTGAGTCGATGGACGACTTCTCCACGAGGATCACGGGACTCGTCAACAATATCTAGATCCTAGACGACACGTTGGAAGATGAAAAGATAGTTAAGAAATTTCTTCGTGTTGTGCCACCCAGGTATACACAGGTGGCAATCTCGATCAAGACACTACTTGACTTGAACACATTGTCGATCGAAGAGCTCACCGGCCGGCTTCGATCAGTAGAGCAGCGCTACGCACGCAACTATTCGGGCGGCTCTGGTGGGTGTCTGCTCCTCATTGAAGAGGAGTGGCTCACACGCGCCAAGAAGAGGGAGCAAGGTGGCGGCTCCTTCGGCGGTGACAAGGGAAGCGACAGAGGTGGTGACAACCATTACCGCGGCAAGCCGCGTGCCCGTAGGCGCGGCAAAGGTGGACATGATGGCAAGGACAGTGGCTCATCCGGTGCGCGCTGTGACATGTCGTAGGTTCAATGCTACAACTGCGACAAGTATAGGCATTAATCCAAGGACTGCCAAAAGCCGAAGCATACCGAGTAGACCAACCTGACGCAAGCCGATGATGATGAACCTGTGCTTCTCATGGCACAGGTGTGCGCACTCACCAAGGCTTCAATGGGCGCGGGCACTAACGTGGTGCTCAACGAGGTGCACACGCAGGTGCATCTAAGGCGCGAGGAGGATGCCCACGACGATGCTTGATACCTGGACACTGGTGCCATCAATCACATGTCCGGGTGCCAGGCAAGCTTTGTAGAGATGGACGAGGGCGTCACTGACTCCGTCAAGTTCGGCGACGGCTCGGTAGTGCCTATACGCGGGCGTGGTACCGTCCTGTTCACTTGCCGTAATAGGGAGCATCGTGTTCTAACGGTGTGTACTACATCCCACAATCAAGAACAACATAGTGAGCCTCGAGCACTCAACGAACGGCTACGACGCCATCCGACGGTGTGCTCACAATCCATGACCAAGAACCGCTCTATGTGCTCACCTCGCATTGCACGCCGGTTCGCTTGTCCGCGATCGCGTGACGACGCTGCGGCAATGGCATGCCTGGCACGGCACTGAACTTCCACGCTGCAAAAGTTGGCGCAACGCGCATGGTGCGCGGCTGCCGAGATCGATCATGTCGATCGATTATGATAGCCGCCTCGCTGGTAAGCGAGTGCACCCCGCTCTGAGCAAGCAAGTACCGAGTGGAGCATGTCCTCGATCCGTGCACGCACAATCTCGCGCCCCATCACACCACCACACTAGGCGGAAGAAATATTTTCTGCTCCTTGTCGACAACCTCAGCCGCTACGTATGACTGGTCTTGCACACGATGAGGATGAGGCACCGATGGCGATCAAGCGTTTCTAGACTAGCATTGAGGTGGAAACTGGGTGCAAGCTGTGTGCCCTCCGCACTGACCATGGCAGCGAGTTCACATCGGTTGAGTTCAATGAGTATTGCGCTGATCACGGGGTCCAGCGACACCTCACGACACTGTACTCCCCGCAGCAGAATAGCATCGTCGAGCACCGGAACCAGATGGTGGTAGCCATGGCTCGCAGTATGATGAAGCCCAAGAGCATGTCGGGGATATTTTGGGGTGAGGCGGTGATGACGGCTGTATTCATATTAAACCGAGCCCCGACCCGCAGCGTCGATGGCATGACATCGTACGAGGCGTGGCATGGTGCACGGCCTCTAGTGCACTTCCTTCGCACTTTCGGCTGTGTCACACACGTCAAGGTAGTGAAGCCACACCTAAAGAAACTCGATGACAGGAGCACGCCGATGGTGTTCATCGGCTACGAGCCCGGCGTCAAGGCGTATCGCGTCTACAACCCCATCGGCAAGCGCGTGCACATGACACGTGAAGTCGTCTTCGACGAGGCGACACAGTGGGACTGGGGTGCTACGGTTAACTCCAGTGAGACGTTCACTGTTGAGTATACTGTATATCCTGAAGCAAGTGTTGTGTGTGGTAACCCACAGCGCATGGGGTGATGAGCCGTTGAGACCAGCAGCGCAAGTCGCGGCGCCAACCCAAGTTCACTAATGACAAGATCCGAGCAAAGAATGAGCACGTCTACGCCCGTGGCACAAAGTAGGGTGGAATTCATTTCACCGCCCACCAACGTTTCACCCACGACAGACGACGAGGGCCCTCGCTGCTACCGAACTATGGCTAACTGTACGATATGACCACGGTCCACGACCTCGAGGAATTGTACCGTACCACGCCATGCTCGAGAAGATGAGCTCCATCGAGGAAAACGACACTTGGCAACTTGCCGACCTCCCAACGAGTCATCGTCCCATCGACTTGAAATGGGTCTTCAAGGTGAAGAAAAATTCCCAAGGCACTGTCATCAAGCACAAGGCCTGCCTCATAGAAAAGGGCTATGTGCAGTGCCAGGGCATCGACTACGAGGAGGTGTTCGCGCCGCTGGGTCTGCCTTGAGTCCGTGGCGTCACGATCACGCTCGCCGCACACAAGGGATGGCCAGTACACCACATGGACATCAAATCAGTGTTCCTCAACGGCAAGCTTGATGAGGAGGTCTACATCACCCAACCTCCCGGCTTTGAGGTCAAGGGACATGAGCAGAAGGTGCTGAGGCTCCACAAGGCTCTCTACGGCTTGAAGCAAGCACCGAGAGCGTGGAACGCCAAGCTTGATAGCTATTTGCTGTCGTTCAGGTTTCAGTGGAGCGCATCAAAACATGCGGTGTACATGCGCGGAAGTGGTGCATCACGGCTACTGGTGGGCATCTATGTCAACGACCTCATTATCATGGGCACCGACGCACAGGAGATCATCAAGTTCAAAAGGGAGATGAAAAACCCATTCAAAATGAGTGATGTCGGCTTGCTCAGCTTCTACCTCAAGATCGGCGCACCAATCCGATGGTCGATCACGTTGAACCAATCTACATACACGCTCAAAATTCTTGAGAAGAGCAGTATGGCATATTGCAATCCCTACCACGTTCCCATGGGGACGAGGCTCAAGCTGAGCAAGGCAAGCTCAGCCCCTCTCACGGATGCCATAGCCTACCGGAGCATCGTCGGGAGCTTGAGGTACCTAGTGCACACAAGACCCAACATCGCGTAGGGCTACGTAAGCCACTTCATGGAAGCGCCAATCACCGATCACTTGGCGGCAATCAAGCATATACTCTGGTACATTGCTGGTACGAGGAGTTATGGTTGTTGTTACACGAAGAAGTTGAAGGAGCTACGGTTTGTTAGCTACAGCGATAGCGACATGGCCGGCGACATCGACAACCACAAGAGCATGACGGGCGTCTTCTTCTTCCTTGGCTGCAGCCCCATCAACTGGCAATCTCAGAAGCAGAAAGTTGTGACGCTGTCCTCTTGCGAGGCTGAGTACATCGCGGCGATGACGACTGACTGCCAAGGTATTTGGCTCACTCGTTTACTAGCTGACTTGAAGAATGAAGAGGTGGGGAGTGTCATGCTCAAAGTCAATAACAAGTCAGCGATCTCCCTCAACAAAAATCCAGTGTTCCACGACCAGAGCAAGCACATAGACACCCGATATCATTTTATTCAGGAATGTGTTGAAGACAGCAAAGTTGAGGTGGAGTACATCAAGACCAAAGAGCAGCTAGCTGACATTCTGACGAAGGCGTTGAGCCGCGTCAAGTTCCAGGAGCTGCTCACAAGGATTGGCATAGTCGAGATCAAGAAGACACATCAAGGATTAGGGGGTGTTTGTTAAATAATCCTATGTGTTATGACACTTATGACACGTAAGCAGTTTTGGTTTCTTTAATCTGCATGGCTGAGTAGCAGTCGGCACTAACGCTAGGTTTTTTATGCTAGTTAAATGCTGAGTAATGTGCATTAAAGGCTAGTTATTGACGCATGAAAGCCTGGTCATGGGATCGTGGCTGTAGTGCTCTGTCTACACTCTTCAGTTACTTATTTTTTGCATTATAACGTAAGTAGCTATGCGGGCTCCATTGCATGTATTGATCAGAATAAAAGGTGAAATGAAAACAGGAAAACGCTGTGATGTTGACAGCACCAAAAACCAAATTGTCTGTCATGTTTCCTTAGTCGTTCTTTGCGTTCCAACTCGAGTGTGTGTGTTTGTCCGGAGGCTCGCGTGAGTAGACACTGACGAGCGGGCTGACAGTCTGCACCAGAAATCTATCTTCAGATGTGAGTACAAGGAGGCTAGTTAGTCAAAAGAACGCAGAGTATATTTGCCAAGCTGATCCCTTGATGGGATTGATTTCCTGTTTATATACCAACGCGTATACAAGGTATGATTTACAACAGACTAATTCAAATCGCTGTAATTGTAGGGATACAAGTAGGCTACGATAGCAACAATTCAAAATTTCTAACACGTAAACCAGGATGCCAAGCAAGTAGATGATCACAGATCGTTACCACCAGATGTGCAGTGCAGTGGAAAAAGAGTTGGAGTAGCCTGGTACAGTGAAGTGCACGTCGATGTAGTAGTCATAGTCGATCGTCTAGCGCCCTCACGAGTCGATCGCCTTCTCCAGCAGCCTCTGAAGTTCCTTATGAAGGTCGAAGATCGTCCTCAAGCGCAACAACAACCGCAGTAGCGTCTCTACGGTATCCACACGTCCAGAGCAGGAACAACCGAACGCTGGTGTGTTAGCACCAAGTCGCACAGCGGGGCTTTCTCAGGAAGATGGCGGCTAGGGTTTCGGTGAGTGACTCACGTCGCTCGCGTGTCCCTTCCTTTTTTTTTCAACAGCCTTAAGCATCTTCTTATATATAGTGCCCCTGACGGATCCTATCCGAACACGTTTCATTCCAACCTGTTAAGTGTGTGACCCGTTAGGTTTATACGTAGTCGGTTGTGACTCAAAAACCCTTTTCTGACCACAAGTTGTAGCGGTCTCTAGCAGGACATAACGATTCCCGAATACACACAAATTATATCGGACGAACCTTAATGCAATACGATCTACGACTGTGTCCTCATCACTTACGACCAGCCCAGATCTCATCATGACTAGTCTGTATTTAGGCACGACTAGTTCGTAACTCCTTACAACTAGTCAGTACTTAAGTACGACCAGTCTACGACCATCTCGCATCTCTATACAACCAGCTTATGACTATGTACGACCAGTTCATATTTAGTCTCGGCCAGTTCGTAACTCCTTACGACCAGGTTTCGACCACTCTATGATTATGTTCGACCAGTCTACAACTAGCTCGTATCTCCATACGACTTGTCTGTAACTGATCGAACTAAGCGACCTACTCGTGTATTCGCCCTTTGCCTCACGACATCTAATTTGAACTCCAGGTGAGATATATGTCATCCATGGACTGTTTAATACTTTCTCGATCGAGTATCGGATAACCTTATGTGGTCGAACTCTTCGACTACGAGTGGTATGACCATGCACTTTCTTTATTTGATCACTTCGAGGGGCCCAGGGATATCTCTCCCGTTATGTTAGGAGGGACAAATCCCATATCTGACCAGTCACATCCCTCTGCATATTTCATAGTATACTCGAAAGCTACCTTTATAACTACCCAATTACGAGTAGCATTTAGCAACCCCTAAAAGTGCTATTATACATGTAGGCAACTATGCTGATCTCAGATCTAAGGATTATACATCATCATTGCTTGAGACCAACTAATGACACATAGAATCATAGCAATCTCAATAGTGTCTCAAGGTGGGTCTATCCAACCCATGTTGTCTAACATGCGTTCACATTATTGATTCGATATCCCTATATCCATGACCGGTGAAATGTGGTCATCAATCAATACATGTGCTGGTCATAGAGTCACTGGTGTTCCGACCAGTGACATTCGACCAGGGATACTTTTAGAATGACATCATATAAGTTAAAGAGTTTCACCATGGTAAAATCAGAGAGTAAGGAAAATTCTAAGCCATGGTAAAATCAGAGAGTAAGGAAAATTCTAAGCCATAGTAAAAGGAAAATTTGAAGCCATGGTAAAATCAGAGAGTAAGAAAAATTCTAAGCCATGATAAAATCAGAGAGTAAGGAAAATTCTAAGCCATAGTAAAAGAAAAATTTAAAGCCATAGTAAAATTCAAATCACAGACAGCTCTTAATACCAACCGTCTATGATGAGGTATTTATCACAGACGGTTCATATTAAGAACCGTCTGTGATGAGTTACTTATCACAGACGGTTCGTGATACGAACCGCTCGTGATTTAGTCATCACGCATTTTTGTATGAAACCGCTCGTGATTCGCAACGCGGGAATTTGAAAATTTTAAACGCGCGCGCTGGAGGCAAAATATGTCCTATATATTATGGTCGACCTCCTCGGGCGCCGCCTCGCACTCCCGCAGCCCCGGTCCTCCTCCGGCTCGGTCCTCCTTGCTCCAGCAGCCTCCTCCGAGCTCCACCGTAGCCGCTCCTCCGGTGCCCGCAGCCCTCGGCCTCCGCTACACCTCCAGGCTCTGGTCCTCCCTTGCTCCCGCAGTCTCCAACCTTCGACGTGGTCTTCCTCCCCAACAGCTGAGAGTCAACGCCACCACTAACGCTGACCTCCTCTAGTCCTCCTCTGACGCCGACGCCGAGCTCCTCCAGTCCTCCTCCGACGCCGATGTCTCTGGTATATGAGGTTCTGTTAGTACTTTTGTATATGAGGTTCTATTAGATTCAGATCTAGATTTGTATGTATGAGCTTGTGGTACTTGTGTTAGATTCATATCCAGATTTCTGTTAGATTCTCCTCCAGATTCTACTTCCGTTGGTACTTGTATATGATCGAGTGTATGCGTGTATCCATGAATCCATGGCTTGAGAAATTTATTGGGAGGCTTAGGAGTTGGGAATCCATGTATGTGTATCAATGAATCCATGTTTGGGAGGCTTCGAAAATGACAGTGTATGTGTATGAGTGTATCCATGAAATGGTAATATTTTTTTGCAATAAGAAAACTATCACGCATTTGTTCGTAACAAGAGCCGCTCAGGATAACCGCTCGTTATCACAGACGATTATTATTGCACGTTGGAAACCGTCTGTGATGACGATTCCGAACCATCTGTGATGAGGCTTTCTGTAGTAGTGAATAACTATAGATAACTCACCATTATCTCTTATTGATAACTGTCGGGCAACGTGGGGAGGTTACTACTCCGGTGATTACTATCATTATTACGGAATAATGAGCGCCTCCTAACCTGGAACGACAACCTCCCTCTTTGTATACTATAAATAGACTTCTTTCAGATAGGACTGGATAGACTTTTGGGAGAGACAATCAGTAGCAATATTAGCGCAAGTCTTTCCACTGATTGTAACCAGGATACCCAATACAATACACACAGGAGTAGGGTTGTTATTCTCTCTAGAGAAGGCCTGAACCTGTATAAAAATCCCCGTGTCTTTTCTGTCTGTGTGATCAATTGTGGAGACCCCCCGAATCAAACAATCTTTACGTAAGATCGATTCTAAAACACCGACACAATCCATTCACCAATAGAGCATGGTCATAAAGCATATCTTCAAAATAAATTGAACAACAATTGTCCTTTGTTTTGAACTCATAACCCTCTCGCTCCTAAACATGAAGCGTAAATAATATTTTTGCTTAAGGCTAGAACATAATAACAATTGTTTAATTCCAAAATAATCATGATGGTAAAGCTAATGGCAAAGTGTCAATAGCTAATACAACAACTCTTGCTCCATTGCCCACCCGAAGATCAACATCTCCTCTTGTCAAGCTTCTACTCCTTATCAGGCCCTGCATCGAATTGCAAAGATGAGCAACTAATCCAGTATCAAATACCCAAGAACTGGTTGGAGAAGTGGCAAGATTAATTTTTATAACATTAATACTTGAACTAAAAGTCTTACTTCCTTTGTTTTTTTCATTTCTGCCAAGTACTTCTTGCCATTTCACTTCCAATGCCCAGTCTCATGACAATGGTAACATTCGTGTCGTTTAGGACCCACTTGAGCTTTGCTTAGCCTTGAGACTCTCGATTTTATCTTGAGTCTTTCCTTTGCCTTTACCCTTTCCCTTTGACTTACCCTTCTTGAAGCTAGTAGTCTTTTGAACCATCATCACATGATTAGAACTTTTCTTGATACTTTCCTCAGCACCCTTAAGCATACCATGTAACTCGATCATTGATTATGAAAATTCAATATGACAGGTTCAAAGCTCGAGGGGAGCGATTGGAGAATCACATCAGTAGCCAACTCTTGACTAAGGGAAAAACCAAGCTTTTCCAAGCTCTCAATGAGACCAATCATTTTGATCACATGAGGACTGACCGGATTACCTTCTAACAGGCTGCAAGAAAACAATGCCTTAGAGGTGTTAAACCTCTCTGGCCTTGCTTGATCCTGAAACATACCCTTCAAACTCACAATCATATTGTAAGCATCCGTGGTATCATATTGCTTCTGAAGCTTAGAGTTCATGGTAGCAAGCATTAGGCGCAGACACATCGATCGGCCATTGCAATGCTTCTCATAAGCATTCTTTTCAGTGCATCGGCACTGGGCCTCTGATAGGGACCCTCTAGGTGCGTAAGAAGTAGTAGGTGCCATGATCTACAACAAAAATATATGCAAAGATTCAAAGACTATGTTTATATAAGATCTTCTATTAGACACTTATGTTGGTGATTATGTTCGATCACCCATGACCACTCTTATCACCATACTACTTTGTCTAGATCCGGTCGTATCACCATACGACTAGTGGTTGAACTCAACCAACAAATGATAATAAAAGATACCCCTACTATAAACCATATTTCCTCAAATAACATATAGTGAGTTCAAGATCCATAAATCATTAAGTTCTAGTAAGCTTTGGGCCATCGCTAGAAACCTTAGTGATTTAAGGTAAGCAACCTCTTAATAATCATATCACATATAACTCTTGTTTGTTGGGTGGCATCTCTATGCTCCGGCAACTAACACCATGCCCCAAGGCCCAAAACTGTTTTGATAGTCTTGTTAAGTTAAACCAATACTATACATGTGGGTGTCCGACACCCACCCTATCTTATTAAGATAGTTAACGGCACCCTACTTTGGTAGACCTACCAATTAACGATCAAAATCGTGATAGGTGCAACAATTGAAAAGGCATCACTTTTACTTAATATTTCTTGAGGGATACTACTCTATCATGTCAAAACATCTAATGATAAAACATGATCAAATAACATAACAGGAATAAACATAAACATTCACAGATAATCACATTAAACTGTGAAATAGTCTCGCCCTTAACATGTCGATCTCCATCAAGATGCTTCCTATTCTCCACCACCAAGCTTGAAGTCTCCAACCGTATTCATCTACTAAGCAATTACTCCTAAGAGCTAGTAATGAAATACATAGGATAATATCAAGCATCACATGTCGGTACGAGATTGTTATACAATAATATGTAGCTCGATGGCTATCTCACAACATGACACACATGCCATGAAAATCCATTCATGCATCACATACATAGTGGGCCATACTATTCACATCAAACTCTACAAAAACGAGCTATGCATAGAATCCAATTTTATCGGGCGACGTGAACTAATACTACTTATAACACGCGGTATGACTACTATCGCCGAACACCGATCGATCATATCGACCAGTGCCTAGATCGTTCTATCCATATGAACCGATCTAGGTTATCAGACCAAACCAGTAATAGATCCAATCTACTATGTTCACATATCAAGTATATGCGATCGATCCAGATCAAAAACTACGCATGATGGCTCGATACCATCAGAGGGATACGGTAGGCTACGATAGCAATAATTCAAAATTTCTACCACGTAAACCAGGATGCCAAGCAAATAGATGATCACAGATCGTTACCACTAGACGTGTAGTGCACCGGAAGAAGAGTTAGAGCAGCTTGGTACAACGAAGTGCACGTCGATGTAGTGGTTGTAGTCGATCGTCCAGCGCCCTCACGAGTCGATCTTCTCCTCCAGCAGCTTCTGAAGTTCCTTGTGAAGATCGCGAGTCATCCTCAAGCGCAACAGCAACCACAGTAGCGCCTCTATGGTATCGACACGTCCAGGGTAGGAACAACCGAACGCTAGTGTGCTAGCACCAAGTCGCACGGTGGAGCTCCCTCAGGAAGATAGCAGCTAGGGTTTCAGTGAGTGACTCACATCGTTCGCGTGCCCCCTCCCTCCTTCCTCCCTTCCTTCTTTTTTTTCAACAACCTCAAGCATCTCCATATATATAGTGCCCATGACGGATCCTATCCGAACACATTTCGTTCCAACCCGTTAAATGTGTAACCCATTAGGTTTATGCGTAGTCGGTTGTGACTCAAAAACTATTTTCCGACCACGAGTCGTAGCGGTCCCTAGCAGGACATAACGATTCCTGAATACACATAAATTATATCGGACGAACCTTAATGCAAGACGATCTACGATCAGGTCCTCATCATTTACGACCAGCTCATATCTCACCACGATTAGTCCGTATTTAGACACGACTAGTTCGTAACTCCTTACAACCAGTCAGTACTTAAGTACGACCAGTCTACAACCAGCTCGCATCTTTATACGACCAGTTTATGACTGTGTACGACCAGTTCATATTTAGTCTCGACTAGTTTGTAACTTCTTACGACCAGGTTTCGATCACTCTGTGATTACATTCGACCAGTCTACAATTAGCTCGTATCTCCATACAACTTGTCTGTAACTGATCGAACTAAGCGACCTACTCGTGTATTCTCCTTTTGCCTCACGACATTTGATTTGAACTCCAAGTGAGATATATGTCATCCATTGACTATTCAATACTTTCTTGATCGAGTATCGGATAACCTGTGTGGTTGAACTCTTCGACCACGAGTGACATGGCCATACACTTTCTTTATCCGACCACTTCGAGGGGCCTAGAGATATCTCTCTCGTTATGTTAGGAGGGGCAAATCCCATATCTAACTAGTCACATCCTTCCACATATTTCATGGCATACCCGAAAGCTACCTTTATAACTACCTAGTTACGAGTAGCGTTTAGCAACCCCTAAGAGTGCTATTATACATGTAGGGAATCATGTTGATCTCAGGTTTAAGGATTATACATTATCATTGCTTGAGACCAACTAATGACACATAGAATCATAACAATATCAATAGTATCTCAAGGTGGGTCTATCCAACCCTATGTTCTCTAACATGCATTCACATTATTGATTTGATATCCCTATATCCATAACCGGTGAAACGTGGTCATCAATCAATACATGTACTGATCATAGAGTCACTAGTGTTCCAACCAGTGATATTCGACCAGGGATACTTTTAGAATGACATCATATAAGTTAAAGAGTTTCACCAACAAGTTACACGTGATACAATCATCTCTATGATTGCCTCTTAGGCATAACACCAACAGTAATCTTGCTAATCAGCTAGAGACAGTTACGTCCCGTAATCTCGCTAATCAGTTGGAGATAGCTACGTCCCAGATGAGCTACAGGATTGGCAAAATGCAATCTTGACAGGATATGTATCGTAGTACAACCCTTGATTGATTCTTTCCTAATTTACATTCCCCCTCAATCTCATCCTATGGATACTAGGTTGAGATTGTATCGTAGCCGATCCAACATCTGTTTAGTTGTCGGCTTCATGAAGACATCCGCCACTTGATCCACAAAGGAGACGAATCGTGCTTCCAACGCACTGAGTGCTACCTTCTCTTTGACAAAATGAAAATCAACTTCTATGTGTTTTGTCCGAGCATGAAACACAAGGTTTGCAGTCAAGTATGTTGCACCTAAATTATCACACCATAATATGGGTGCTCTCGGTTGTGGTATGTTCAATTCTTTGAGTAAGGATTGTACCCAAGTTACCTCAGCAGTGCCATTCTCTAATGCCTTGTACTGTGCTTCCGTGCTTGAACGAGATACGGTGGGTTGCTTTCGAGCACTCCATGAAATCAAGTTAGAGCAAAAGAACACAAAGAAACCCCAAAGGAGCGACAAACATCGGCACACCGCCCAATTAGCATCGGTGAACACACTGAGAAGAGTAGATGGAGATTTTTGTATACTCACCCAATAGAGATAGTGCCCTTGACATATCAGAGAATCCTTTTGATCGCCTCCCAATGTACCTTAGTTGGCTTTGACAAAATTGACTGAGCTTGTCCACGGCAAAGGACATATCCACCTTGTGAGAGTCAACATCAGAGTCCACCCGCCAAAGCACGATATTTGAAAGCATCATCCTCACCAAGTGAACACCCAAACTCACTAGACAACTTATCTTGTATGGACATCTGAGAAGCAGCTTTGCAATTCTCCATATGCGCATGATGAAGAAGGTTCGTGGCATATTTCTTTCATACAAACTCATTCCCCTAAATGCATAACAACTTCTATTCGAAGAAAGTAACTGAGACCGCCAAGATCTTTGATAGGAAATGCAATAGCAAGTTGATAGAGCAGATTTTGAGTCGCCGTGCGACAAGAGTTGGCAATAACAATGTCGTCAACATATACGAGCATGTAGATGGTGACACCATTGTGACAGAAGATGAATAAGGAAGTATCTGCTGTGGTTGTCACAAAACCAAGTTGCTGAAGCTTGTCACTGAGACGTGAATACCATGCACGAGGCGACTGTTTTAGGCCATATAATGAGTTTGCAGACAAACGAAGGATGATTGCAATCTTCAAATCCAGGCGGTTCTTGCATATAAACATCTTCATGGAGAACGCCATGCAAGAAAGCATTGTTGACATCAACTTGATGCAAATGCCAACCCTTAGAGATAGCCACTGATAACAACAGACGGTCTGTAGCTGGTTTGACAACCAGACTGAAGGTGTCAAGATAGTCGATCCCGTAGCGCTGAGTGAAACCGCGCGCCACAAGTCGGGCATTATATTTGTCAACGGATCCATCCGGACGCTGTTTTAATTTGAAAATCCACTTACATCCAATGATGTTTTGTCCAAGCGGTCGAGGAACAAGTCGTCATGTTTGGTTTTGCTGAAGAGCAATGAACTCGGATTCCATGGCACCACGCCAAGGAGAATCAGAGAGAGCCACCTTGTGCGACGTCGGTGCAGTGAAGAAAGCACGACAGTGCGGCAAGTACCACATAGTGCCATCAGTAAACTGCTTGGGCTGCACAAGATTGTTCTTACACTGAGTCTGCATTGGATGATGGCCAGTGGACACCACTGTCACCAGAACCTGGACAACGATAGGTTCATAAGGAGCGACAACTGTAGGTTCACCAAGCATTTTTGGAGCGATGATCTATGGGCTTGTATGCGTGTGATTGAAGCGCGGACGGTATCGAGTGCGCCGTTCCGCATTTGCCACACACTTGACATGTGGACTTATGTTTACCACGCCTCGCCATGGCCTTGAGATTGATTGCGCCTCGACCACGCCGCCGCGACCGCCACCACAGCTTGTTGTTGTTATCGTCGTAGTGGCGCGTCGCATTATCCGCAGATGAATAAATCTCCTATGAAGCGTTATTCTGATCGAGCCTAATCTCGTAGCTCAAGAGATAAGCATAGAAGTAATTCAAGCTCACCGGATCGTTACGCATTGTAACTGAGGTGACCAGAGGATCGTAATCCGATCCTAGTCCTATTAAGATGTAGCTGATCACTTCATCATTAGGAAGAGGCTTGCCGTTTGAAGCCATGGTGTCGGCATGTCCCTTTATCTTGTGGAAGAATTCAGACACCGACATGTCCTTCTTCTTCATGTTCGATAATTGATACCGAACCTGCATTATCCTCGCCCTATTTTGGGATGAAAATATAGCTGCCAATGCTCCCCATACTTCGGCATAGGTGGTGAGACGAGCGACTTGACCGAGGATGTCCTCAGTCATTAATGAGAGCAAGACACTCAAAACAATCTTATCCTGATGAAACCACTGAAGATAAGCAGGATTCAATACCTGACGTGTAGCTACGCCGGTTCCTTCTGTCACCATCACCGGCGGTGCAACAATATTGCCATCGACGTAACCGTAGAGGTTCTGAGCGCACAGGAAGGAATCGACTTATGCTTTCTAGAGAAGTAAGTTCTCTCATGATAGCTTGACGCTGATGAAGTTTCCCAGCGACGGCATGGAGATGCTAACGCCTGGTGCCGGGATCAACGCACCGGCATTGTCTGATCCGTTGATTGCAGAGGAGGTCATGGTCTACTCTTGGCTTGAGCTCTGATACCAAGTCAAAAGAACGCAGAGTATATTTGCAAGCTGATCCCTTTGACGGGATTGATTTCCTGTTTATATACCAACGGGTATACAAGGTATGATTTACAACAGACTAATTCAAAATCGCTGTAATCTCGCTAATCAGCCAGAGACAATTACGTTCCGTAATCTCGCTAATCAGTCGGAGACAGCTACATCCCGGATGAGCTACAGGATCGACAGAATGCAATTACAATCCTTGATTGATTCTTTCCTAATTTACATAGTGCCTTTCACTAAAATAAGAACTTTGGCTCCATTTGCCAAGAAAAACAAACACAAATACAGAAACATAAAAAGGCACCAAAATTAAGGAGAGGTAACCATATGAACCTTTGACCCATAATAGCTGCATCTAATCACAAGCTCCAAGACATGGTCACATGTGTAGGCCCTTCACACATATCACATAACATGCACACCACCTTGTGCTCTCTTTCCCATAAATTTGTTGTACCACAGAAAAAAAAATATTACACACACACACAACAACAACTCTCTTTCCCTCTCTAAAAACTCCCACACACCACGTCTCATGACACGTGAGATATATATAACACATCGAGACCAAGAGCAGCTCACCTCTGCCATAACACAGTAGCTGCACAAGAACAGGCTACAAGCTCTTCCATCATGGAATTCAGGGATCTAACAATGTCGACAACGACGTCCACGTTGCTGGCTATGACACCGCCGTCTCTACCGCCGACCATCCCGGCCACCGACCCTCACAACGGCCCGGCGTGTCTGAAGCTTATCGAGGACCTGACCAGCCAAGCCGGCGCCATCCAGCGGCGCGTCCTCTGCGAGATCCTCACCAAGAACGCCGGCACGGACTACCTCCGAGGCTTCCTCTGGGATGTAGAAGGCAGCCACGGCGACGAGCTCGCCGCCGGGTTCAAGGAGCGCGTGCCGGTCGTCGAGTACGAGGACGTCAAGCAGTATATCGAGCGCATCGCCAACGGCGCCCTTCGACCTCATCTCCTCCAAGCCCATCACCGAGCTCCTCACAAGGTAACATAAGTTAAACCACACGCACATGCTTAATCTCGACTTCGTAATTTTGCCACTCACGGCGCCGGCGGTGCTGGTGCATGCGCAGCTCCGGCACGTCAGGCGGCCAGCCGAAGCTGATGCCGGCGACGGAGGAGGAGCTTGACCGCAAGACCTTCGTCTACAACCTCCTCGTCCCCGTCATAAACAAGTAAGTCGTAGACTCTTACTTAGTCATTTAACTCCATGGCATCCATGCACACACGCGCGCGCGCGGACGCACGACGCACGTGTGGGTGAGGCATGTGCATGATGGCATATTGGCATGCAGGTACGTGCAAGGGTTGGACGAGGGGAGGGGATGTACCTTCTGTTCGTGAAGCCGGAGATCACGACGGCGTCGGGTCCGGTGGCGCGGCCGGTGTTGACGAGCTACTACAAGAGCCGCCACTTCCGCCGGCGGCCGGACAGCCCGTACACGCGGTACACGAGCCCCAACGAGGCGATCCTGTGCCCGGACAGCCGGCAGAGCATGTATGCGCAGCTGCTCTGCGGCCTCGCCCGCCGCGGCGAGGTGCTCCGCGTCGGCGCAGTCTTCGCCTCCGCCTTCCTCCGAGCCATCAAGTTCCTCGAGGGCCACTGGCGCGCGCTATGCGACGACATCCGCGCCGGCCGCGTCGACGGCGCGCGCGTCACCGACCCCGCGTGCCGGGAGGCCGTCTCAAGGTCATCTCCGGCCCGACCCGGCCCTCGCCGACGCCATCGCCGCCGAGTGCGGAGGCGGGTCGTGGCAGGGCATCGTGAGGCGGCTGTGGCCGAGGACCAAGTACATCGACGTCATAGTGACGGGGTCAATGGCACAGTACATACCGCTGCTCGAATTCTACGGCGACGGCTTGCCGCTGGTGTCAGCGATGTACGCGTCGTCGGAGTGCTACTTGGGATCAACCTCCGGCCGCTGGATCGGCCGGAGGACGGCGTACACGCTGCTGCCCAACATGTGCTACTACGAGTTCATCAAGGTGGAGAAGGACGGCGAGGAGAGCCGGGAGGGGAAGGTGGTCAACCTCGTCGAAGTCGAGGTCGGCGGCTTCTACGAGCTCGTGGTCACCACGTTCACAGGTGAGCGGCGTGTGCGTTTCTTGCATTGCTTCGTGCCTTCGTCTTCTCCGTTAGCTTCTGCATGTGTTTGGGTGTATTTCTTGCCTTTTTGGTAGTTTCCGATTGGAGCTGTCTATTCATAAGGTGAATGAAATTTTTTTAAGTATAAGTCATCTCTTTTATCTATTGGATCAATATCTAATCATATGACACATCAATCTCTACACAAATTTAATAGTCACAACAAGTGACTTAAACTTAGAAAAATTTCAGGTGACTTAAAAATAGCAAGACTGTTTCCGATTCACGCTGATTTGTTCAACAAGTGCACGCATTCTAGGCCGCCCGATTCCAAAATCAATGGCTGAGACTGGGTGATCTTTCTCAACTTTTTATGCCACCATTTTTTACACTTGTTCCTACTTCCCACTCAAAGGATAACTAGTGATGGTGTAAAAAAGTGTTTGTCAAGTGTGCGAAGACACAAACACATATACCACAACCACTCCTTTTTCCTAATTATTTACAGGTCTACCAACCACATAGTAGGAACTATTCAATTGCATAATCAAGATCAAGTGGCTATCAAGGTAATAATTAATTCCCGACCCACATATGACTTTTTCTTCTTCTTTTTAGTCTTGTGATCGACCAAATGGTTCTTGAAAAGGACTTACTGTAGTTCATTTTAGTTGATGACTGGATTGGAGGCACGCATTTTAGTTGTATTGTATGCATATATCAATTGCTCTTTTGGCTGAAAATGAAATTAAAATGCAGAGTGAAAATACCTTTTTGATGTGATACCATACTGGCATGCATGGTGGATTGCTTTTCAAAGATAAGTGTAGGCGTCTTAGATGAAAAGATTAGTGCCTTTTCTTTTACTTCTTTAGTTTTATTTTGGCTTTTGCGGCCTCCTTGCTGCTCCTCTAATGGTGGACAGCATTGAGCTTTGCTTCTGTCAGTCACAGTACACCGCTTGCATATTTTACACGGCTTAGGTTTCTTCACAATATTACACTACCTTTATTTCTGTCCATCTTTATGTTTCTTCACAATATTACACTACCTTTATTCCTGTCCATCCTTAGGTTGATGCATTAGTTATTTTTGGATTTTTATTTAGTGACTATCGGTTTTCCTTGAATTGAGATTTAATTTGGGGTCTATTATTTTTAAATAAAACTAATTTAGCTACTTAATATAAGATAATAATTGGTTGGGCAAAGTATTTTTCTTAGCTATTATGTTTCAAGAGTATATATTTAATTCATGACAATGCATGGGTGTGAACTGCAATCTTCCCTTACCACATAATTTGAATTCGTTTATATTTAAGGAATAAGCAAATAAATAAATCACACTTGTTTAGTTGCTTGTGTTTCTTGTGATTAGATGTTACAAAATTAATTTAATGGGAACTTGTGATTTGGAGTTGAATCCTGGGGGGGTTTGACCAAATAAGATATAGCTCTGGATCCCCCACTAGGCCAATGGTGTGTAGGCCTGTAGGATGCTTGACTCCCACAGTCTACCTTGTCTCCTAGCTTGCAATAACCTTTCATGTCAGACTGAAATTACACTCACTTTCACCCGACAAGGAGATATTGGAAGCTACTATTTTAGAGAAGAAAGGCTGAAAGGGATTAAAAAGGGCAGGTCAGACCTATGTACACCTACCATCATTAAGTATATATAGGTTGTTTTTAACTTTTCACTATGTCGGGTGCAAGAGTTAGACCATAGTTTACGAAAATAATGTGCTCATAAAAATAATAAAAACTATATTTACGAAGGTTTTTTCAAGATAAGTCTAATGACATTATTTTCATATGGACATTTTATATATTATGTATATTAATGATCAAAATTTTGAAAGGCTAACTATAGGAATCCCGTGACAAACTATATTTAGTGACAACAGATTGAGTATATCGTGCCGTGTGGCAGTATGTTTCCTTACACAAATTAGACGGAGTTTTATAGAAATTGTGCAAATTATTCTTTTATGTTTCTAGTATAATCTTTCCTCTGGCATCGCAGTTTAATTAATTAGTATGCTTAGTAGTTAGGATTTTAATATCTAATGCAGTCAAGATAAAAGCAAGTAAAAAATATAATTAAACAACATATACTTGGTAACAGAAATAGTAGATTAACATGTAATATTTTCTGCAATCACACAATTGTGCTTTAAATGGTATATAGTAATTGGAAAATAATATGCTTCACCTTTTCTCTTTCTTAAAATTATACATCCTGAAGAATTGGCAGTGCAGATTATTAAAGAAACTGCATGATTGAGATATGGAGATAAATTTTAGACTTCACTTGAGCACGATTGAGTTAAAAAAACATTTACTTACTAGAGCAATAACTAATGCTACCCAAATCAAAAGGCTATGGAAGAATCAATATATAATATACGCCACAATAACAAGATAATCCAGATGTGACATTTATTAAAATGATATCCAGTCAATTTGACATCCCTCTCAACCCCACAACATCAGCTTAATAAATTTATTAGCTTCACCTTATAGTTTTGCATTTCCATGAATAAACTGAACTTGGCATCACCTTATGGATCCACGATACCTTAAACTATGCTGCTGAGGAGAAAGTTGTTTAATGCACTGAAACAAATAGATAGCCACTGCATGTAGAAGCTCTACAGGGGTGTGTAAGTGCGGTACAATGTCAAAGTGTCCATTATGATAGCATGTAATGACCAGAGATGTGTCCCC
This sequence comes from Ampelocalamus luodianensis, assembly GCA_036346255.1. NCBI lineage: Eukaryota > Viridiplantae > Streptophyta > Magnoliopsida > Poales > Poaceae > Ampelocalamus > Ampelocalamus luodianensis. The sequence goes on from CM070637.1 coordinate 44,811,011, forward strand.
AACAATTGGAGTTATTTAAAGGTTTCCCGCCAACAATTGGAATTATTTGAAGTAACATGAGCAGTACATTTATCAGAGAATAGTTTTAGCTCGAGATATGCTTTTGCTCATTATATATTAAAAACAATATATGTATTTTCTGAATAGACTTTTCATCGAGTGTGACTATGCTATATATGGGCGTCCGCAAACTAAAGATTTCGCTAGTCCTATATGTAAATTAGGATGTTTGTATGGGAGAGCTAGATCATACATGGATTGTAGTTAATTCATATCACAAGTCTTAATACTCAAATAACTTTGGGTTTGTTTGGTTTGTTGACATAATTTGCTGCAGTTGAGTGTACGTACCATGTCAAACGCTCCTATCAAGGACTATACCTGAAAAAGAATCACAAATTTTCTTCTTCCTATATGCAGTTTATCCAATTACGATTGACAACCTTCCTACTTGTTTGTAACTTTTGATCATCACAGTTTAGCTGGAAATTGTTCTGCTAAATCTGTTGTTGGTTTGTTGTTTGTTCACCCCCATTGAACTTATGATAAAAATGGGCAACACATGCGCCACCTTACCAGAAGGACCTAGCTGAAAGGCATGGCCTGCCACGAAAAGAAGCGGCAGCCTTGTGTGGATCCGAATCCCCAATCATTTCTGCATCTGAGGCTCACTGGACTGACATGGCCTGCTAGCCTGCTCCTTTCCCCAACATCTTGTTGAGTCCACTCTTTTCTTTTCTTTGCCCATATCTAGACTTAATGTTCCATGTATACAAATGAACAATGTTGACTGTGGGAATTTCATAGAATACAGGTCAATTTCTACGGGAATAAAGAAAAATTCCCGCATTCCGAACAAAACCTTAGAAGATTAATGTAGAAACTTTACGAAAATTTTAGAATAGCCTACCATAGAACATTAAAAACTACAAAAAAAATATTTTGCAATTCCTCCGATCCAAAGATCAAACTTGTTCTTAAGATGGGTTGTCACCATATATATATATATATATATATATATATATATATATATATATATATATATATATAGGAAAATGGTATGATACTCTCTGAGCACGTGACTTCTACCTCTCATATAGCACTTAAATTGTATGATAATACCTCTTTATCAATTTGAGTATACTCCAATAATGATTATATATATATATATATATATATATATATATATAGCTTGTTTATGTGTTAGAGGATTTTCTTACAACTATACATTTTAGTAGAACGCAACGTTGCATTAACCTTTGTTTGCCATGCGTACAGGGCTGTACCGGTACCGGGTCGGCGACATCCTCCAGGTGTCGGGCTTCCACAACGCGGCGCCGCAGTTCCGGTTCGTGCACCGCCGCAACGTCGTCCTCAGCGTCGACACCGACAAGACCTCCGAGGACGATCTCCTCCGCGCCGTCACCGGCGCCAAGCGCCTGCTCGCGCCGGTCGGCTGCCTCCTCTCCGAGTACACGGCCTACGCCGACACCTCCTACATCCCCGGCCACTACGTCCTTTCTGGGAGCTCACCCGCCGCCGCGCCACGACAGGGACATCGAAGGCGAGGAGGAGGTCGCTCGTGTCATGGCCGCCTGCTGCACCGCTGTGGAGGCTGGCCTCGACGCCGTCTACCGCCGGTGCCGGAGCCGCGACCGGTCCATCGGGCCGCTGGAGATCCGCGTCGTGACCCCCGGCGCCTTCGACGCGCTCATGGACCTCTGCGTCTCGAACGGCTCGTCGGTGAACCAGTACAAGACGCCGCGCTGCATCAAGCACCCCGACGCCATCGCCGTCCTCGAGGCGCGCGTCGTCGGCCGGTTCTTCAGCGACGCCGTGCCGCACTGGGAGCCCTTCAAGATCGACGGCGCCGGCGCCACCTGAGACGCCAGACACTGTGCATGCACGGCGCAAGCGCAAGCACATGGGGATAGTTGATGTGAAGGTGACTTAATTAAGTAGATAATTTATGTGCATGTCAGATGTTTAGGAGTGTTAATTAATCTGTTATGCGTGTTTAATTACTTTGTCTTCAATTACATTTGAGATTGATCATTGTTAGGGCCATGCATGCATAGCCTTGCATTCTGTATGTCAATTGTTCATGGACTCCTTAATTGGTGGTGAATCAAGAAAAGTCTTCAGAGGTTTCTGCGTGTGTTAAGTGACAGATCGATCGATCAATGTTGCTCAGATATTTAAGCCAATTGTAGTTGTTTAAAATGTATTGTTAACTGAGGGAGATATTTCCTGACAGCCTCAAAAGCGTTTCTACGGAAGCTTACCTAAATAAATTTGTAAGCATGTGCCAACATTGACACGCCTCCCTATATTCACAATTTCGCGAAATTTCGTCCCATCCGAAAGGAATTGGTTCTGTTCAAAAACAAAATCGCTTGATTTGAATTTTAGGGCTAAATAGATTAAAAGCAGTGAATGCACCACAAGGCCGAAGATAGCCCAGTGGTTTGGCAGCGCTTGTGCATCCTAGATGGTTTGGGTTTAAATCCCAGCCTTGGCGTTGTATTCTTTTAGTTTTTGAAATTTTTAAATTTAAAATTCAAATTTGATCAAACCGTTTGGCGAAATTACCAAAATTTCATTCAAATAAACAAAATTTCGTTCATTTCGTCCATTTCATCCCCAAACGAAAAAATCAAACCGAAATTGTGAACCCTGCCCATAGCTCTAGATCGTAAGGTAATCCCGTGTACATATAGCTTGATCATGCTCTTTGATCGGGAGCCACAAAACTTGTGTCAAGTTCAACCAAACATTTCTACCTCCTATCCGCCTCTCCGGCCTCCTAAGACGGTGCAAATCTATCCGTCCGGTATTTAATTCCTCGTCAAACACGAGATCTCTGTGGCAAGGCTATCAGGATCGGGATCCTATATAAGTAGGATCATTTTTAGGATTAGCATCATCGGATCATCTCATCGTAGAATTAATCATAGTAGAATGGTGCTTTACAGATCCTAAGATGTGTATTTTCAAAAAATTCGGCTAATATTTTCAACCAATTTCGACTGATTTTTAAAATTCAAATTTTGATTTAAAATTTTCTGCCAAAATCTACCGAAATTTCCCGATAATCGGCCATATTGGCTGTAGCGGACCCTGGTAAAAATTTGAAACCAGTTGTCAGAACCTAGGCATACCGTAAGACGTATAATTTGCTTAGTTTTGTCATAAAATTTTGGAGAAAATTATTCGTACTGATCAATAGGCGGCGTCAGGGCTCGCCGCCAGCTTCCTAGGCTAGCTCCAGCTCGAGCTGGGTTGCACCGCCCAGAAGAGGTCGTTCCAGCCGCCGTCGAGGCCGAGCGGCCTCACGCACCGCTCGATGTTTTCGCTCGCCAGCATCGGCATCTCTTTGAAGGGTGCAACACGAACCCAGCTTTGGTGAATTATCCGGTGGTAGGGCGTTCGGGCGTCTCTGGTATCATGCTTTGTGACGCGGACACCATCTCAAAAGCGACAGATCGACGGCTTCCTTTGCGTCAGCACCACGAAGATGGCGCTGGTGCCATCGCCGTGACAGAGTTGTAATCTTGATTAGTTTCATTTTATATTCTATTAGGAGCCGGCATGCAATCCGAGTTGTAGAAGGTAACGTCTCCGGTTCGTATACGTAGAAGAAAAGAAAACAAGGTGCTATTTGTGCCGCACCGGAAATTTTTCTTTGTTCATGTTCGTGAGTTCTTTGAGTTATTAGTTCGATCATATTAAAAGGTAACAATTGGTATGAGAGCCAAAATCGGCGACGGTGATCTCGACGATATGGTGATGGCGAAGGCTTTAGAAAAGAGAGTTCTGTGACTCTAATATCCATTGCTCACAAGAGCAATTATGTGACCTGAGCATTGAAGATGAAGGTGTACATGCGGTCGTGAGTGTGTGAAGCAATTGAGCTCGCTTGATCGAAGGTGTCGGTGGAGGAGAAGAAAGATCAGATAGTGTTTGCGCGATCTATCAAGCAATACCTCAGAGACACTTTCCTCCGCTTGCCGAGAAGGAGAAGGCGAAGGAGGTTTGGGAGACGCCAGCACCATGCACATGGGTGCGGAGAGTGTCATGGAAGCACAATTCAAACCTCAAGTTTGAGTTCGAGAGGCTCCTAATGAAGAAAGCGGAGTCAGCTTGACGACCACAAAGCGGTTGACAACAAGAGTCAACAAAATTCGTGCGCTTGATGAGAAGATGGAGGAGATGTACATCGTCAAGAAATTCCTCCGTGTTGCCATCGCAAATTTCTTCCAATCGTGTCTACCAATGAGTAATTTGTTGATCTTAAAACAATGACCGTGGATGAGTTGATTGGAAGGTTCTAGGTACACGAGGATCGCCTCACGAGCTTTGGCGACGCCAGGGAGGAACATGTGCTACTCACCCGCCCGAGTGGAAGGCCAAGGAGGCGAGCGGCGGCAGACACGATAGCAAGTTCGACAAGACAAAGGTGAAATGCTACGTTTGTTAGGACTACAGGTACTTCGCCCGAATTAATGCTATAAGCCGATGAAGAAAAACGGAAGTGCATTTAATTGACGCAGATGCTGAAGATGAACTAGCGCGCTATGATACCGAGTCGAGTACAAAGAGTTGAATCCGAGACGCTGAGGAGATGTGTTCGCCGCCCCGAGTTGAGTCCGGAGTTGAGTCCGAACGTTGAGGAGATGTGTTCACCATCTTAGGTCAAGCATCGAGTTGGGCAAGTCGAAGTTGAGACCGACTACCTTAATGAGTAAGAGTCCAAGATATATTCGAGTTGTACCACTTGTCTCCTGCCGAGTTTGTGTGAACCAAGATGAAGTTGAATCAAGTCGTAATTCAACTGGGCACTAAGTTCTCAATCCAAGCATGCGTGTCTATGTGTCTTGGAGATGCAAAATCGGATTGCGTGAAAAGAATAACAAACAACAAGATTAATGAAGTGAATGCCGAGTTGTAATATTGTTTAGTTTCAGTGATATCATGGGGATATGCTCATGATCTTAGAGTGATGAGACAATTGGCAATGGCGTTGAAGGTTTGCGGAAACACGCTTTTTCGACAATTGCTGTTGCTATCGTGCTCCGTGGTGGCGGTCGACCGGCCACCGCGCGTCCGATCGGTTTTGTTTCGAGTAAGGACGGTGGTCGGATCGGCCAATGGTTGGCGGTCGACCGTCGAGGTGGTCCGACGGCCTTGGTGGCGCCTCGACCGATTTTGACTTAAGTGCCGGCGCTTTGTAGCGATGTGTTGGTTATGAGGTCAATCTCATGGGTGTCGCATATATGTGTTGCATGATGTATGTTTTGACTAACGTGGGTCGTTGTGAAGAACTTATTTCATTCGATTTGCTTGTCTATTGTGCAAGGTTGCTTGGTGGTCAACGATGTCAACGGCAGGATGATCGGACTAGGCTTGGAGAGCTAAGGTTGACCGATCGACGGCGCCGGGTAAGGTCAATGGACTCAAGCATGATGCGTAATGGATAAAGGTGACCGAACAGCATTCGGTGCAACTGTTGGATCAAGCGCCGGGGTCGGTGCAAGTACCATGGTGGTTTCGGTGGGAGCGAATGGAAGAGACTTGTTGACATGATGAGAGCCATTGGATCAACCTACACGCGCGTAAGCATGGAAGTGCTTCACGAAGATGGGACTCGGTCTTGGAGAAGGATCGAGAAGGGTATTTTGTAATCTTACCAAATACCTCCTTGATTACTTTTGCCAACCCGGCGCAAGGCGGTGCGTGAGAAGCGGATTAGGTCAAGAAGAGATGAAGACGGCTTTAAAATACGTGCGTAAGTGTGACCCATTTGCTAGTGGGCTTAACGAGGGCCCAATAGGAACTCTTCTAGAAGGTCTAAGCCTCCACTATAAATAGAGGAGGGAGGTGGTTGCACCCCTTCAACCCTTTCATTATTGAAAACCCTAGTTTTGCTTTTGTGCTTAGGAGAAGATAGTTGGAGGTTAGGGTTCTAGAGAGTTGGATTTGATTTGTTCATGTATTGAGTCTTTGTCCTCCATTGATGGAGTGGCGTAAAACAGCGATACCATATCAAATCAATCCAAAGAAAGTTCTCTCAAAGATGAGTTCATTTGCTTTCTTTCTCTCTATTTGATAATTTGAGGTCTTTCTTTGATCCATAGTTTTTGATTAGTTTCTTCTCTTGATCTAGCTTGCTATGACATGTGAGAACACATCTAGGATCATCTTGATCATCAATCACCCATGAGCAAGTCATTAGATCATATTTCGATTTTAACTCGGTTTTTTAGCATCCTTCGTTCAAACTGAAAAAGATAGAAACTTTGGCATGGATCTCTGCAATTCTTGATTGGAATAGGTTCCTAATATCTTAGAGAAGGTGTGTCATAATTTTGTGGGTTTTGGCCTTACGGATCAAAAGTTCGTCGTTTTCGTTTTGAAACTTCGGTTGTTTTCCTACATTTACTGTTCACTGCGGTTCGCTAGCAATCCTTGTTCATCCGTTGTTCAACTATGGTACCAAAGACTGCTCATCTAGTACAACCGACATCGTTATTAGTATGCTTCATCGTGCTATTTTTTGTGTTTTTGATCGCGCTTTTGGGGTTTGAAGGAGATTCGTACAAGTCTTTCACCACGCTTATATATATTGATCTTCATAGTTTTCATAGCTATTGGAGTCAATATCATGTTTGAATCCAATCAACGCTAAAAATAGAGCGTGCTCCTATTCACCCCCTCTAGTTGCCTTTTCGGTCCAACAAGGTATCGAGCCGTTAGTTCAATCTTGATCTTAACTCACACCAACTTAGCGATGGATAAGTACTCCAAGCCGCATATCTTCGATGGGCACTACTATGCCTATTGGAAGAACCGCATGCGTGTCTTTCTTCGAGCGAAGAATGAGGTGTATGGGAGGTCGCTCGAGCTCCTCTCATCTTGCTCGAGGTTGCTACACCACCTTCAAGCCCTCTTGGCTAACGACCATAAGGCAAAGAACCTTCATGGTGGGCTTGGTAGACAGGAGTATGATAGGATTTGCAATCTCAAGATCACATAAGATTTGGAACACCGAAACCTATCATGAGGGTTCATCCCAAATCAAGCAAGTCGGCTGACGGTTTATAAAAGAGAATATAACAAATTCGAGATGCCTGAGAGAGCATCGATGACATTTTCAGTTGTTTTAACAAAGTGATTAATCGATGAAAGTCGTGGTATTGAATATACTCACCTGAATGCCACCCACCTCTTGGCTGCAATCAACACCAAGGAGTGGAGATAAAGGCTACCGCCATTGAGGAGAACGTCAACCTTTCTAATCGACTTTGGAGCTGCTCTATAGCAAGCTCAAGACTCATGAGATCAAGAGGGTTGATCATCCCAAGAAGGAAATCATGGCTTTGTAGTAGACCCGCTCAAGAGAGCTTCGATGGGTCTTCGAGTCTTCTTCTGGATTTACGCTGCTTCTTTATCCGCAATCCAAGAAGAGAATCTTGAAAGTATTCCCGAGCCTCGAGATGGCACTTTTGATTAAGAAGTTCACACGGCCTACAACAATATGAGAAAAAAAGTAGCGTACGTGACTTGTTATGAGTGTGGAGAGCTTAATCACATCGGGCAAATGCTCTAGTTTGAAAGGGAAGAGCAATCACAAGATGAAAGCCAGTGGGAAGAAGCCTTGGGGCGCAAGTCCAAGTTTGATGAGGCCAAGCTCGGGCTGCTCACCCGGGTTCTTGCCGCTCTTGAGATCGATCCATGAGCGATGTAGACTCAGTGAGGAGGACAAGGAGGAGCTCCTCAAGACAACAAAGGGAAGGCCAAAGATTTCAGCATGTGCTTCATGGCCGACTCAACGACAATGACAACGATGAGGTATCTCTCTTATGGTGTCCTTTTTGCTAGATGCGAAACCATCTTTGAGCAAATGCTAGGTCAGATAAAATTTTAAAGTTCATCATGGCTAGGAATGAGGACTTAGAGTCACAAGTAGATAAACTCACATTAGAACTTGTGAATGCTAAGAGTCTTGAATCTAATGAATGTTCATCTGCCATGCTTTACACTCTGAATTTGCTAAACTACAATCTGCTCATGTTATTGCTTTGCAACAACTTGAAAGTTCTAGAACTAAGCTAATTGAAGTTAAATCTGCTCCTTCGAAAAATGCTTAGAGTCTAGCAAGTTGGTTGTTTCGATGTGGTTGAATCTAGCTTTGCTACTGTCTGCTAGAACGTGAGCGTGAAGTACATGATGTTGTAGAAAATAGAGCTAATATGCTTAAGGACAATATTGTTTCTACTACTTGTGCTTCATGTTAAGCTCTTAAGCTTAAAGTTGCTCTTTTAAGAAGAGGCTTAACGCTAAAACTTGTGATTCATGTGTTAACTTTGGAAAAATTGCTTACCTTAAGGACACATTAGAAAATTTCTAAAGGTAAAAACAGTTAAACATGATTCTGACAAGTCAAAACTCCTTATAAGAAGTAAGGGTTATGATACAACTTTGCCCAAGACAAATGTAATGACATTCAAATTTTGAAAACTAGCTTAGTTGAATTTGATACCCAACTGCAAAGATCACTTTCAAATCATGGTTTTGTCCAACCATCTATTCACCAAAGGTGCTTCTCCTAGTGGTACCAAGTACCATTGCACCTATTGCAAGAAGGATGTGCATTTGGTTGAGTTCTCATGGCGTAGGTTGAAAAATGACCGGAAAACTTTGCTAGAATTTCATCCAATCAACCTAGAGCTTTTATGAGACATGGTAATTTAGAAAGGAAGAGAAGCATGATCTAGGATTTGTTTCACATACTAATCATTCTCATGCTCCTAGACAGGATAACTCTCATGTTAGAGTAACCATTGCTCATAAGAAATTTCAAATAGAATCAAGGATAGCACTTCACTTTGCATACTACTTGGCAGACGTGTGTCTTAGTACTTAGGTTCCCAAGTCATGTTCTAACTAACCTGAGATTGAGACACATCGCTCTTCTATGCCTTGATTTTAGTGGATCGCTTGTGGAAGGAAGAACATGTGGTTAAATCAACTTTGGTTGTTCATGTCACATGACCGGAGACTCAAGATGATTCACCTCCTTCACGCGGTCGACTGGTGATGTCTTCACCACCTTTGGAGACAATACTCAAGGGCGGATTGAAGGAACAAGATCAATCAGGGTGAACGACAATTTCATCCTAAAGGATGTCGCCCTTGTGGACAAGCTTAGGTTTAACTTTACTTTCATCCAGATTTCTTGATGATGGTTATGTGACTATATTTAAGAAAAATGCTTGTCGAGTGCTTGATTCAGCTGGTGAGCTCGTTTTTGGGATTTATAAAGCTGCTAGGATCTTTGGAGCTGATTTTTCTTAATCTCTTGCTGGTTCTCTTAAATGTTTGATTACACCTTCTTTTGAGTTCTGGCTTTGGCACCGACGTTTGAGGCACATTGGTTTTGATCATCTGACGCGAGTTAGCAACCTTGATCTCATGAGAGGTTTGCCCAAACTCAAAGCCGTCAAGGATGCTGTATGTGCACCCTGTAGACATGGCAAGCAAGTTGTCGCCTCACACCCTTCAGTGACTATGGTCATGACTAGCAGATCGACAATTGCTTCATATGGATATTGTTGGTCCCGCTAGTGTTCGGTCAATCGGTGGCAAATGATACATTCTTGTCATAGTCGGCGATTTTTCGAGATACACTTGTGTTCTTTCTTGCTTCAAGGATTAAGCTTTTGGTCATTATTATGATCTTGTTCTTCGCTTGGCTTCGAACTTCCGTGCCTTGAGAGCGATCCGCAGTGACAATGGCGCGGGTTCAAGAATGACTCGCTTTGCCTCTTTTTGTGCTTTGAGCGGAACTGAGCATCGTTCTTCTCTCCACCACGTCCCTCAACAAAATGGCGTTGTGGAAAGGAAGAAACAGAACCTTAGTCGAGATGGCTAGGGCGATGCTAGATGAGTATAGCACTGAGGAGGTTTTGGGCTGAAGCTATTGCTATAGCTTGCCATATTTCAAACCGTGTCTTCTTGAGACCATCTTTGGGCAAGACTTATGAGCTTCGATTTGGTAGAAAACTCTTTGTTTCTCATTTTCGAAGTTTTTAGAGCTAAATATTTCATTCTCAAGGCAGAAACCTAGATAAATTTGAATCAAGGACTTTTGATGGTTTATTTCTAGGTTATCTGCACATTTGAGGGGTTTGAGTTTTTAATGTTGAAACTAATAAGGTCCGGGAGACATGCAATGTCACTTTTGATGAGACTCAGCCCGGAACTAGATCCAGATGTTTCTGTGACTTACAGTATGAGAGCATTTTTGTTGAAGAAGATGAGGATGAACTTGATATCGCTCCTCCACATTGCTTTAATGTTCCTCGCCCAATGTCCAAGCTGCCTAACCTCGCTACGACTACTTCACCTTCGATTGAGGCTCAGCCGCATTTTCTTCATCGCCAGTGACTCGCGGAGGTCGTAAGAAATACTATCTTCTCCGAGCGCTCCACTTCACATTCGTAGAGCGCCATCCCACGGATCGGATGATTGGTGATCTTCATGAGCGAAGTCACTCGCCTCCGGTATCATGATCCGAGTCTCTACTCACTGCGCATTTGCTGCTTCTTTCAAACCCCGCGATATATCACATGTTTTATCGATTCTAGTTGGGTCAATGCCATGCATGAGAGTTAGAGAACTTTGAGAAGAACAAGGCACGGGAGATCTAGTAGAACCTCCTAGTGGTCATAATGTTATAGGAACCCATTGGTGTTCAAAAATAAATAAAATGAGGATGGTTACGTGGTTAGAAACAAGGCTAGGATAGTAGCTCGAGGTTTTGGCCAAGTTGGGCGGTTAGACTTTGATAAGACATTTGCTCACTGTTGCTAGATTGGAAGTCATTCGCATTCCCTTGTATTTCTTTGCGTCTAAGGGTTTTAAGTTGTATCAGATGGATGTCAAAAGTGCCTTTAAGATGGTTTTATAGAGAAGGAAGTGTATGTTAGATAACTTTGAGGGCTTTGAGAATCCCAAACATCCATATCATGTTTTCAAGCTATCCAAAGCCTTGTATGGTCTTAAACAAACCCCAAGAGCTTTGTATGATAAACTTAAGACCTTTACGCGCTTAAGAATGATTTTGAGATAGGTAAGGTAGACAAGACTCTTTTCATCCTAAGGCATGGCAATGACTTCTGCTTGCTCCAGTTTATGTAGATGATATTATCTTTGGTGGTTCTTCTCATGCTCTTATTTCAGTTTTTACGAGACCATGTCCAGAGGTTGAGATGAGTATGATGGGAGAACTCAACTACTTTCAGGGCTTCAAATCAAGCAATACAAGGAGGATCTTCATCCATCGAGATGAAGTACACTGAGATCTACTCAAGCGCTCCGAGATGGGTGACTACAAGCGTCGCCACTCCATGGCGACCGGGATATTTGGATCCGGATGAGGAAGAAGAAGCCGTAGATCAACGCGGTACGCGGCATGATTGGCTCCTTGCACGTGCGGCGGCCTCACGGCTGGACATCCGCTTGCAGATGCGCCTGCGTGCGAGTTTTGAGCGTCTCGAGGACTTCTCATCATGCCAAGCCATTAAGTGCATCTTCGGTATTTACATTCTACCCTCGATTATGGCATTTGGTATTCTGACACACCGTCTACTTGTCCATTTGGGGTTTGATTCTGATTTCTTGGGCTATTGGCTGAATAGGAAGAGTACCTCGAGCACTTTGCTCTTCCTAGGCACTTCTCTTCTCTCTGGTCTTCTAGAAGTAGTTCTCTCTGTTACAATCCACTCTTTGACTGAATATGCAAAGTATTTGCTAATTCTTGTAGTCGATTTTTGTGGATGGTGTCCACTCTTAAGGACTTTGGGTTAAATTTTGCTAGTGTTCCTCTTTTACTGTGATAACTATGCTATTATTTGCATTCTTGTTAAACAGTGTACAACACTCTGAGCTAAACACATAGACATTCACTATCATTTCCTTAGAGACCATGTCGAGAAGGGTGATATTATCTTTGCATTTAATGGAATCAGAGGCTCGGATTAGTGATATCCTCACAAAGCCTTTAGACCCGACTAGGTTTGCCATCTTGAGAAGTGAGTTAGGGGTAATAATTTATCCCTACGGGTTGGTTTGAGGGGAGTTATTTCACATTACGAACTTTCCTTGTTCATTTTAGCTTTCACGGATCTTTTACGATACCTTCTTCTAGTGGTATTTTCTTCTAGTCCTTTTGATATTTTTAGGCTTTTTAAGTCTTTTTGTGCATCTCATTGTATCATATTGCATTCATTTGAAAATCCAAAAAGATGCATTGTAATATAAACTTTTACATTAGTCTTTTAAATTGATGAAGCTTTGCTTATGCAATATCCCAAAAATTTGTGCATTCTAAAGTTTTAAAAGAAAAATAACCATTTGGATTTTACGCTAAAGTTAAAAAATTGGAATTTTGAGTTCAAAACAATTTAATATGATTAATTTCAACATCAACTATATTAAAAATTATTTTATTTGGGTTCTATGTGCTTGGATATATTTTCTAGATTTTCTAGAATTTTTCCGAGTGCATTTGCTATTCTAATTGCCATTTGCTTTTCTGCTATTTTCTAAAAAGAAAAATAATTAAAAATCTCGGATTATCCTTTGGGCGAACCTAAGCCTCGGCCCAACTCTCCCCGCAGAGGCCCATTCTTGTGCGACCGCTCCATCTCCTCCCTTGTGGCCTGAGAGGCCCCACCGCGCCGCGCCATGCCGGTGCCGACTTCGCCGCTCCCCGCCTGCGTCTTTGCCTTGTGGGTCCGCACCCACGTCTCCATCGTCTTCAGCCGGACTTGTGAGTCCATCTTCTTCCGAGGCAGCGTAAATCGCGCTTGTTTTTGGACTACTTCCTCTAGCTCTATTTAAGGACCCCAACCCCTGCGATTTCTCGCCTCTCCTCCTCTTCCAAAACCCTAAAGTCTCCATTTGCTTCGTCCTCAGGTGCGCGCCGCAATCGCTTGAAGAACGAGCGCCGTAAACTGCTTCATCACATGGATTTCTTCACCATCGCTGTATCCTCGCCGTGATTCTTCCTCCGCTGGGTCCGTAATAGCGTGCCCTACGCCGTGCTTCCACCATCTCCCTCCGAGGAACTCAGGAGCCTCGTTTTCATGTTCGTCACGAAAACGGCCACCGCGCCTTAATCGATCTACTATCTCCGGTGAGCTCCTTTGATTTCTGTGCGTGTCAAGATGTGCTCCATGCTTTTCTCATCAAATTCCCCACCTCCTCCTTGTTCTTTTGCCACCGAGGTGTCACCGCCGGTCATCTCTTCCATCTCCGGTCATCTTCGCATTGCCGCCGCTCTGGACATCTTCTAGCTACTCCAAGCCGACCCCTGTGATCCTCATGACTTCGCCGTCCCGATGCTCACCTCACCTCTCTTCGGGTGCCACCCCTACACCGAAGTCGCCGTGCCCGAGGACCTCACCGCCGCTCAAGTCGCGCCCGCCGCCATGGAGCCGCCGCTGCCGTACCTCCACAGGCTTACGCCTCGCGAGAACCCATTTTCCCACTTCACGGAACTACCTGCGCCGTCGCCATCGACAGCGAGCTCAAGACCGCCGACCATGGCTGCCTTTTGCTGCTCCTTGTTTGTCGAGCCCGCGTCACCACCTCGTCATTGCGGCCGGTAGCCACATCACCTCTGTTGCTCACGTGGCGCCAGGTTGTCGCCATGTGGCACCACCGAATCCCACAACCAAAAGTGGTGCACTGTTCCATCATACACCTACCCTATGACGGTGGGACCCACTTGTCACCAATTCTTTTATTTGTTTTCACCGATTATTCCTTCTTCGACGCCAATGGCGTCATAATTCCTTTTTCCTTTAGAAAAATAATTGATAAATCACTAAATTCTGATTTTCAGTATTTTATGTGATTTCAATCTTCGAGCTCATATCTTTGCATCCGAACTCCGATTGAGTCCATTCAAATTCCTAAATTTATCTAAATTCGAGATCTATTTATATGAGATTTTTATTTAATTTTTGGAGTTTTTTCTCTCTGTTATTTATTTATTTGGTTTATTTGCTTGTTTTGCGAGTAGATGTCGATACTGAAAGCTTGAGCAGGAGTAATACCAAGATCAAGATCAATTACTGGATTTATTCCAAGGCAATTCATGGTCCTTTGATCATATTGAACCTATGATTTCAAAAGTATATTGTTTTATACAATTGCATGCTATCTTTATATAAATTGCTTTGGGATTAGTTATTACCTGCTGTCATTATGCCTCCTTTGATAATTTGAATGTCATGAATCCTTTGTCACCTTAGCATGGGTAATTTTAGTTGGACATATTTATATTGCCAACATGGGTATCGTATTGATGCTTAGTTCAGCTTAGTTACGATGGGTTTGTCATCACATGTGTCACAATGATCAATTTTGACTTAATGAAATATGGAACTGTGGTGTTGAGCCACTCTTGTTAAAATTTGTGTACCATGACGGGGTTAGTCATGGGTTTTGGTTAAACAAAATGGTTTTCGCTTGGGCGAGTGGTTGGTGGATAGTGGGGATGTGGATTGAACATGCTGTTGGTTTGTGGTAGTCTCGCTTGAGTAACTTGTCAAGGGCTTAATCTTGTGCGCCATTGAACTGGGCCTTAACCGTACAACCACATGTCTGGTATGGGACGGACCTGACTGATTAATTAGCAATGTCTTAATTTCGGTTCTGTCATGTGAAGTGTGAGTCGTGGAAAACGTATTCTCACGGTGGCGCAAGAGGGGGCCACATGCAGTCGGAAAGACATTCAGTGTTGAAACCTTAGTGGGCAGAACTGGGTTAAGAAGGAACTTTGTAAAAAGCCTTGTGATGATCACTTAGTCGCACACCTCGAAAGTGTGTTAAACGGACATTATAAGTTGATCTATCTCTTGTGGGTCAAGCTGTACAACCTTTGCAGAGTGTAAAACTATTCGAATAGCCGGTATGCGTTGTTATAGAGCGTGCTGGGATTTCTACGGAGATAGAGTTTCTTAAAAATGAGTCGGAGTGTGGATGGGAAGTTCACTTGATGAATATGATGTTCGTTTGGTGAATAGGTCATTCACTTGGTGGTTTGTGTCGATTGGTGAATAGGGATTCACTTATCCTTGGTTTGGTTGGGAAGTGAATGGGAAAGTTCACTAGTTCTTTCAAAGAAAGTGTTTAATTACTTATTATTATTGTTTTCAAATTCGCATTTCAATCTATTTATTGTATTTATTGTAAATGCTGTTTTCTAAAAGAGCCATACAACTAATCTTTGTTCAAGCCTGCATGAATACTATTTGCATACATTTCCCACGGCTTGAGTACATTCAAAGTACTCATGGCTTTATGCCCTCTGTTTGATCAAGTAGAGGAAGTGTTGGACCGAAAAGCGACTAGAGGGGTGAATAGGAGCACGATCTCTTTTCTCCCAAAATCAATTCAATACAATTTCACTCCAATAGCTATGAAAGCTATGAAGATCAATCAATCATGCATGTGGAAGACTTGTATTGAACCAACTCAAAACCCCAAAGTAAAATCAACACAAAACCAAAACACAGAGGCTCGGCGGTCGACCTCTCACGGGGCGATCGACCGATCCAGCGATCGACCGCTACCTCGGGCGGTGGACCGATTTCACGGAGGTCGGACCTCTCGTTCGATGAACGATAAATCAGCCACCAACGAAACGCAAATTGATCAAACTTTTGATTCGTGCGTCCAAACTTCGTGAAACTTGACACACAACTTCCTAAGGATGTCAGGAACCTATTCCAAGCAACAATTGTGATAATTCTGCTCGAGTTCAGACCTTTACCGTTTAAGAAGTTAGGTCAAAGCGAGTCAAACGAAAATATGATCTTAAGACTTGCGTGGGTGATTGATGATCTTGATGATCCTAGATGTATTCTCACACGTCACAGCAAGCTAAATCACGTCAAGAAACTAAGCAATAACTCGCGGATCAAACAAAGACTCAATTCATCAAAAGAGAGAAAGAAAGCACAGAACTCACTTTTGATATGATATTGGTTACAGCACTCCATCAATGGATGACAAAGACTCAATACATGAGCACGAAATCCAATCCAACTCTCTAGAACCCTAACCTCCGCTCTCCTCTCCCTAAGCAAATTAGGGTTTCAATAACAATGAAAGGGTCAAAGGGGGTGCTGCCACTCCTCCTCTATTTATAGTGAAGGCTTAGGGTTTCTAATAGAGTCTCCTAATGGGCTCCGTTAAGGCTCAAAACAAGCGGGTGACACACGCACGCCTTTTAAAGCGCCGTGTTCATATTGTGCGAAGCACTAAGCACTCGCCACGTGTAGGTTGATCCAACGCTCTCATCATGTCGGCAAGTCTCTCCCATCCGGCTCCCACCGAAACCACCATGGCACTTGCACGCCCAGCGCGCCGCTTGATTCAACGGTCGCGCCGAATCCCTATTCGGTCACCTTTGTCCATCTTGCACCATGCTTGTGTCCAATGACTTCACCCGGCATCGTCGATCGTTTTGAACCTCAGCTCTCAAGCCTAGTCCGATCATCTCGGTTGACCGTTGTTGACCACCAAGCAACTTTGCACAACAATAGACAAGCAAATCGAATTCGGGAACAAGTTCTTCACAACTTGACCCGTTAGTCAAAACATGCATCATGCAACACATATGCCATGAAAACCACGAACTTGACCTAACAAGCAACCATCGCCGCCACCGCAGGCGACGATTTAAAAATGAAAACCGTCGAACGCCACTTTGACCTTGGCGGTCGACCGCCACCGATCGACCGCCAACGAAGGCGGTCCGACCGCCACAAAGGACTTAGCCGAAATTTCAGCTGAAATCCGCAACCTCTCGAAATTTAAAACGAATAGAACTTTTGGTGACTCCAAAATTATGGGACCAAGTGCGGTAGAATCTCCTTGCCTACACCCTCTATTTTGGCCCACTCAAATTCGATGCCACTCAACTTGCCGGTCCGACCGCTCAGAGCGCCGGTCGGACCGCTACCAAATCGGTCGAACCGCCGACTGGCGGTCGGACCGCCATCCAACACCTGAGGCATGGGCGATCGACCGCCACGAGCGGTCGGCCTGCGCTGAGACTGCGGACAGAACTTTGCGAAACTCGTGTTTCGCAAACCTTCAACGTCATTGCCAATTGACACATCATCCTAAGATCATGAGCATATCCCCATGATATCCACAATCTCCCTTGATGATCACATTGGCAATTCCCAACAAATGCAAGTTTTGAGGTTTGAAAAGTAAGAAACTCAACGTTTTCGCGCAAAGGCACAACTTGGTCCATATGCAAGAAAAAGCAAAGGAAATGACCAAGCCGGCTTGAATAGCATCGGCAAGTGAGATAAGGCAAAAGAAAACAAGAAAGCTTCAATTTCCAAAGAAGGGTCAAAAATCTCACTTAAGGTCCATATGAAAGAACAATTGTTGAAATGACCTTTGATCATGGTGAGGATCAAGAATTGCAATTCAAGTTCAGAAAGAGCAATAAGACCATAAGAATGCAAATAAGGAACTCCCCTCACTATGATCCTCAAAATTTGAAAATTTCAAATTCTCCAATTTTCTCCTCTTTTAATGTTTTTAAAACTTCTCCCTTTACACATTTTGAAATATCTTCTCCTCCTTTGACAATGGAGTCATCAAGGAATCACGCCTTCCTCGTCCGAGAGATAACAAATGCAGAATGAGGAAAAAGCATAAGAAGGAGCATGCATGAAATGCAATGAAGTGGCTTCATAGTTTTGAATTTTTCAATTTTGGATTACAAGAAGCTTTGGAGATTACCCAAAAGAACAAGCTAGCATCTCAAATTTTGCATAAACACCATATCAGCCTAAATGCGCTAGCAAGATCATGATAAGACATATATAACAAAGCTAAAGCAAGAAGGCTCAATATAAAGCAATGAATTTTAGCATTTTAAGCAAAGCTTCAAATCTAGCAAGTCCATCAACGAGGATCCTAAGATGATCATGGCCATGTCAAAATGTCAATGTGAGACCAAGACGCTAACAATGACCACATTAAGAGACAAACAAGTCCCGAATTGAATCATTTTGCTCAAATTGTCTCAAACGCCCATTTTCAACAGATTTTCATTTGCAAAGAAATATTGAAGTTGATGAAAGGTATATCTTAGTGAAGAAGATCTGGACTAGGAGCCATCCACAAACTCTTCCTAAGCTTCTACCCATTTGATAATTCATTTTCTTATCCACGTGCTAGATCTCAAGCCTTGCACGACCATCTTAAGCACAAAAAGCTTAAAAGAATGATCTAGATCATCCAAAACTCCCCGAGTTCATGCCTAGTGCAATGGCAAGCCGTCTCATAAGAAAGAATTGGTGAGATCAGTTTTTGCACAAAAGAGACCTCCCTTTTGTTCACAAGAGCAGATTTAGATTCTTAAAAGAACAAGCTCAAGTAATGATCAATACTAGATTCAAGAGCTAACACCACAATTTTGACAGGGCCAATGTCACAAAAGGATCACTAATTGCAACTAGCTAAAACATCCACAAATTGCGTTTCTTAGTTCAAGTTGTCTTAAAGTTCTGCTCATTCAAAGAAAGACTTAGCTACACATGTGAAAGCATGATAATTCTAGCAAGTCAAAGAACTAGACATGGCATTGAGCAGAATTGAAATACTAAAAGCTCAAAGGGTAATAAGCAAAGCTTCATCAATTTTAAAAGACAAGCGAAAAAGCATATAAAAATGCATCTTTTGGATTTTCATATGAATGCAGTCTTTTGGATTTTCATATAAATGATATCTTTTGGATTTTCATATACGTGTAGTATGATATGATGAGATACACAAAACTGAAAAGCCTAAAAGATCAAAAGATCAAAAGAAAATCAAGAAAAGATCAAATGAACAAGGTAAGATCGAAAAGATCAAACTCCCCTCAAACCAAACCGTAGGGATAAATTACCCTAACTCACTTCTCAAGGTGGCAAACCTAATTGGATCTAAAGGCTTGGTGAGGATATCACCATGCCAACCTCGGACTCCACGAAATGTAGCACAATATCACCCTTCTCGACATGATCTCTAAGAAAATGATAGCGAATGTCTATGTGCTTGGTCCTAGAGTGTTGAAAGGGTTTTTAGCAATGTTAATCGCAAGTGTTATCGCAGAAAAGGGGAACACTATCAAATGCCAACCCAAAATCCTTAAGAGTGGACACCATCCACAAAATCTAACTACGACAACTAGCAAGACTTACATATTCAGCCAGCGATGGATTGTGCAACAGAAGACGCTTCCTAAAAGACCAAGAGACAAGAGAAGTGCCTAGAAGTGACAAGTGCCGAGGTACTCTTCCTATCTAGCCGAACTGACCAGAAAATCGAATCGAAAACCCCGAATGGACAAGGACGAAGAGCAGAATACCAAATGCCATACCGGAGGGTAGAGTGTAAATACACGAAGATAAACGCGGCTTGGCGATGGGATGTCCTCGAGGCGCGAAACCTCGCAGAGGCAAGCAGGCGAAGTGGATGTCGGTCTTGAGGCATCAGTGCAGTGAACCGATCATCTTTGCGGTACTCGCGTTGATCCGACTTCTCCTTCCTCATCCGGATCCAAATTCGAAGTCGCCATGGGAGTGGCGATCGCTTGCTAAGATCACCCATCTCGGCGCTTGGAGATCCTTGATGTACTTCGTCGATGGATGAAGATCCCTTCCTTGCATTGCTTGATTTGAAGCCCAAAATAATTGAGCTCTCCCATCATACTCATCTCAAATTCCTGGACATGGTCTCGGAAAAGCTGGAAACAAGAGCATGAGAAGAACCACCAAAGATAATATCATCTACATAAATGAGCAAGCGGAAGTCATTGCCACGCCTAAGGATGAACAGGTCTTATCTACCTTACCCATCTCAAAATCATTCTTAAGCGAGAAGGTCTTAAGTCTATCATACCGGCTCTGGGGCTTGCTTAAGACCATACAAGGCTTTGGATAGCTTGAAAACATGATGTGGATGCTTGGGATTCTCAAAGCACAGGGTTGTCTAACATACACTTCCTCCTCTATAAAACCATTCAAAAGCACTCTTAACATCCATCGATATAATCTAAAGCCCTTAGAGCGGCAAATGCAAGCGAGAATGCGAATGGCTTCAATCTAGCAAAGAGCAAATGTCTCATCAAAGTCTAACCCCTCAACTTGGCTAAACCACAGAGCTACCAATCTAGCCTTTCCTAACCAGAACCATCCTCATTTTGTTTATTTTTGAACACCCAGCGGGTTCCTATCACATTATGACCACTAGGAGGTTCTACTAGATTCGGACCTTATTCTCTCAAAATTCTCTAACTCCTCATGCATGGCATTAACTTGACTAGAATCGGATAGCATGTGATATATCGCGGGGTTGAAGAAAACAAATCAAATGAGAATGAGAGTAGAGACTTGGATAAATGATACAGGAGCAGTGACTCGCTCATTAAGATTACCAATCATCCGATCAGGAGGATGATGCCTCACGAATATGAAGTGGAGCGCGGGGAGAAAATATCTCCTCAACCTCATGAGTGCTGTTGATGAAGAAGATCACGGCGAGGAGCCTCAATTGGAGAGTGGCCGATCGTGTGCAGTTCGGAGCTTGGGCGAGAGCCTCAACGGCGGCGGTGGAGGACAATCAGCAACCGTCATCATCTTCCTCCACAAAAATGCTTTCTGTCACTGTGTATCACTGGAAATGTCGGATCTAGCTCAGGGGCTAGTCTCATCAAAGTGACATTGCATGTCTCTGGACAATGTTAGTTTTCAACATTAAAAACTTCGAAAACCCTCAGATATGCGAGGATAACCTTGAAATAAACCATCAAAGTCCTTGATTCAAATTTATCTAGATTTCTGTCTTAAGAATGAAACACTTAGCTCCAAAAACTCGAAAATGAGAAAGCAGTTTTCTACCAAGCAGAAGCTCATATGAAGTCTTGCCCAAAAGCGGTCTCAAGAAGACACGATTTGCAATATGGCAAAAGGCTTGTAGAAATAGCCCGGCCCAAACCTCCTCGATGTGCTATACTCATCTAGCATTGTCCTAGCCATCTCGACTAAGGTTCATTCTTCCTTTCCACACGCCATTATACAGAGGCGTGTGGAGAAGAGAAGCGATGCTCAATTCGCTTCGGCCACAAAAAGAGGCAAGCGAGGCATTCTTGAACTCCGTGCCATTGTCCTTTGCGGATGGCTCTCAAGGCACCGAGAAAATTCGAAGCCAAGCGAAGAACAAGATCACGATAAAAACCAAAGCTTCATCCTTGAAGCAGAAAAAGAAGACGCAAGTGTATCTCGAAAAATCATCAACTATGACAAAGAATGTACCACTTGCCACCAATTGGCCGAACCTAGCGGGACCAGCGGTATCCATATGAAGCCAGCTGTCGGTCAGTCGGTCATGACCAAAGTCGCAGAAGGTGTGGCTGACGGCACCTTGCCACATGCCTATAGAGGCGCACCTCTGACATCCTTGGCGGCTTTGAGTTTGGGCAAACCTCTCATGAGATCAAGGTTGCTAACTTTCGCGTCGAATGATCAAAACCAATATGTGCCAAGCGTAAGTGCCAAAGCAGGAACTCGGAAGAAGGTGTAAACAAACATTTAAGAGAAACCGACAAAGGTCGGAAAAATCAGCTCCAAAGATTCTAGCAACTCTATAAATCCACAAGCGAGCTCACCAGTGAGAATCAAAGCACCAGGCAAGCATTTTCTTAAATATGGTCTCATAACCATCATCAGAAAATTTGTGAGGCAGATAGAGATTAAACCTAAAACTGTCCACAAAGAGGCGGCGTCCTTTAGGATGAAAGTGTCATTCACCCTAATTGTTCTGTTCCTTCAATCAACCCCCTTGAGTATTGTCTCCTAAGGTGATGAGGACATCACCTATCGACCAGCGATGAAGGAGGTGAACCATTTTGAGTCTCCGGTCGTAGTGGCGTGAGCGTTGGTCGGCGAACCACGTGTCCTTCCTTCCGCGGCGATCCACGAAAATCAAGAGCCGAGGAAGAGCAGAAGTGTCTCAATCACGAGTTAGTTAAACATGACTTGGGAACCCGATCTTGAGAGACACGTCTGCGAATAATATTAAAGCGAAGTACTATCCTTGATTCTATTTGAAGTGCATTGTGAGCAATAGTTTACTCTAACATGAGAGTTATCACATCTAGGAGCATGAGCATCATTAGCATGTGAAATAAATCCTAGAACCGGTTTCTTCCTTTCTAAATTACCATGTCTCATAAAAGCTCTAGGTTGATTAGATGACATTCTAGCAAGATTTTTCTTAGCATTTTCAACCTCACGCCAGAACTCAACCAAATGCCCATCCTTCTTGCAATAGGTGCAATGGTACTTGGTACCTTCGGGAGAAGCACCTTTTGTTGAATAGATGGTTGGGCAAAACACATGATTTGAAAGTGATCTGTTGCGGGTTGGGTATCAAATTCAACTAAGACATTTCTCAAAAATTTGAATGTCATTGGATTTATCTGAGGCAAGTTGTATCCTAACCCTTGCTTCTTATAAGGAGTTTTGAATTGTCAAGAATCATGTTTAAGCTGTTTCTTACCTTTAGAAAATCTTTCTAATGTGTCATTAAGGTAAGCAATTTCTTTTCTAAGGTTAACACATGAATCACGTTTTAGCATCAAACCTCTTCTTATAAAGAGCACCTTCAAACTTAAGAGCTTCACATGAAGCACAAGTAGTGAGATTGTCTTGTCCTTAAGCTTGGCATATTTAACTCTAATTGCTTCTACAACATCATGTAATTCACGTTCACGTTCTAAGCGAGCAGCAGCAAGGCTAGATTCAACCACATCGAAACAACCAACATGCTAGACTTTAAGCATTTTTAGCGGAGCAGATTTAACTTCAATTAGCTCGGTTCTAGCATTTTCAAGTTGTTTGCAAAGCAATATCATGAGCAGGTTGTAGTTTAGCAAATTGAGAATGTAAAGCACTTGCTTAGATGAACATTCATCGATTCAAGACTCTTAGCATTCACAAGTTCTAATGTGAGTTTCTTTGCGTGTGACTCTAACTCCTCATTCTTAGTCATGATGAACTTTAAAGCTTTATCCTAACCTAGCATTTGCTCATAGGCAGTTTCACATCTAGCAAATAGAACATCATAAGAAGGAGATGCCTCATTGTTGTCATTGATGTCGTCGGAGATGACCATGAAGCATGTGCGAGTGAAGTCCTTGGCCTTTCCCTTCTTGTCTTGAGGAGCTCCTCCTCCTTGTCCTCCTCGTTCCGAGTCCACATCACTCGAGGATCGATCTCCAGGCGGCAAGAACCGGTGGCGACCTTCACGAGCTTGGCATCATCAAACACTGGACTTGCGCACAGAGGCTTCTTCAAGCTGACTTTTCATCCTTATGTTTGCTCTTACCTTCGGCAGGGTAATTTGCCGGATGTGATTAAACTCTCCACACTCTTAACAAGTCACGGAGGGCGCCTCTCTTTTTGTTTCTCATATTGTTGTAGGCCCGTGTGAGCTTCTTAATCAAGCGCCATCTCGGGCTTCGGGAATACTCTCAAGATCCTCTTCTTGAATTGCAGATAAAGAAGCAAGTGAAAAGCAGAAGAGGACTCAAGCGACCCATCAGAGGCTCTCTTGGCGGAGTACGCTACCAAAGCCATATTACCCTTCTTAGAATGGTGAAACTACTGGGATGTCATCAGTCTTGAGCTTACTATAGAGCGACTCAAAGTCGATTAGAGAAGTTGACATTTTCTGAATAAGCGGTAGCCTTTATCTCCCACTCCACAGTGTTGATTGCAGGCGGGAGATGGATGGCATTTGGTGAAGTAAATTCAATACCATGAGACTTCATCGATTTATCACTTTGTGTTGAGGCGTGAAAATGTCATCGATGCTCACACGGGACGCATCTCGAATTTGTTATATTCTCTTTTATACACTGCTTGGCCTTGTTTGATTTGGGAAGAACCCTCATGATAGGTTTGAGGTCTTCCAAATTTCATATCGATGCGGAGATTGCAAATCTGTCATATTCACAGTCTACCAAGCCACCATGTGAAGAAATTTTTTGCCTTCACGGTCATTAGTAAAAGGGCTTGAGGAAGCCACGTGTGTAACCTCGGGCAAGATTAGCGGACCTCGAATGACCTCCCAAATACCTCGTGGTTACGCTCTCAAGAAAGACACTTCTGTGCGGTTCTTCCAAAGGCATAGTCGTTGCCCATCGAAGATATGCGGTTTGGAAGAGTACTTATCCATCGCCAAAGTTCGGTGGCGGTTAAGATCAAGATTGAACTAACAGGGACTCACGATACCACTATTGAACCGAAAAGGCGACTAGAGGGGTGAATAGGAACACGATCTCTTTTTCTCCCAAAATCAATTCAATACGAATCTCACTCAATAGCTATGAAAGCTATGAAGATCAATCAATCATGCACGCGCGGAGAGACTTGTATTGAACCAACTCAAAACCCCAAAATAAAATCAACACAAAACCAAAACATAGAGGCAAATGGTCTGACCTCTCACAGGAAGCGATCGGGGCCGATCAAGTCGATCGACACCAGCTACCTCGGATGGTCGGAACCCGTTTCACGGGAAAGTCGGAACTCTCGTTCGATGAGCATTAAAATCGGCGAAACCAGCCGAAGCATAAATTGATCAAACTTTTGATTCGTGCGTCCAAACTTGTGAAACTTGACACACAACAACCCTAAGGATGTCGGAACCTATTCAAGCAACAATTGTGATAATTCTTGCTCGGGTTCAGACCTTTTACCGTTTGACGAAGTTAGGTCAAGCAGGAGTCAAAGCGAAAATATGATCTTAAGACTTGCACGTGGGTGATTGATGATCTTGATGATCCTAGATGTATTCTCACCGTCACGACAAGCTAAATCACGTCAGAAACTAAGCAATAACTTTCATGGATCAAACAAAGACTCAATTCATCAAAAGAAAGAAAGCACATGAACTCACTTTTGAAGAAACTTTCCTTGGATTGATTTGATATGATATTGGTTCACACCACTCCATCAATGGATGACAAAGACTCAATACATGAGCACGAAATCCAATCCAACTCTCACAGAACCCTAACCTCCGCTCCTCCTCTCCCTAAGCAAATTAGGGTTTCAATAACAATGAAAGGGGTCAAAGGGGTGCTGCCACCTCCCTCCTCTATTTATAGTGAAGGAGCTTAGGGTTTCTAATAGAGTCTCCACTAATGGGCTCCAGTTAAGGCCCAAAACAAGCGGGTGACACTGCACGCCGCTTTTTAAGCGCCGTGTTCATATTGTCGACGCAACGCCCTTTCATCATACGTGTAGGTTGATCCAACGGCTCTCATCGTATCCGGCAAGTCTCTCCCATCCGGCTCCCGCGAAACCACCATGGCACTTGCACGACCTAGCCAGTTCAACGATCGCACGCGAAGCGCGCGTTCGGTCGCCTGTCCATCTTGCACCATGGCAGAGTCCCATGACTTCACCGCATCGTCGATCGTTTGAACCTCCAGCTCTCAAGCCTAGTCGATCATCCTACGCCGTTGACCGTGCGTTCGACTACCAAAGCAACTGCACAACAATGAGGCGAGCAAATCGAATTCGGAACAAGTTCTTCACAACTTGACCCACGTTAGTCAAAACATGCATCATGCCACACACATATGCCATGAAAACCACGAACTTGACCTAACAAGCAACCATCGCGCCACACGAGCGGCGACTTAAGTGGCGATCAGTCGGACCGCCAGCGCCAGCGATGCGACGCCAACGAAGGCGGTCGGAAGCCGCCACAAAGGACTTGGCAGCCCTAGCGCTGAAATCCGCAACCTCTCACGAAATTTAAAACAAATAGAACTGTTGAAGCTCAAAATTATGGGACCAAGTGCGGTGGAATCTCCTATAAGCTACACCCTCTATTTTTGGCGACTCAAATTCCATTGCCACTCAACTTGCGGTCAAAGTAGCTCAACGGGCGTCGGTCGACCGCTACCAAATCAGATCGGACACGCGACCACTTGTGGTCGGGCCGCCATCCAGAACACCGAGGCATGGCGGTCGGCGGCCATACGGGCGATCGTACTTGCGAACGGACAGACTTTGAACTGCGAAAAGCTTCGTGTTTCCGTAAACCTTCAGCGTCATTGCCAATTAACACATCATCCTAAGATCATGAGCATATCCCCTTGATATCCACGGGAAGAATATCAAGGCGCCAAGAGAGTTCTACTAGGAAGACCGGGAAGGTTTTGCGAGTTAGGATCACGTTTCTCCCACTCGATTGCACGTGGGCATGTTGATTAGCCATTTGAAGAGTTGGATTACTGCAAGAGTTTATTTGTTTCTTAGGCCTTGTGTGCAAGTTAAATAGCGTTGATCATAAGGTCAGTTATTATTATTATTTGTTACTTTGAGATCTTTTAGTTAAATTGAATAAATGGATGGTATTTCATCACTTTGTTTTCCGGTGTGAGCTAACTCACGATCTAGGACTAGTTCGAGAATACCTGCAGGTTTCACGAGATGCATTTTGGTCCAAACGACTTATTACCCTCGAGGAGCTTTAGTATTTCAGTTCTGTTCAAAGTCGTGTCTAGTTCTTTTACTTGCTAGAATTATCATGCTTTGGTATGTAGCAACTAAGTATTTCTTTGAATGAGCTAGAACTTTAAGACAACTTGAACTAAAGCGCAATTTGTGGATCTTTTAGCTAGTTGCACAATTAGTGATCCTTTTGTGACATTGGCCTGTCAAAATTGCTTTGTTAGCTCTTGAATCTAGTATTGATCATTACTTAAGCTTCTTATTCTTTTAAGAATCTAAATCTGCTCTTATGAAAAATAAAAAATCAAATTTAAAGATTGTCTTGTGCTTAAAATATGCCAAACTACTCCACAGACTGCATGTCATAGACATGAACTTGGAGATAGTTTGATGATCCAGTGATCTCATGAGGCTGCTTGTCAAAATTGGCATGAACCTCAAAATTTATCAGCTCTGTAGAAGCTTAGGAAGAGTTTGTGGATGGCTCCTAGTCCATGACCTTCTTCACTATGATAAACCTTTAATCAACACGGTGAAGCTTAGGAAGAGTTTGTAGATGGCTCCTAGTCCGGGATCTTCTTCACTAAGTTAGACCATTAGTCAACTTCAATATTCATTGCAAATGAAAAGCGTTGAAAAATGGGTGTTTGAGAAAATTGAGCAAAATGATTCAATTCGGGACATGTTTGTCTCTTAATATGGTCATTATTAGCTTTTGATCTTACATTGGCATTTTGACATGGCTGAAGTATCATTTAGGATCCTGTTGATGAACTTCTTTGAATTTTGAAGCTTTGCTTAAATTGTTACAATTCATCGCTTTCTTTGAGCCTTCTTGCTTAGCTTTGATATATATATATCTTAACATGATCTTGCTAGTCTTTGATAGGCTTATTATGTATTAAGTAAGATTAGAAATCTTTGCTTGCTCTTTTTGGGTAATCTCAGCTTCTTGTAATAAAAAATTGAGACATACAAAAATATAAAGCCACTCCATTACATTTCATGCATGCTCATTCTTATGTACGCCTCATTTACTGCATTTGTCATCTCTGGATGAGAGGAAGGCGTGATTCCTTGATGACTCCATTGTCAAAGGGGAGAAAGGAGAAAATGAAATTTTCTAGAAAAATGATGATCATAGTGAGGGAGTATCATATTTGCATTCGTTTGATCTTATTGTCATTCTACGAACTTGAAGTGCAATTCTTGGAACCTCACAATGTCGAAGGTCACATTGAACAATTGTTCTTTCATATGGACCTTAAGTGAGATTTTGACTCGTCTCTAGAAATTGAAGCTTTCTTACTTTATTTTGTCTTATCTCACTTGCCTTTGCTATTCTGATGCCAACTTGGTCATTTCCTTTGCTTTCTCTTGCATTTGGACCAAATTGCGTCTTTGTCAATGCAACGTCGAGTTTTACTTTTCAAACCTCAAAATTTGTATTTGTTGGGAATTGCCAATGTGTTCATCAAGGGAGATTGTGGATATCATGGAGATATGTTCATGATCTTAGAGTGATGAGACAATTGGCGATGGCGTTGAAGGTATCACGGCTCAGCGCTTTCGGTGAGTTCTTTATTCTTCGTCGGGCTCTAGGGTGGCGGTCAGAATAGCCACCTCTCGGCGGTCAGGACGGCCACCTCTGATCGGTCGGGTTTATTTGTTTGCGTAAGGGCGTGATCGAGACGGACAATGGTTGTGGTCGGAACGATCAAAAAGCGATCGGCCAGACTTAGTGGTGATTACGGCGGTTTTGACGCAAATCGGCGGCCTTCTGGCGGTGATGTGTTGTGGATTAGGTCAATCTCATGGGTGTCGGTGCATATGTGTGTGCATGATGCATGTTTTGACTAACGTGGTCAGTGTTGTGAAGAACTTATTCCCGGATTTGATTTGCTTGTCTATTGTTATGCGAGTTGCTTGGTAGTCGCGATGGTCATGGCGGAGATGATCGGGACTGGGCTTGGGCGGGGTTGGGAGCAATCGGCGATCTTTGAGTGAGTCAATGGACTCAAGCATGGTGCGAGAATGGACAAAGGTGACGAACAGTGCGATTCGGTGCGGTGGATGGATCATGTGAGGACCAAGGGTATTTAACTAGTAATACTTAACCTCCATATGGTTCTAGCATTACTAATTAAATATCCTAAGCCTCGATGGACATATGCTTCCCGAGTGCGACGCCGCTCATCATCACAAAAATCATACATCATTTCCATACAACAATTAACACTAAGTTCAACAACGACATACATAAAGTAAAGTTATTACAAAAGAGCCAACCAGGCCAAATAACACAATATACAAGAATGACAATGGAAGCAAAAGCACCATAAGATGGCTAAGAACAAAAAGTGGAAGGGTTGCTTTGTGAGGACCCGGTTTTATTACGACTTATCTTTGTTTAACCATCCACTTGGTCCTAACAGTATAAATCAAATAAACCAAGCCTCGAGATATGTATACTTCCAATCTGATTATACACACCGCTAGCTAAAATCATGCATCAATTCCATTCATACACATGAGACGAAACAAAAGCAACAATGCCAGAGACATAGATAATATAAAGAGATTATATTACAAAAGAGAGCCGGCCATGGCCAAAGACATACAAATAGATAAATACAGTAGGAATAAAGCTGTTGTTGTAAGAAAACTTCGGCGAATGGCAAGCACTTCTCCAGTGCTTCCAGAGCAAGGACAGTTGACTCATGACATGTCCTCCAAACTTAGTTGACCCTCTCGATGCGACCATACTGTTTGGGGGTGATACATGACATCTTGAAAGAAGGCGAGTTTCCATAGCTTCTTGCAAACTATGCGGAAGCCAGGAAGTGAAGATGGAACCACGATCGAAATGATCGATCTTACGCACCATGCCCAGCTCACGATCTGGCGACGCAGAGCTCCAATAGGTGATTGAGTGCAGTCTTGGTTTACATTTTGGTAGAAAATGTGCCACTTTAGTTGTGCTGAGAGAAACTTACCAAGTCGGAGATAATAAGGATTGGCGGTGAGAGGTCTTTCTAGATCCTAAGGTTGATGGAACAAGGTTGTTGTTAGTAGTGGAAGCGATTTATGCAGGTCAATTCCGCCAACAGCGGGATCTCGACTTGCTAACTAGCTGCCCGAGTCATCCCTCCACGCGACCGACTTCTTAGATGGACTATGGCCATTTAGGCCTGAGTAAACTTAAGTTGTAGCGACAACGATCGCGTAGCCATACGTGCGGTTGGTGATGCTGAAATCGATCTCAACAAGCGAAGTTAGTTGTTCGATCTTATCATTTTGCTTGATTTGGTTCACTCCGACGTCCATTGCTGAGCAAACTTGATACGACGCGGGGTTGGTTGCACAACCAAGGCGGCAATAGGCCGTGCTCAACCACACCGAGTTGAGACAATAAAAGTCTTCAGGAGGGTAGGCTGCGATTCTGGAGCAACAATGCATTGCAAAACACCTCTCGACTAATTACACTGGCGGCAACGTGTGTCTTGCTCGGATGTTAATGAATCCCCATGTCGTGAGTCTTCTGGCGGTCAAGATTGATCAACAAAAGTGCGAATGGCTCGGATTAGATCAAGGAGGTCTCATATGGTATAAAAGGAGTTCAAACGCTGGTCTTCGCGAGTTTGCGAGGACTCGGTACCATCACCTCCCGGGCACACGGTGTTACATGGCGATGAGGAGATTCCCGAACCTACGTTCTTAGAGTTTGTTTCTCTCATGAAGCGGTGTGACCACGAATTGATCGAAGGTAATACCGCATAGTAGTAATACCTAGTTGTGTGGTATGGATATTCGAGAAAGGGCATCGAAGAGAGTTCTAGAAAGACAAAGCAGAAGGGAGCATGGGTAGTTCAGAACCCACTCAACACAAAGAAATTCCAAATTTGATCTGTTGAAGTTTGTTTTTAGTCATTTAGGACTCTTTCGGAAACTTAGGTTAAGTTTTGAACTCTCATCAAAACCAAATGGTTCTATTTTATTTTAAATGCCTTGAAAAGGTTTAGAAAACAAAGGCGTTACTAATAACTTTGGTTAGCAACATTGCTGAATGGAAGTTGATGAAGCGAAAGGTTAACGACTAGGGAAATGAGATATCACCTAGCAGAGGCATCCAAGCCTCTAATTGAAATCTTCAACCGGAGCTTCAAAACCTTGTGAGAGCGGCTAACATCTTTGTTTAACCATCCACTTGGTCCTAACGATACAAATCAAATAAACCAAGCCTCGAGATATGTATACTTCCAGCTTGAGAAATGCAATTATACACACCCGCTACAAAATCATGCATCAATTCCATTCATACACATAGAGCAAAGCAAAAGCAACAAGCGAAAGACATAGATAATATAAGAGAGTTATTACAAAGAGAGGCCGACGGCCAAAATTCATAAAGATAAGTAAATACAATGGAAGCAAAATGACCATAAGATGGCGATGAACAAAAGCCAATCGGTGTGCCTTTACCCACAAGGCAACCAACCGGACCGCCAAGCTAATCGTCCCAACAGCGCAATAACGACTCACAAAAGTGAGGCCCTTGGGGCTCACCTTCTTCCTCTGCAACAATTAATATTAAGCAAAGCGGATGAGTACAAAACTTGTTTTTGTACTGCAAAGGCAACGTGTGAGATAACGAACTATAATTAACTACATGCAAGCTTTATTTAAGTGGATGAGGCTTTGGACTTATTTTGACATAAAGCAAGTTTTCATTTACAATAAGGTAATAGATTCAAAGCAAGTTTGCAATTAACTTTTATTGTTCAAATAAAGAGAGACAATAATAACATAGATGAGAACAACACCAACCTAGAAGTGACTAACCCATAGTCACCACAACAATAGCATGAAGTACCCCTTCATACCACCCATGTCAAGTTTAAGTTTTAAAAGGTTGTAGTCTAGTTCTTGTGGGAAATAACCAAGCGTGTCCATAACCTAGGGCGAGGCTATTCGAATAGTTTGAACCTGCGGGTGTACCAATGTACCCACACGATGACCGCCTTTCCACCAGCCACGGTTAGCACACTTCCTTTGGTATGCGAGGCATGGCTAAGTCTAACAAGGCGCTTTCCAATGGGCGATGCTAATTAAGAGCATAACCCACGGAGAAGGATACATTAGACGACCTAACCGGACAGCTAATGCTCCCCGCACACCACAAACACACACACGCACACACCAGACCAGCTCATAATTAGCACCTCCCAAAGTACTTAGTCAAGAGAGGTTCCATATCCCCTCGTGTGGTTAGCGCAATAATTGCTTGGATCAATGGCACAAGTAACTCGGTCCTTAGGGACTTAGGCACCATTCAATCACACCCAGAGATCACCCAACATACCATTGTGCCCAAGCCAAGATATAATTTTTGTTTTCAGTTTTGATTTGCAAAATGGTAAAACACAAGGGTTGGACATAATGGAGTAGTATAAGTAGTTGTGTGATCAAGATCACCGACTAAGTCGATGATCGCCCAAATCTACCGATACTAGGCATGGCTAAGCAATATTTATTCGAAATCTACTAAGTGACAAGAGCTCATCCAACGAACTCTAATCACGACAAATAACCTAGGCTCGGTAGTAGAGGATAATTATTTACCTACAGATTATGCAACTAGAGGTCTAACTAATTAATTTAACAACAAAATAGCAATGCATACATAGAAGTTAAACAAAATATTAGACTTTAAAAGTAATGGGACCAATTGGGAA
Organism: Ampelocalamus luodianensis; assembly: GCA_036346255.1. NCBI lineage: Eukaryota > Viridiplantae > Streptophyta > Magnoliopsida > Poales > Poaceae > Ampelocalamus > Ampelocalamus luodianensis. The sequence goes on from CM070637.1 coordinate 44,843,364, forward strand.
ATGATCAAGCTGCTTGCGCTTGCTGTTGCTCAACTTGTTGCGGAGGGTCGTTCTGGGATTACCGCAAATATCGAATCCTAAGCGAAAAGCGAAAACAACCAATAAGGCGAGCAACACTTAAACAAAAGAGCAAGCAAAAATTATCCAAATGTGACGAAATTTATACACAAGGTAAAATACGAACATACCTAGACATAGAAACTGGAAAAACTTAATTTTGATTTGTGGTGCAAAGATATTCTCTAAAACCTAATTTCGGCCATAATTAGCACTGTAGCAAAAATATTTTCTAGAAAGATTTTGGAGCTGAAATTTTTATGGTAGCTACCTACTGGTATAGTGGTAACCCATATAAAATTTCAGGTCATTTGGAGTTAAAATGATTTAGTTATGATTTTTCTAAGTTTTAAATCTAAGACATGATTATTTCCAGTATTAAAGACTACTGTAAAACCTATACTAAGCTAAAGTATTTTATGAGATGCATTTATAGAACTTTAGTTTGTTAAATTTGGAGCTCTGAGAGAAAAAGTTACGCAATTTTGAAGTTTAAAACAATTAATATGTGCAAATAAAAGCTTTTGGACTAAATCTGAAAACCCATAAAAGCTTGGGAGGTCGTGGGCGTTGATCAAAGATCGCGCGGCTCACGATCTCGATGCTAAAACCCGCACACGAGCACACAGGCGCAAAGACCTCATCGCGCCAGGAGGTCTTAGCCGTTAGATCTAGACTTGATGGTGCGAATCTGCGAGGAGGTCCTAGGCGGCAAGATCTAGCGAGGAGGTCTGGCCGTAGATCTTGAATCCAATGGCTACGACGGTGCCGCCTGGCGCCACGCAAAGGAGGTCCTCGCGCCTGCAGAGGTGCGTGGCCGTCGGATCAAGATCTGGCGGTCCGAGCACTAGAGGAGAGTCTAAGGTCAGCGATTGATCGGGCGAGATCTTAGCGGCTCGAGATCTCCCATAGGAGGTCTGGGCGGTTGAGATCTACAGGAGGTCTGGCCGTTAGATCTAAATCTAACGGTCCGAGGCTAGCGAGGAGGTCCTAGGCGGTCACGATCTCGGTGGGAGGTCTGAGCGGCTAAGATGAAGCGAGGAGAGTCGGGGCGGCTAGGATTTCACCGAGGAGGTCATGGATGGCCATGATCTTCGGCGGGAGGTCCTGCGACAGTGTTCAACAGAGAGAGTGCGGGCGGTTCGGATCTCCGTGGGGAGGTCATGAGCGGTCCAGATCTGAGCGGAGGAGGTCCTCGACTTCTTCACAAAGGGCAGAGGTGGTCTTTTTGCAAAGAGGACCCTAAGCGTAGTTTTGAAGGTTCTCTTTACAAATGACCGAGGTGGTCTTTTGCACAAGAGGACCTTGGTGGGGTGGCTCGGGGTGGTTTTGGCGACTAAGGAAGGACTTTTGCAAAGAGGACCCCAAGGAGGTCAGAGAGGCGGTTTGACAAAAGCAGTGGGGTGACCTTTTCGCCTGAGAGGACCTCAAGGAGGTCTTTTGCAAGGACCCCAAGGAGGAGGGTGATCCTAGCGGTGGGATTTAACCTACGGAGGTCTTTAGCGGCCGAGGATTTGTGGGGAGGTCTGGAGTGGTTTTAATGGCGCGGGACCTCCGGACAACGACAAAAAGCGGTTAAGACAAATTAAATGCTCGGATGATTGACAATAAATGAAACTAAAGGGACATAATGATTTCCAAACTTTAATTCTAAACCCATGGCCCCACGTCGGTGACTCCACGGCACAAACTAGGACACAATTAATGCACCAATGATGAGCAATGATTTGAGCATTAAAGTGGTCCTAAGAAGATGACGAAAATGGGATTTGCTTGGCGGCAAAACCGAGCGTGCCTGCCGACTTGCGCGGCGATGTGGACCTCGTCGGCGGAAACCAAAGGCACAAATGAGCTCCAAATAGGACGGAGGACCTAAGGGTGCCAAAACTACACCAACTGGCACCACCAGGCGGCTAACAGGAGATAACCGCGGGGACCAATTCGACGGCGAAAACCGAAGAGGTCTAAAGAATAGGGATTTCGATCTTGAAATCGACCGGGGAATGGAGGAGCTAGAGGTGGCGCAAGAGCTCGGTGAAGGTGGAGGTCGCGGAGGTGAAGAAGACGACGCTCCCGGCCACGAACCACACGCTCCTACTTTATCAACCTCTGTGAAGGTCAAACAAAGCAAGTCGAGAGGCTCGAGGTGACCAAGAGAACAAAAGGATTAGCCAAAATTGCAATAATGAACCACTTTGGAGCTCAAGGGTGTGGAGAGCTCCAAGGTCGAGCAATGGTGACAGAGGCTTTCGGGTGACTTGAGCTCAAGAGCGAGAGGAAGAAACTAGGTGCAAGAGAGTGACTAAAAGAACTAAGAGAGAAGCTTGAGCTTCAAATATAGCCGGTGGGAAGGATGGCAAAGTCGGCGGTGTGCGAGCCCAAGTACCTGGCCCGATGGGAGTAGGTTGTCGGGAGACTTTTGAGCAAAGGTCTTGCCGGACATTTAATGTTGGCGACACATAGCCGTTTGTCGACCCTAGAGTTGACAAGGCTTTGCTCCCTCGCCACGCACAAAATTGATAATGCCTGGCCCACCGGCGGTGAGAGAAATAGGAAGGCGGTCAAATGAACTCAACGGCTAAATCGTTTGAGCTCCACCGGGAGGTCGTGAGTGTTGGATTGAAAATCAAGGGCCCAGATTTTGGGCTAAGTATTAGAGGTCCTAACACTTAGGGAGTGCGAGCCACAGATCTCAAGATGGGCGGCTCGGGATCACCCAAGCGCTAGGGGTGGTCGTGGAGGGGTGAGGAGGTCGCCAGGTGGTCTTTGCAAAGGTGCAAAGGAGGTCTGGGGAGGCCCTCGAGGTTGTCTTTGTAAAAGAACACGAGGAGGTCGTGCGGGTGGGAGGTCCTTTACAAAGACCCAGGAGGTCTTTGGCGTCGGTTGAAAGTCCAATGGCCCGGACCACTGCGCCCAACTGACCGAGCCCGGCACGGCAATTGGCTCGGTATGACCAAGACACGGAGTGCGAGTCCAAGTCGACTCGGACCAGGGGCTTGGGGTTTAATTTGAATTGGAATCTTGAAGGGACTTTTAGAGCTAGCAAACTAGCTCCAAATTCTATGAAATTTTGTGGTGGCTTGCTAACCTTGAGTTGGACCTTGTATAAAATTTTTAGGAGTTTTGTCTGTACATTTTCCCCAAAATTTATACAATGTTCTGGTTTAAGTTTTGTTGCCCTCTAAAATACTCAAACAATTTCTAAAAATTGTGAAATTTTCCAGGAGGGCCACATACCATCCAAGAACTTAGGAAAAATATTTCTGAGGAGATGATCAAGATATTCGACAAGATTGTTTTTGGAGGATCAAGATTTGGATCAAAAGACTTGTGACTTTGTATTCCCATACTCTTGTACAATAATTGTTTAGTACACACGGGAAATACATGATGTAAGAAAAGTTTTAATTTCTACCCATTTTCTTACATTTGAAACACAAGTTGAAAATGGGGATGTTACAAACCTCCCCCTTACAAAAATCTCGTCCAGAGATTTGGTTCACTCGGAAAAGAAAAGGGGGTAGTGCACGGAGGCGATCTTCTCGTTCCCATGTAGCTTCATCCTCGGAATGGTTTGACCACTGAACTTTGAGGAACTTGATGGTCTTATTCCTCGTTCTTCGTTCGACTTCCTCGAGTATGCGAGCAGGGCGCTCGCGGTAGGTCAAATCTTCACGGACATCAAGAGTTTCCAACGGAGTTTCCTCGGTTGGAACACGGAGGCACTTCTTGAGTGGGACACATGGAACACATCATGTACCCCGCAAGTGCAGTGACAACTCCAACTTGTAGGCGCGGCTCCCTTCTTCTCAATGATACGGTATGGACCGACATATCGAGAGCTAACTTGCCCTTGACACCAAAGCGCTGCGACCTTTGGAGGAGAAACCTTGAGATAAGCGAAGTCATTGGGCTCAAAGCTCAACTCACGCGGCGGCGGTCCGCGCAGCTCTTTTGCTGGATTGAGTGTGCATAGCGATCACGAATGAGCTCGACTTGACCTTCGGCCTCATTAATCGAGTCGGGCCAAAGAAAGGTCTTTCACCGGTCTCGGACCAGTTCAACGGGTTCTACACTTTCTCGTATAAGGCCTCGAATGGTGCCATGCCGAGGCGGCTTAAGCTGTTGTTATAAGAAAACTCGGTGAATGGCAAGCACTTCTCCCAATGCTTCCCATAGGAAAGGACACAAGCTCGCGACATGTCCTCCAAAACTTGGTTGACCCTCTCGGTGCGACCATCTGTTTTGGGGTGATATGTTGTCTTTGAAGAAAACGAGTTCCCATAGCTTCTTGCAAGCTATGCGAGCTAGGAAGTGAAGATGGAACCACGATCGAGATGATCGTCTTGGCACCATGCAAGCTCACTATCTGGCGATATAGAGCTCGCAAGGTGGCCGTGCGAATCTACAGGTTTAGGCGGCGAAAACGTGCCATTTTTAGTCGACACGGGAAAACTTACTAGGTCTAGATACAACAAGGATTAACGGGAGAGCTCTTTCACGATACTATGGGAGGTGGTGCGGTAGTGGTTAGTTGGTGGAGCGATTTGTGCGGTCAATTCGGAACAATTTGTGCGGTTAACTCCACTAACAATGGAATCTCGACCTGCTAACTAGCTACACGAGTCATCCCTCGCGGCCGACTTCTTAGATGGACTATGGCCATTTAGGCCACAGTAAACAACTTGTGGCGACAGCGATCCGCATAGCCCATACATGCGGTTGAGTGCGCGAAATCGATCTCGACTTAAGCGAAGTTGGTTGTTCCGATCTTGACATTTTGCTTGATTTGGTTCACTCCAACATCCGATCTGCGAGCAAACTTGATCTAATCCACTAAGGTTGGTTGCACAACCAAAGTAGCAATAGACCGTGCTCAACCACACCGAGTTGAGACAATAAAAGTCTTCAAGGAGGGTAGGCTGCAGTTCTGGAGCAACAATGCATTGCAAAACACCTCTCGACTAATTGCTGGCGGCAACATTAGTCTTACGGATGGTAATGAATTCCCATGCCAAAGTCTTTGACGGTCAAGATGGAATCAACAAGAAGTGCGAGCGGCTTAGATTAAACCAAGGAGGTCTCATATGGTATAAAGAGGTCCAAACACTGGTTTTTTTTTGCGAGTTACGGGACTCGGTACCATCACACCTCCGTAGCACCGGTGTTACATGGCGGTGAGGATTCCCGGAACCTCGTTCTTAGAGTTTGTTTCTCTCATGAAGCGGTGTGACCACGAATTGATCGAAGGTAATACCGCATAGTGGTAATACCTAGTTGACGCGGTATGGATATTCGAGAAAGGGCATCGAAAGAGAGTTCTAGAGAAGACAAAAGCAGAAGGGAGGCACAGGTAGTTCAGAACCACTCAACACAAAGAAATTCCAAATTTGATCTGTTGAAGTTTGTTTTAGTCATTTAGGACTCTTTCGGAAACTTAGGTTAAGTTTTGAACTCTCATCAAAACCAAATGGTTCTATTTTATTTTAAATGCCTTGAAAAGGTTTAGAAAACAAGGGTGTTACTAATGACTTTGGTTAGCAACACACTTAAAACTGAAGTTGATGAAAGCGAAAAGTTAACAACTAGGGAAATAAGATATCACCTAACGAAAGCCAAAACAGCAAGCATACAAACTTTAAATGTTTCCAAAGAAGCTCCAAATCAGCAAGGAAACTCCAAAACAAGCTCAACTTCTCAATGCCATTAACCCGTATTGAATGAGCGAGTAATAGGGTGAGAAGATAAAATTTCAACACGCTACCTCAAGTCTAACATTTCTCGAGAGCAAGGTTAACTTAGCGAAATAGGTGTTAGATACTTAGCTAACTAGTATCACTTCTTACCCTTTTATTCCCACAATATTTTTAGTTGATTATCCTCTCATTTTCTACCCTATTTAGAACCTTTGAGCTTGCTGTCAGGAAATTGAGCGATCGCTGTCAGTTTTGCATCCAAGCTCTGAGCGAAATCTTCAACCGGAGCTTCAAAACCTTGTAGAGAACAGCTAACATTTCAATTTGCCAAACTCATTGGTTCCCAAAACCCAATTAGTCGATAATGACTACCTTTTAAGAGAAGGAAAGGAGGACAACTTTTAAAACTCAAATTAGAGCAAGATGAGATAGAAAGCTAAGATAGGTAAGGAATAAAATCGGAGAACTTACTTAAGCTTTCATAAATCATTTGATACTCTGAAATTAAGGTTTTCAAAATATCCTAAGGACGACCAAGCTTGGGTTACTACGGTCGGAATGGCTCTGATACCAACTTTGTGAGGACCCCGGTTTATTCGGCTTGTACTGTTTAACCATCCACTTGGTCCTAACAGTACAAATCAAATAAACCAAGCCTCGAGATATGTATACTTCCCAGAAATGCAGTATACACACCCCGCTACAAAATCATGCATCAATTCCATTCATACACATAGAGCCGAAGCAAAAGCAACAACTGAAAGACATAGATAATATAAAGAGAGTTATTACAAAAGAGAGGCCGACCGGCCAAAATTCATAAAGATAAGTAAATACACAGCGGAAGCAAAATGGCCATAAGATGGCGATGAACAAAAGCCAATCGGTGTGCCTTTACCCACAAGGCAACCAACCGGACCGCCAAGCTAATGCGTCCCAAGCAGCGCATAACACTGACTCACAAAAGTGAGGCCCTTGGGGCTCACCTTCTTCCTCTGCAACAATTAATATTAAGCAAAGCGGATGAGTACAAAACTTGTTTTTGTACTGCAAAATGACGTGTGAGATAACAGAACTATAATTAACTACATGCAAGCTTTATTTAAGTGGATGAGGCTTTGGACTTATTTTGACATAAAGCAAGTTTTCATTTACAATAAGGTAATAGATTCAAAGCAAGTTTGCAATTAACTTTTATTGTTCAAATAAAGAGAGACAATAATAACATAGATGAGAACAACACCAACCTAGAAGTGACTAACCCATAGTCACCACAACAATAGCATGAAGTACCCCTTCATACCACCCATGTCAAGTTTAAGTTTTAAAAGGTTGTAGTCTAGTTCTTGTGGGAAATAACCAAGCGTGTCCATAACCTAGGACGAGGCTATTCGAATAGTTTGAACCTGCGGGGGTGTACCAATGTACCCACACGATAGACCGCCTTTCCACGACCACGGTTAGCACACTTCCTTTGGTATGCGGGCATGGCTAAGTCTAACAAGGCGCTTTCCAATGGGCGATGCTAATTAAGAGCGCAACCCACGGAGAAGGATACATTAGACAGACCTAACCGGACAGCTAATGCTCCTCGCACACCACAAATACACACACGCACACACCCACCGACCAGCTCATAATTAGCACCTCCCAAAGTACTTAGTCAAGAGGTTCCATATCCCCTCGTGTGGTTATACGCAATAATTGCTTGGATCAATGGCACAAGTAACTCGGTCCTTAGGGACTTAGGCACCATTCCAATCACACCCAACAGATCACCCAACATACCATTGTGCCCAAGCCAAGATATAATTTTTGTTTTCAGTTTTTGATTTGCAAAATGGTAAAACACAAGGGTTGGACATAATGGAGTAGTATAAGTAGTTGTGTGATCAAGATCACCGACTAAGTCGATGATCGCCCAAATCTACCGATACTAGGCATGGCTAAGCAATATTTATTCGAAATCTACTAAGTGACAAGAGCTCATCCAACGAACTCTAATCACAGCAAATAACCTAGGCTCAGGTAGTAGAGGATAATTATTTACCTACAGATTATGCAACTAGAGGTCTAACTAATTAATTTAACAACAAAATAGCAATGCATACATAGAAGTTAAACAAAATATTAGACTTTAAAAGTAATGGGACCAATTGGGAAATGATCAAACTGCTTGCCTGCTTGCTGTTGCTCAACTTGTTGCGGAGGGTCGTTCTCGGGATTACCGCAAATATCGAATCCTAAGCGAAAGAGCGAAAACAACCAATAAGACGAGCAACACTTAAACAAAAGAGCAAGCAAAAATTATCCAAATGTGACGAAATTTATACACAAGGTAAAATACGAACATACCTAGACATAGAAACTGGAAAAACTTAATTTGGATTTGTGGTGCAAAAGATATTCTCTAAAAACCTAATTTCGGCCATAATTAGCACTGTAGCAAAAATATTTTCTAGAAAGATTTTGGAGCTGAAATTTTATGGTAGCTACCTACTGGTATAGTGGTAACCCATATAAAATTTCAGGTCATTTGGAGTTAAAATGATTTAGTTATGATTTTCTAAGTTTTAAATCTAAGACATGATTATTTCGAGTATTAAAGACTCTTTGTAAAACCTATACTAAGCTAAAGTATTTTAACAGATGCATTTATAGAACTTTAGTTTGTTAAATTTGGAGCTCTGAGAGAAAAAGTTACGCAATTTTGAAGTTTAAAACAATTAATATGTGCAAATAAAAGCTTTTGGACTAAATCTGGAAAACCCATAAAGCGGGAGGTCGTGGGCGTTGATCAAAGATCGCACGGCTCACGATCTCGAATGCTAAAACCCTACGAGCACACAGGCGCAAAGACCTCATCGCGCCAAGGAGGTCTTAGCCGTTAGATCTAGACTTGATGGTGCGAATCTGCGAGGAGGTCCTAGGCGGCAAGATCTAGCGAGGAGGTCTAAGCGTAGATCTTGAATCCAATGGCTACGACCGATTGCACGCCACAGCGCACGCAAAGGAGGTCCTCGCGCCTATCGGAGTGTCGTGACCGTCGGATCAAGATCTGGCGGTCCCGAGCACTAGGGAGGTCTAAGGTCAACGATTGATCGACGAGATCTTAACGGCTCGGATCTCCCATAGGAGGTCACGGGCGGTTGAGATCTACAGGAAGGTCTAGCCGTTAGATCTAAATCTAACGGTCCGAGAGCGGCGAGGAGGTCCTAGGCGGTCACGATCTCCGGTGGGAGGTCTGAGCGGCTAAGATGAAGCGAGGAGGTCGGGGCGGCTAGGATTTCACCGAGGAGGTCATGGATGGCCATGATCTTGGCGGGAGGTCCCTGCGACAGTGTTCAAGAGAGAGAGTGCGGGCGGTTCGGATCTCCGTGGGGAGGTCATGAGCGGTCGGATCCGAGCGGAGGAGGTCCTACGACTTCTTCACAAAGGGCGAGGTGGTCTTTTTGCAAAGAGGACCTAAGCGTAGTTTTGAAGGTTCTCTTTACAAATGACCAGAGGTGGTCTTTTGCACAAGAGGACCTTGGTGGGGTGGCTCGGGGTGGTTTTTGAAAGCGACTAAGGAAGGACTTTTGCAAAGAGGACCCCAAGGAGGTCCGAGAGGCGGTTTGACAAAAGCAGCCAGGGGTGACCTTTTCCACAGAGGACCTCAAGGAGGTCTTTTGCAAAAGGACCCCAAGGAGGAGGGTGATCTAGCGGTGGGATTTAACCTACGGAGGTCTTTAGCGGCGAGGATTTGTGGGGAGGTCTGGAGTGGTTTTAATGGCGCGGGACCTCCGGACAACGACAAAGCGGCGGTTAAGACAAATTAAATGCTCGGATGATTGACAATAAATGAAACTAAAAGGACACTTAATGATTTCAAACTTTAATTCTAAACCCATGGCCCCACGTCGGTGACTCCCGGCACAAATTAGGACACAATTAATGCACCAATGATGAGCAATGATTTGAGCATTAAAGTGGTCCTAAGAAGATGACGAAAATGGGATTTCTGACGGCAAAACCAGCGTGCCACAATGACTTGCCGCCGCGATGTGGACCTCGTCGGCGAAACCAAAGCACGAATGAGCTCCAAATAGGACGGAGGACCTAAGGGTGCCAAAAACTACACCAACAAGGCACCACCTGGCGGCTAACATTAGGAGATAACCGCGGGGACCAATTCGGCCAGCGAAAACCGAAGAGGTCTAAAGAATAGGGATTTCGATCTTGAAATATGACCAAGGAATGGAGGAGCTAGAGGTGGCGCAAGAGCTCCGGTGAAGGTGGAGGTCGCCGGGAGGTGAAGAAGACGACGCTCCGGCCACGAACCACACGCTCCTACTTTATCAACCTCTGTGAAGGTCAAACAAAGCAAGTCGAGAGGCTCGAGGTGACCAAGAGAACAAAGGATTATCCAAAATTGCAATAATGAACCACTGGAGCTCAAGGGTCGCGGAGAGCTCCAAGGTCGAGCAATGGTGACAGAGGCTTTGGGTGACTTGAGCTCAAGAGCGAGAGGAAGAAACTAGGGGTGCAAGAGAGTGACTAAAGAACTAGAGAGGAAGCTTGAGCTTCAAATATAGCGGTGGGAAGGATGGCAAAGTCAGTAGGTGCTGAGCCCAAGTACCTGGCCCGATGGGAGTAGGTTGTCGGGAGACTTTTGAGCAAAGGTCTTTGCGGACATTTAATGTTGGCGACACATAGCCGTTTGTCGACCCTAGAGTTGACAAGGCACTGCTCCCTCGCCACGCACAAAAATTGATAATGCCCGGCCCACCCGATGGTGAGAGAAATAGGAAGGCGGTCAAATGAACTCAACGGCTAAATCATTGCCAGCTCCACCGAGGAGGTCGTGGTGTTGGATTGAAATCAGGGCCCGATTTTGGGCTAAGTATTAGAGTCCTAACACTTAGGGAAGTGCGAGCCACAGATCTCAAGATGGGCGGCTCGGGATCACCCAAGCGCTAGGGGTGGTCGTGGAGGGTGAGGAGGTCGCCGAGGTGGTCTTTGCAAAGGTGCAAAGGAGGTCTGGGGAGGCCCTCGAGGTTGTCTTTGTAAAAGAACACGAGGAGGTCGTGCGGGTGGGAGGTCCTTTACAAAGACAGAGGAGGTCTTTGGCGTCGGTTTGAAAGTCAATGGCCCGGACCACTGCGCCCAACTTTGGCCGAGCCCGACACGGCTTAATTGGCTCGGTATGACCAAGACCTGGAGGTCTGAGTCCAAGTCTGACTCGGACCAGGGCTTGGGGTTTAATTTGAACTGGAATCTTGAAGGGACTTTTAGAGCTAGCAAACTAGCTCCAAATTCTATGAAATTTTGACAATGGCTTGCTAACCTTGAGTTGGACCTTGTATAAAATTTTTAGGAGTTTTTGTGTTGTACATTTTCCCCAAAATTTATACAATGTTAGTTTAAGTTTGGTGCCCTCTAAAATACTCAAACAATTTCTAAAAATTGTGAAATTTTCAGAGGGGCCACATACCATCCCAAGAACTTAGGAAAAATATTTACAGGAGATGATCAAGATATTCGACAAGATTGTTTTGGAGGATCAAGATTTGGATCAAAAGACTTGTGACTTTGTATTCCCATACTCTTGTACAATAATTGTTTAGTACACACAGGAAATACATGATGTAAGAAAAGTTTTAATTTCTACCCATTTTCTTACATTTGAAACACAAGTTGAAAATGGGGATGTTACAGCCGCGCCGCCACGGTGCCGCTCAAGCCACACCACTGCCACCCCTAGCTTCCATTCACTCTGGGTGACCCATTTTTGAGCTCACCTTCGACGCGCCACCACTCCACGCGGCACCACCGCGCTCAGATCGGCCGAGCCTCCCTGTTCTTCCTTGAGCTCCTGTTCTTTGTTGTGGCTGACAGTGGGGCCCACCTCCCTTAAGCTTTGTAGTTAGCTGCTGATCATGCTTAGGAATGTTCATTAGTTCACTCTCATTGCATGATCAAAGTTGGTATTGGAAGTTTGAAAGTATTTTAGTGTTGTTCTCTGTAATTGTTCCCTGTTGTCGTTTACTTTGTCGATAACTAAATTTTAGCTTCATACTTAGGCTTTGGATTCTTGTTTAGTGCTGGATTACTCCCTTTTGTTGTAGTGGTTAGCGTGAAATCATTTAGTTAGTATCTTTAAATTTCAAAGCTCTTGTTGTCATGTTTGATCATAGGGATAGTTAGATGATCATGTTGTTGTCTCTGTACTTTTGATTTATCGGTCTGATGAAGATTTGGAGTAGTAGCATTTGAATTGTGATAACCTTCCTATCGTTGGTGTGATACTTAGATGTGTTAGTAGCTGAATTTCATTAAAGCCCAAGCTTAATTAGAATTTTGTTTAGCATCTCATAGTTGGATACTTGACTAGTTAGTGTTATCAATAGCTTCTTGTAGGTTCTGTGCTCTCATCTGATAATGGTTGTTCTAGAGTAGCTAGCTGTTTTTGATATATTAGCTTGATGATTAAATAATAGATGTGCACAATCACCATCAAAGTCTGTCGAAAGGTTAAAAAAAAAACATAAGAGGATTGATTCTGTGATTAGTTTGGTAAGTAAGTAAGTTTGAGTAGATCAACCATGAAACCATGTCAAATTTAAATTATCTTCGCGGTAGTTATTTTGTTATCCCTTTTGTTTTGGTCTAGCTTCCGTGATTAGATTTGTGGTTGCTTTTGAAATTTTGAGTTTTTGTCGGTGTTATTCGTTCTTATTCGCTGTTATTTGTTCAATCGTTAGGCTTCGACATTTGCGGTAACCACGAGGCGATCCTCTGCAATGAGTTGAGCATTACGAGCAACAGCTGACCGGGCAAGCGGTTTGATCATGTTTATCGGTATTTTAAAGTCTAATATTTTGTTTCAACGGTATGTATGCATTGCTTAATTTGTGTTAAAGCGATTAGTTAAAACCATAGCTGCATATCACGTAGATGAAATTTTAATCTCTACTACGAGCCTAGGTTATTTGCTGTGATTAGAGTTCGTTGGATGAATTCTTATCACTTAGTAGATCTGAGTTCGGTTGCTTAGCCATGCTTAGTTTCGGTAGATTTGGCGATCATCGACTTAGTCGATGATTTTGATCACATCAAATTATATTGGTTTTATGATCCATCTTGTGCTATGTTTATTGCAAAACTAAAGCTGAAAACAAAAACGATTTGACGCGGGCACAATGGTAAGATTGGTGTGATCATTGGGTGTGGTGGAAAGGTGCAGGGTCAGTGGGACCGAACATCTTGTGAGTGAATTTTTATCCGAGCATTTCGTGTGCTAACCACACTAGAGTATATGGGACCTCTCTTGACCTAGTACTTTGGCGTGTATTGGCTCCGGGTCGCAGGAGGTCGCAGGAGGGATGGAGGTGGGAGCATGGTAGTTGTCCGAAAAGCTTTATCCTGAGTGGGTAGTGGTCTTTTCGGCTTTACCATGTAAGCGTATGGATTTCTATCCATACGAGCGGCTCGTAGTTAATACACAATATTGGAAAAAGTCTCGTAGGACTTAGCGGTGCAACATACCTTGAGTGTGCTTTGGCTTAAAGCGATGCAAGTGTGGGTCTGATGGTACACCCTGCAGGGTTTAAAAACTATTCGAATAGCCTCGTCCTAGGTGATGGACACGCTTGGGTAAGCTTTTCAAGAGTTAGACTACAACCTTTTAAAATTAAAACTTGCAGGGTGGTACGAATCTGGGGATTCGTGCTATATTGTGGTGACTATTGGGATAGTCACTTCTAGGTGGTTACTTGTATCTATCTTTATTTTGCAGTTATTTCAACAGTAAAAATGAATTGCAAACTTGCCTTTAAACTGTATTACATTATTGCAAACAAATCTAGCTTTGTGCAAATGAAACATATGGCCTCCACCAAATAAGCCTGCATGTAGCATATGAACAGGTCTGCTAGTTCACACGTCAGTCTTGCGGGTACAAAGACAATCTTTGTACTCAGTTGCTTTGCTTAATGTTTTTGTTGCAGAGGAAGAAGGTGAGCCCCAAGGGCCTCACTTACGTGAGTCGTGTTGTCGTTTCGTGGGCGACTAGACTGCGGTCGGTCGGATGCCTTGTGGGTTGGAGGCACGCTGATCGGCTTTGTTTATAGCCATCTTATGGCACTTTTGCTTCATTGTCTTTCTTGTTTATTTATGTATCTTGGCACATCGGCCTTTATGCATAATAACTCTACTATTTGTTTATCTTCCGTTTGGTAGTGTGGTGTTTGGACTCTATGTTTGGAATGGAGTTCTTTGTCTAATTTTGTAGCAGGTGTGTATCTGCTTTGGAAGTATACATATCTCGAGAATCAATTTATTTGATTTGTGATGCTAGGACCGGTGGTTGGTTAAGCATTACAAGCCAAATAAGCTGGGGTCCTCTGCATTGTTAGTGGCTCAATTGGATTATGTTAGTAGTAAAGTTAGCGAGTTCACAGGATAGTTAGTCTTTAGATAATCTTTTGTGGGATGCATTTTGGATGAATAGCAGTAGTGGTTTTGTTAATTAGTCGAAAAGATAATTAAGTGTTGTAGATTCTAGTTAGCATCCGCAAGATATATTTTCATATAACAACTTTCGGTGGCTAATTTGTGGTGGCTAGGTTAGATGATGAGACGACAGTTTGTGGTTGCTTGTAGTAACGTTCAGTAGATAATTAAGGAGTAAATCAATTTCTTGGAGGATTCGTAGATAATGCATCCTTAACATAAGTATTCGAGGAGGTTGGCTAATTATCAGTATATGATCGGAAGTTCTGTTGTCAGTATGAGGCAGACAAGTGTTTGTCAATTTGAGGCAAAGGCTAGTCTAATTAGGAGATCTTTTGTCCAATTGGAAGACTTATGACCATTAGTAAATATTTGAAGTATGTCAACTTTAGAAGGTCAGTTAGTAGGCTGATTAGCAAGGGAGCTTACTTAAGTAGTTTGCAATATAGTTCATATTAATCAATGGTCAATTGGGGTAATTAGAGTGCTAATATCATTTAACTCAAGAGGATTGATTTTGACTGTATGATCATCGTGGATGTTTGCATAGAATGTCTAGAGAGAGTGCTTGTGAGTACTAGGTGGTCTGTTAAGGAAAACAACATCACCATTAATGATTCTCCTACTGATTGTTTGACCGACCTTGAGTGTAATTTGTCCTTTCGGTCCTCTAGTGATGGCATAGGTTATTTGGCCATCTCTGTAGGCCAAACTCAGTCCCTTATCAACCACCAATCAACATCGTCTAAACCCTAGCTTTCACCCATCGCTATCCGCTCTCAGTAACAGAACCCTTCTTAATCTGAAAGCAGATCTGAGAGTATTACCTAACCAGGCAATCTCTCCTATCTAGGTAACCCTTGAGGAATGTTCCTGCGGGCATTCCCTCTCCCTGTTGGACTTACCTCGTTTTGCCTGAAGTATTCCTTTTGATTGATTGTAATTGGATTTATTGGTTTTCATTTGAATGCTTTCAGATGTTCTCGGGTTCGATCGTATTTCGCGTAAGTAGAATATGAAGTTACTTTGGGACAGCGGTCCGAGGTAGGACAAGGACAAGACGAGGATTATCAGAATATTGGAGTTCATCAGGATAATTATCGGAATCTAGAGCAAGAACAGGACCGATGCCATCCGAATATTGAGCAAGGCAAGTCATAGACCTGTGATCATATTGAACCCATCTTTATAAAAACTATATTGTTTTATATTCATGCATCGCTAGTTTTATATTAAATTGTTTCGGGAGTAGATAATTACCGAATCGATGTATACCTCCTTGATAAATTGCAAATGACATGTACCCTTGAATGACATGAACCCTTGGACACCTTAGGAGGGTTTATACTAGTTGGACATTGATAGATTACCAACTCGGGTATCGTATTATGCTTAGCCCTGCTTTAGTTGTACGTCGGGACTCATGATCATATGCTTATGAATAAACGTGACTAAAGGAATTATGGAATCGTGGTGCGGCCACCTTTATCAAAAGATGTTGTGCCAAGGCTAGGGTGGTCTTTGGCTGGGTTGAACTGAAAATATTTTATGCTCAGGCGAGTGGGCGGTGGTAAGTGTGGGTGCCGTAATGCACATCGGGACGCGGATTAGTCTCGCCTGAGCAGCCAACTAAGGACTTAACCTTGGACCATTGATCTGGGTCATACCGTGCAACCACATGTCCAGGATGGGGTGGACTGGGCCAATTAATTAGCAATGTTTTGATTTGGCTCTGTTTGGGTTGAAAAGCGGCGCAAGAGGGGGCATGAATCTGGCGGGGGATAGACCCGTTAGAAGCGAATCCTTAGCGAGTAGAACCGAGTCAAAACAGAGCTTTGTAAAGGCCTTGTGATAATCTCTTAGTCACACGCCTCAAAAGCATGAAACGTCTGACAGTATAAGATGATTATCTCTTGTGGGTAAAGCTGTACAACCTCTGCAGAGTGTATAAAAACTATTCGAATAGCCGTGTCCCCGGTTATGGACATGCTCGGAGATTTCACGCAAGGGGTAGAGTTTTCATCAAATATGGTGGGATTGATGGTCTGGATGGAAAGGTTGGGTTGATCTCTTGTCATTTCAAAGAACTGAATTACTTATGTATTAATCTTTTAAACTGTGCTTTCGATCTACTTACTGTATTTACTGTTAAATGTCGCTTTATGCAAAAGTAAACATAAAGCCATCCTTGTCTAGCCTTGCATGAATAATAATTGCATACTGTTCCCTATGACTTGCTGAGTACATTCAAAGTACTCACGGCTTGCGCCGTGTGTGATTAATCCTCACAAAAGAACCAGGGAATTCAAAGTATTATGAAGAGGAGCATCCTGAAGACTTTGCGAACTAGGTCGCGTCCTCCACTCGATTGCCTGTGGGCATGTCGTGTGGCCACCACAAGATATTATGTTTCCGCTGCAAGTTGTCTTTTGTTGCTAAGCCCTGCGTGACGTACTCTGTAAGACTTGACCATAAGGTCCCTTTTGCTACCTATTAATATTAATTTGTCCGCTTCATCGTTATTTTATTGTATGGTTGTGATTACACCGATGTTGTAACTGTGCAAGCTAGCTACTGATCTGAGACTAGTTCGGAATGCCGAGAGGGTCACGGGTTGCATACCGGGGTCCCGACAATAGGATGCCACACACGTTCTAATATAATGTACTTTATTAATATGCACGTGAGGAAGCAAGCAACACGTAAATAAAATACTTGAGATATCAATACATAACTTGCTATTATAAATACGAGAAAATAAGCCTTGCGGGACTCATCATAAGAATTTAATGTTTTGCTTTCCTAGAGCTTACAACCATTATTCAAAGAATAAAATAATTCAATGTTCCGCTTCAATTACAAACTGCAAGTTACTATAAAAGATCCAAATGCAATGCGTGCACTAGATCGAATCAGCGAAGTATTCAGAAACTTTTGCCTCAATCTACTCCATGGCGATCTTCACCTCTTGGGCAACTACGATTGCGGCCACTACGATGTCCAAAGGAGGAATAATGGGGGCTGCTATTGGGCTGTCCACATCCATGAGTGCAACTAATGGATGTGGATCCTCTATGTCTGCAATGGCGAGGTGTGCCTCATGCTGTCCTTTGCCCTTCTTCTTAGACTGGAAAGCATCAATAACATACGACCCACGATCTTACCCTTCTTGCCCCTCTCCTTCGTGAAAGACTTCATCACCTTATAGCTACTAGCATTAGCTTCATGGCCAACATTGCTACTAGGTGGCTGTGAGATGTAGTTCTTCCTTAGAACATCATCTTGAGCTTCCGCAACTTGCATGATGTCAATTAATTCAGTATATTCCTTGTAGTCACCTTGACGATAGTTGCGTGCGGATTGCACCGCATTCGAGTGAAAGGTAAAGAGAGTCTTCTCAATCTTCTGCTCATCTGTGATTACCTTACCACAGAATTGAAGACTGGTACAAATTCTGGCCATGCTGGGCTAGCTCTTCGAACTCCTGGTTCGTGATGCCAGTCATCTACATTTTTATGCAAATGCTTTTAATATTTTTGCATATTTAACTATAGATGTGATCGATTTTGTTTTGGATATGTGCATGTTGTACTGATCCTTAGGAGCTAACATAAGACACATATCTAGGGACTTGAAAACATTTTCATTTCTTGTTAAGGGTTGTACCTCCGGTGCAATCACTTGACTTGAAATGGATTTGATTTTGGGGTCCCACAGCATTGATATCAGAGCCATACTGACTGTAGGTTAAAGCTATAGCAATGGACGTTGTTAGGATTTTGGGTTGCAAAGAGTATTTTCAAACTAGCAAAATTTTGGCAAAAATACAAGTAATATAATTCTTTTCTTTCTTACCCATCCTAGCACCTAATTCTTACATCACTATTCATTTGATTTGTGCAAAATATTTTTTCTCCATTGCTCGTCTCTCTTTTCCAAAGATAGACAAGCTAAGTAGTCACCGGTGATAGTAATGGTGAAAAGACGAGAAGACGTTGCCTTGCTGCAATATTAGGATTAAGTTAGGGATTATTCTTAGGTTATATACACCTAATTATATTCCTTAGTATGTAGACGCTGGATTTTGTATTGTGATCATTTGCTCACTTTTGTTCGAAGTAGTTGCGCATCGCCTCTGAGCAGCATGTATAACAATTATGTGGAAAACTAAGCGTGGTTCAATTGTATCTTGTGATGGCCACTTGGGCTCTAGCACCACAATTCATGATGAATAAATGTGAATTTGTTGCTGCATTCATGCTAGGTAAGTTACCCCTGTTGTCTACTACTCACCTTATGCTCATTCTTTCTTCACCATATCTTTTATGCACCAAAATATTAAGGGGGTAGTAGAGGCCTCAAATTATATTTTGAGCATCATGAGTCTTGCATCGTACTCATGTATTCATTTACTATTTCATCTTGAGCACCTCGTGACACATTAGCCATCAAATATCATCCATTTAACCTCATTGATTCTAAAAATGCTAGTAAGTCATGTTAATCCAAGAATGACCGTACATAAGTGGTTATGCGGGTATGCCCCTAAATTATTAAGAAGTTCAACCAAAGCACTCATGCCATGTTCCTCATACTAGTGTCATAATTATAAGGAATAAGTCCAGTTTACTCCCTC